>LPNX010199875.1:39668-76791 GCA_001517045.1 Pseudotsuga menziesii | reverse complement strand
TTCCCAAGCTTGCCTTTTGCTTGTGAGCTTGCTATCGAGAGATGGAGGATTGAGGTGGTGGAGGCCCAAGTGAGGGATTCAGTTTCTCCGGTTCGCAGACATGCCATCAGAGGTTGTATCTTGTAATCTCTAATTTATATTAATAGAAATATCTTTTCCTGTCCAATAATGTGTGTTTGAATGAATATTTTATCCATGGGATTATGTCGAATGCTTATACATTATTGGTTATATATGCTAGACTAGATCTAACACCATGATATATAGAATGCTTGTATTGTTTACTTGTTGTTGAGGAAGTAATCTATCAATTCAAGCCGAAGTTGGAAAGCTCAATGGGGATCTACTTCAACCGTCTGGAATAAGGTACGAGGTCTGATCCTTTAGTGTTAGACATTTAATTTATATTGCATATTGGAAAGGATTGATTTATGGAGTCAAGCTGTCTGTTGTGGTACCCCAAGCCATAGGAATTTCTTTCCATAACACACCCCCACAGGGATCTGGGGTACAACCAAGCATGAGTGCACTTTTCTCGGAAGCTTCAATTTAGGTGCCTCTAATCTCCTTGGTTGAACATATAGGGGTGGTAGGTTCTTCTCTTCTATGGTGGCATTTGCATCTCTTTGCAGTGGTGAAGTTGGTGCTTCCTCAGTGGTTGTGTCCTCGGTAGCCTTCCATTTCTTGGTGAACTTCAGCACCTTGAGCCGAGGCATGGACAATTATAGTATGTCTCTTTCGGATATGAATGGTCACAGACCTGTGATAGGTATATCAACTGGTGGATTTGTAGGTGGATTCTGAGCCAGGGCCAAACCAAAGGTCAACACCAAGGCTGAACTAGAAGCTGAAGGGTAGGCCGAACCAACCGAAAGAGTTTTCCACTGAGTTGGTTGCGCCATTGTTTCTTCTTATTGATCTTGTTGTTGTACCTCTAGTGATGTAATTTTTTCTTCTAATGGGAAAGGTGACGCTACTGTAATGTTGGATTTCTCACTCGTACTAGAAATGGAAATGATCATTAGCTTTGGATCTCTCACTCACAAGCTTTGGTTCGATCTTTTTCTCTTTGTGCACGTAAAGGATTCTTGTCGATGAAGTCACATATTTATAGGGCTGTGAACATCATGCATGTGATCATCCAATGGAATATCGATGTATTATCGATCACATGGGATTCTCCTTCGATCGGATTTCGAATTAACCCACGTACTCGAGTTCTGAGATGTATATGTCAGGACATTTATGGAAAGTATGACAGATGGGACCAAAAAGCACGTTGTCATTCTCCTCAGAGTTGTCAAATTAATGAAACAGAGTTGTCATAAACACCTAAATATTTTTGGATATCCATGCTTTAATGACGACCAACTATCATTCCTCCTCTTCTTGCGATTTGCATGCTCCTGTTGCAGACGTGTGACAGAACAGTTCCCTTTCTTCTTTTCTCCTCTTTTTTTAAGTGGTTCCTCACCCATGCATGTCCCAGCCATCATAGTAGGGTTTCAGGCATCTTCCATTTACCATTCATGTGACTAGCGTTCCATCCAGCTTATGCAGTTTGATTGTGCATGCATCAGTGATATGTGCGACCAGGCCCTGTATAATGCGTCTTTAATTTCCGTGGATGCTTCAAAATTTACTGCATACAGTAAAACAATTCATCTGACTTTGAATTTCTTAGTCCTGATATGGTGATCATTCCATGCTTTCTGCCTTTTCTTCTCTACGTTTTGATGGAATATTGCGATGAAGCATTCTTCTTCCATCTGAATGAGCTGCGACAACCTTTGCTCAATGCTATACACATCTGTCATTTTTGTCAGCGTAACAATTCTTAAGCTCAGAACAATATACTCCATCAGCACAATGACTTCTTTCCCATACACCAATCTTAATGGAGTGTGCCTTGTCAGTTGGATACAAGTCGTGTGGTATGCCCATAGCACAGCTAAAACTTTCCGATCCCAATCATCTTAGCATGCATTGCATACTTTGATTAATGCATTCTCTAGGATCTTATTGAACTATTCAACCATTCCATTCTCTCGAGGATGATAAGGTGTCGTCTTTCTATGTTGAATCTGGAATTATGTGGTAAGCTCATCAATCATTTTGTTAACAAAATGCATACCTTGGTCACTTAGCAGAATTTTCGGGAAGCCAAATATAGTCACCACATTTTCAAATAAAAACTTCACCGCAATCGTGGTGGTACAATATTTTATAGGCATGGCTTCATCCCATTTGGTTAAGTAGTTTGTCGCTATGATAATGTAGCATGCTCCAGTCGTCTTACAGGGCGGATTGATCATACCAACGAAATCAACAACCCATTTATCAAATGCTTGAAGTGTTACCTACAGTACAAGCAACATTTCATCGTGGCACAATGGTTTTCCTGTCCTCTGGAGAACATCATAGCATCAGTAGAAGCTCTTGGTATCCATATGTATGGTTGACCACTATAGTCCATCTTGCAATATCTTGCGCACAGTTTCCTTTCTAGCATAATGTCCTCCTACGACACCAGCATACGCTTCACTCATTACCCACTGTCGTTGATAGTCAAAGACATAGCATCGCAATATTTCATCAGGGACCATCTTGTATAGGTGTCCTGTGATCAATGTAAAGTCAGCATATCTGATGACCAAAGGTTTCTTTTGCATAGTGGTGAACCCTTCAGGTGCATAGATTGTACTCAAGAAGTGGATGATAATGTTAAACTCCTTATTCTGATCATCAATCATGGTGACTTCAAATAGTTGTGCGTCGGGAAATTTATCCTCTAGAGTGGTTGGTTCTTCACCACTTTCTATCCTTGACAGGTGATCAAGTCCCACATTCAATTGACTTGGTTTAAAAATGACTTCAAAGTTAAATTCTTGAAACAAGAGGAGCCATCGACAGATCTTCCCCCCCCAACACTGGCTTGTTAAACAGGTACTTCAAAGTCGAATGATCAGTGTACATTTTAAAATGTCCACCCAATAAGTAGTGTCGAAACTTCTGTAGTGTGTAGACCATGGTGAGGCATTCCCTTTCTGTCATCATATAATTTTTCTCTGTCGTCGACATTTTTCTACTAGCAAAAGCTATAGGGTGGTCAAGCGCACCCTCACCCAGTTGTGTCAAGACTATGTCGAGTGTGATAGACGATGCATTGACATGGAAATGGAACTCCTTCTTCCAGTCAAGAAATACCAGTATTGGCTCAGTAGCCATCTCATTCGTTAATTTGTCTAAAATCTACTGACAGGTTTCTGTCCACTAAAACTTTGCATCTTTCTTCAATAGTTTCTCCATATGCACAATTATCTCTATGTATCCTCTGATAAATTTCCTGTAGTATACCATGTTTCCTAACATTGATTAAATTTGCGTGATTGATGTAGGTGGTGGAAAATCAAGTATAATCACAAGTTTTGTCGGGTCGACCAATATTCTGTCACGACACACATGTCCCAACAACACACCAAATGGTGCACAAAAAATACATTTCTTTGAATTAAGTGCAATCTGATACTGGAAACAACGGCCTAGCATCATGTGCAGACCCTCAAAATCGTGTCTTACTAGACCAACCACATTCCAATCATCAAAGTAGACCTCAAGAAATACATGTATGAAATCTTTAAAAGAAGAAACTACTATTCTAGAAAAAATAATAGGTGCATTCTTGAGGCCAAAGGGCATTACCGTATACTGGTAGCATCCACATTCCATGACGAAGGTCATTTTATGTTGATCCTCCTTCATGATTATGACTTGGTGATATCCAGAGAAGTCATCGGTGAATGAATACATCTCTTGTTCTCTGACGCTTTCCAGTACTTCATCTGTAAATGGTGTTGGGAATGGATTGTGCAGGCATGCATCATTCAGCTTCCTTAGGTAGACACAGATCCTAACATTTCATGTTGTCTTCTTATCCTGGATCACTATAGGGGGTCTGATCCATTCTGATTCCTCAACAAGATCAGTGATTCCTACGTCAAGCATGTGATCCAATTCTTCTTTCACCTTCTCTTTATACCTTTGTTTCAACTGATAAGGTCGATGCTTAAAAGGTTTAGCATCTGCTTTCATGGGTATTTTCATTTCTCCTAGACCGTCGACTATTCCCTTCATCTCTGATAAATTGGTAGGGAATAGGTCCTAAAACTCATGCAGCAAGTATGTTATCTTTGATACTGTGTCATCATCCCAATAATCTCCTATATTGGCGAACTTTGGGTTCTCCGGCGAGTTAATGTTGACTTTATTGGTTGTTAACAACTTAAGGAACTTGTCGCTCAAAATACCACTTCCTTTGACTTGGTGCATACTGTTGTAGAGGAAAGTTTCCTATGGCTAAGGTTTAATAGGCCATCAACATACTGGGGTTTAAAGAGAGATGCATAATGTTCAACAAGCATATATAAGCAATATCAAAGATTGGAATGGTTCATAACTTAAGCAAACAAAGGTTGATCTAAGAATCCCTTCAATCCTCTTCTTGCTCCTCTTTCTCCTCTTTCTCCTCTTGCTCAAAGAGACCTGCAAAATGAATTATACCTTCCTCAAACCAATATGACCACATATAAAGTAATGATAATCAAAGTAATATTTTAAACTATTCTGATTAACATAAACATCTGATCATAAATATAAATTCAATCACACATTGAACAATGATTTGGGAAGAAGAAGGACATCACATATTTATTAATCATGAAATGAAGTACAAGTGTGCCTTCTCTTCAAGTTGGGCACCTCATGAAACCTTGATCTGGTTCTGCTTCTTCTCTTCTTCAAGGAACTCAGCCTCCAATCTCTGCAACACAAGGAGAAAGCTTCTAGGGAAAAGGTGTGGGCAAAGAGAGCTCCAAATTCCTCTAGCATAACAATGCAAAGCTTCAAGTCCCCTCTCATGGACCTCCCTACCTCTATTTATATGCTTCATGAAGATATAGAGTTGAAGAAAAAGCAGTTACAACTGAAGGAGTCAATTGCATAACTACCCAAACTACTCGAATTTCAAAAAATGTCTTTTTTCTACATCTATAGGAGGAATACGTGGGTTGCAGAGACAACAATTGTGTATGCAAGAGGTACACACTGGTTGCAATGTAAATAGTTGTGTATTTAGGTAATACGTGAGTATTAGATATAACAAGTCGCGTACAATACGCGGGTTTCCTTAAGGAAACTCGTGTATACATAAACAAATCTCATTTTTAGGGTACTTCTAGGCATTTTCAAACTTAGGTGTCTTATAGAACGTTTTAGCTAACTCAGATACCTTTCCAACTATGCAAAGAAGAGGTCCAACAGAGTTACATAACTCAAGATATGGATCCTCCAAGTTAGGTGTTTTTTTTAGTGACTTTCATGAAGTGTCGTCATGGAAGTGTCGACATCCGACAAAATCATGGGAAAGTGGTCATAGGTAGAGATGTGTCATTTTGAGATGTAACACATACCTTCTGAATCTGATATGTTTATGTTAGTCATATCATCATCTGGTTCTACAGCCATATTGTAACAAGCCATTGATTGTTGGATAGTCGTGTTGCACTGGTGACTGGTGGGATTTTGTCACTTTGACAGGGATTTTAGTGAATATCTTTTCCTTAATTTCTTGAAGCACAGCATCAACTATCGGCTAGTCATCAGCAAATGCAAATTTGTGCAAAAATTTTGTAACCACCTCGTCCCAATCCTAAGCTCCTTGTCGTAACTCCAGGGATGTATACCAGCTTATGGGTGTCATCTCCAATGTATGAATGAAATGATGGACCCATTCCTAACGCGGGTATTCTGCAAATGCTACGCAACACTGATTAATATGCTCGACAGGGTTTGATAGCCCTGTGTACTTCAGACTTATGGTAGTGACTTTTTTACTGAATCTAACTTCCAACAATCTTCTGCACTGTGGCCATTCTAATATGGATTGCTTATGTGTACCCCACCATCTAGCAGGCGTAGCCTTTAGTACAAAGCTTAATGCAGATAAGCATTGCAGTTCTATCACCACTACTTCAAACTCACTTAGGAAGGTTGCAATGTTAGGTAAACCCTCATATGTAGGTAATTCCCTCAATCGATTCCCCACCCGTCGCATAGACCGGGTAACTTTGGTGCATCTCCACATAGAGACTTCATGCAATCTATTTTTCCAATTTTCCAAGGCCTCCCTTGAGTCTGATGTGCATGAGCTAGCACTCCTCCATCTCAGGTTTCCATCCACTATAGGATGTATGTAATCATATTTTTGGGCACTAAAATTATAGATATGGTCTAGATAGTCGCTCTGTCCTTCACTGTAGACTGGTTTGACATACCTCCGTCCCTCCAGTGGATCAATGGGCGATACTACCCTCATCTCATCATCCTCAAATGAAAGGATCCTTTTCTTAAAATTTATAATGGTCTGGTTATCTATGGCCCAATCTATCCCTAGAAGCATGTGATATGGGTTCGTGTTGTCGACAATGTTGATGACTTCAAAGTATGTGAATATGTGCAACCCATGAATGTTGATAGGGACTTGACTCAACCTACCAATTGGTAAGACCTTCACCTGATTTTCAAGCCTCATCTAGACAGGAGACCAGTCCAAGCGTAGATTTCCCATGCTATCCCTAGTATTTCATGTCAGAATATTAACGTCAGACCCTAGATCTAGAATAATGTAATCCATGTCATAATACCCTATCTGTGCATTCATTCTTAACTCGCACCCCATTTTAAATTTATTTTTGACATGGTTAACCATTCTTTCAGGTTACAAATTGACTGGGGTTTTTTCTATTAGTGCTTGTAGTTCTGTGATAACATATTTATCATGGAGCAATGCTAAGCAACTTGAAAGAAATGGCTTGAGCTTACTAACCTTTCTTCGAGCTTATTTCTGGAAGATTTGTTGGAAGCGTTCAGGAATCTCCCTAACTTTTGCTGAGGTCGACAGTCATTAGGGGTCCACAAAATTTGGTTGCACATCCAAAAATACTTGCTTCTATTTTTGAACACCGAATGGTACTTTATTATGCGTCGCGGGTCACACCTACGGTTGTTCTTGCAATATGTTCTAATCAGCTTTGGTCGCAGCACCTCCTTATGTTACGACAACAACACTTGTCTCTCTTGGATCAGTAGCGATCATCTGAACCTCTAAGTTAGGATTTGTATTTGGGTTGGGATTCAGCACGGGATTAGGACCTCCTATGGTCCGAGCTTGCCACTTTGCAATCAAATTGGGACATTGCTCCACATTATGGTCCTGTGCTTTGCAATATGAACAAGTCTTTGTAGGTTCCTGGAAATCACTGGTATAATGGTCAAACTGTCCATAGTTATAGCATACGACTTGACCTATTCCTCTGCCAAATCCTCCTCCTCCTCGACCTCTTGAATTTCCACCCCCCCTTCCCTAAGGGTGTGGCTGGTGCGGTGGATACTGATTTTGCGGTGCATACAGGTTTTGTGGTGTATACGGAGGCTAATATGGATTTTGATACCGGTTCTGTGGGAAACGCGCAACTTGGTAGTGCTCTTGTGCCTATTCATCTTGAACCTATTTTCCGTTCTTCATCAAGTAGGTGTCTATTGTCTTCTCCTTCAGGAGCTGATATTCTCTACAATCCTTCTCATCATGCCCTATTGATTTACAAAATTTACAGAAAAGGATGGTTGGGGTACTTACAATTTTATGTAAGTATAAACAATCCTCACCACAATGCCCTCTAGTATGGCATATTCAGCACTAGGGTAGCCCATGAGGACTTAAAGGATTAGGCACACCCGATGAGATATAGTTCATGTACGATGGGCAATTACCCTTGATGTGTCCATTTATTCAACATCTTGTGCACCACAAGTCCTCACATGATTCTTTACACTTCTTGATGTCCCAAAGTTGCATGGTCAGATTAGCCAACTGCAACTGAATCTACATCATACCTGCATCACCATATCCGATTGACAAGGATTCCAGCTTCATTTCTAGTTCTAGAACTTCCATCTATGACACAATCTTCTATTGCATCAAAGGAGCTCGGATGTGTGGTAATAGCGCAACAATAAACCACTCCTTATGTTGCACATCCAAAATTTGGAAACAAACTTTGGCCATCAAAGTTTTAAACCACTGATCAAAATCCCATACGGATTCCATCGGTAACTGCTTGATCTCTTTGATCTCCGTGATGCACTACGACTCATATTTAGGTTTTCTAAACTCACAAACCATCGCGAGTCAGATCTCATCAAAGGTATTCTGTGGGGTTCCTGCTGGTACTACACAGAACTTCATAAACCAATCTAGAGCATGACCCCATAGAGTCGTAACCATCTGCGCTTTCTTTATGTCCGCATTGTGAACTTGGAGAACCATCCAAAAAAATTCGCAATGGAACCAATGTTGCACTAGATATTCTACCCCATTCCCATCGAATGTAGGTAATCTAATATATGCCCCAACCATTGATTTGGTGTCGAGGTTATCTAATGAATAATTTAATGAAGGTGGAATCCCTCATGCGCTAGTCATAGTACTAGCACTATCAGTATTAACATCTCTTTCAAGAGATGAGGCTCTAGACCTTACCTCTAGCCATACTCCTGGAATGGTTTAGTTACATCCTGATCTTGGTGTCTCTACAAATTATTTAGATTCTTTTGCTCCTTCAGAAATCGGGCTATAGTCTTCCTCTTCATTACAAGACCCTTCGTTTAGCCACGAATCAACTTCATACTCACTTTCTTTGAACAAACTACGATTTCTTCTTCCTCCCACTGTCTTTCTTCTTTTTCCTTACCAGAATCTCCTTCCACTCCTTAGGAATCCATCTTCTACTTGTGTTTTTGTACTTCCTAGGAACATTTCAGCTCACCATTTCCCATTGTCTTTATAGGCCGTCTACAGCATATCCCCTCCTCTGGATATGTGGATCAACTGCTCAACTGCAAAACACCCTTCTCATAGACGAGCATATTTATCCATGTATTTATAGACAGCAAATACCTTCTTTGGGTCCCTTGGAAAAAATTTCTTTCAGCCTCACTATATGAGGTTATTGTATCTACTACAAACTCAGTAATATACCCTTGCAAAATATTGTTGACCCAAAAATCAACAACTCTAGAGATGGGTTTACTTACACTGGCTATCTCATGAATAAGCTAAGCATTCCACTCGACTATTTCTCTTCTTTGGAAATTTTTCTGCCGAGTTTCCAATCTTGACAACCACTCATGCAGCACAATAGGAAACTCTGCAAAGAATATCTCATGAATAGCAGAGTATATATATTGGTCTAACCAGTTTTTTGTGCTCAACCACGACCTTGTACTCTCTTCTTGTGCAAATGCTAGCATTTTCGACTCCAGACAATCCTCAATTTCCTTCTTCATCGGATGCCACAACATTTCTCTTGACTCAAATGATTACAGGTCCCAGCAATAGACCCATTTGTTGGCCTACTTTTCCACACTCTTGCAACCCAAGTTCAACAGACCCATGAAACCAACAAAACACCCAAAGACATCAACCTGATGGAGCAAGCTCAATCGGGAACACCCGCGAGGAAGGCGCAGTCTCACCTGAGATATTTTAATGTGTAACTACCAAAACCATGTTCTTGTAGTTGGTGAGGGATTATAGTCCCTTGGCACGTCACCAAGGAGCTCGACAGAGATGGAAGGATGGAGTCTTTTACTACTTGACGGTGGAGAAACAGTGTGACACAGCCAACATGCGACACAACTTTGTCCTTGAAAACCTTAACACTTAACAACTGGTGCAACCATGTGTTGTAGCTAATTCCTTAAAGGTAAATGACAAGGATGTGAATGTATTATAATCTTAACAGTATTTTAACATGAAATAATACCAAGTGCTCGACACTGCTTCAATCATTCATTCATTCACTACTTTATCAATATTGCAACATTCATTCCAGCAATAATCATAAATACTAAAAAAATAATCAAACATTCTACATTAATCGTTAAGCATTCAACATTCATATGACACAGGAAATAACATGGTAACCCATCCAGGCAAAAACCACCAAGGTGCTCTTCTTCCAGCATGAGAAATATATGGCACCTTGCATTCTGTGACTTACAGGCTGTTTTGAGATATGTCTATTTAACTCAGACTCTTCTTGCTCTCATGCTTTCTATTTTATTATTTTCTTCTATTTACTCTTACTGATCCGCACACAGCCTAGATCAACTCTTCTACTCTATTATATTCCCACTCAGCTGCAAAATGAATCTACAAAATGGTCTGTGCACACAGCTGTAGATCAATGACTCAACAACCTTCCACTATTAGACTCTATTTGATCTCCTCAAAATACTTCTACCTTCTACAACCTCTATGAATATAACTTCTTCAAGATAACTCTTGAGGCTAACCCTTATACAGAATGGGTTCGTCTTATTTATAGAAGTTACAATACTGCACAGGGTCGACTGAGTACAACTCAGTTATTGCATCCATAATAAGCTACAAAATATCGTTTGCTACATTGATTACATGCCATACTGGCTATCAATTTGTCCTTCATACATTTAACATAGGCTATAACAAGCCACAAAACTATCCTTTAGTTGTCCGCCGACTCGAGCACCTGGAGTCCTTCTTGACCTGTCGCCTTTCAGCCTTAACTCTTCTATCTGCCACACTTCCACTGACTTTGGGTGCGCTTTTCCTCATCGCAACTTTCTCTGCTCTGTGCTTCCTTTTCGTCCGTTACCTACTATTACCCATCGTGCGCTCGCTTTTCCTCTTGCGCTTGCGCTTCGGGTTCTTCCTTTAGCTTTATCCTGGCCCAACATTAAAATTATTCTATTATTGGAATTTGTTAAAACAACTACTAATTTATTAGTGTTTATTGATCTATCGCTTAGCATGACGATGTTTTAACATTTAACAAAAAATAAGAGGTTTGAATATTTTACAAGATATTTACTTATTGTACCGAGAGAAGCGAGGTTCTCTCAGCCCAGTATGAGGGAGATCATGTCACGTTAGTCACGTTATGCTAGCCGACATTAAAAAAACATTATGTTAACGGACATAAATAAAAAATAAAAATAAAAATATATTGTGGATTCATATATTTATATAGTGTAAACAAAAAAGAATATAGAGAAAAACATGTGGCCTAATTTATCAAATAATAAAAAATCAATAATAAAACTAAATGAAAAGTAATTAAAAGATCCATGTTAAACCCAGATTAACCAACACTAAATGGATCAAAATGTTTGAGGTGTAATTTTTTATGAACATTTAAAAATTTAAAATAATAATAACTTACACTTAGAAATTGGATCCCTCTCGGTTCTTTCTAGATCCAGGTTTAAGATGGATCTATGCTGGTTACTTATATTTTTAAATATCGCATACTGGATTTTTGACACAGACAGGCTACTAAGAAAATCAACAATTAAAGGAGGGGTGAATGTCACATGCCAATTTTCCCAGGGGATAAGAGAATAGTTCTTGAGAACAATAATAATATGTAAAATAAATAAATAACATAATTCTTGAAATTAATGATTATATGTAAAACAAATCTTAAAAATCTATTTTGTGATTATGTAAATAATGAGTAATGAGAAAGGGTCATGGCTTTCCATTATGAAACCTTGCATTTATTATCTATTGAAAGGAAGGCTATTGTGTTGGGTAGGAGGAAAAGGAATATTGAATGATAATACAATGATAAGAGGGAAAGTATCGGCCAGGGCTATATTTGGGTGGTGACCTACACTCAGTGTAGCTTTATTATTATTTAATAGAGAATTGAACTAAAAGATATTTCATAGTGATATTTTCAGGGTCCAAGAGAAGATGGGAATAAGATAAGTTCTTGTTACCTATACTATTGTTTTAAAAGAATTAAGGAAAATATTTTCTCTTCAAGTTATTGTTAAACTATAAATTATGTTTTGAATGATCTAATGATAATAAAATAATATAAAAATAAATTTTGTAATCCATGCATTTTTTTGTTGACTAATGTGTAAATGATTATTATGTTTTCTTCTATTTTCTACCAGTAAATAACCCTCATACAACTAAGAAGAGATAAACTAGAAAACTAAACAAAAGAAATGGTTTCTCATATAAATAATGAATTAAGGAAGAGTCCTTCTAAACATAATGAAGCAACTTACCATGGGAACCCAAGCTTCATTAATCATGTCCTAGTATGAATCTAAAAAATCGGGCCCACAAACCTCCAAATCATAAAGAACCATGGATCTAATGAGATTGTGCATTAGGTCCATCTTGAACTAAATATAAAGGTCAAAATTTATGCATGTGTTAATGGATAGATAATGTATGGGTTTGTGGTTATATATGATAGGGGTCTTGAGTTACAAGTAAATTCCAATTATTGATTAGAGTGATTTCTAGAAAGAGGTTATAGTAGTGAGGAATTATAAGGTATGATAGTTATAAGGATTATATGTGTTAGGGTTTATATAGGTTAAGGATGATAACATTTGAGGGAAATATGTTCTAACATTTTTAGAGGTAATATGGTGCTAATTTTTATCTTGATTATAAATCATATGGGTAGTAAGTGTTGAAGTGCATAAGAGGCCTCTAAAAAACAACTAACTCAACCAAAGGTACCATAAATGGATATGGCCTTTAAAGGATGGTAGGAAAAAAAAATTAGTGCTCCTTTCGTACAAAAGAGTCTACAAATAATCAAACTCAATGCAAGTGGGAAACCTTACCAATATGGTTTCAATACGAAAGGAGGAGGCCACAATATTTGCCTAAAATGTCTTGGGGAATAGTCCTCTTGAATTTGATGACCTGTGATGTCACATGCTCCAATTTTGCAAAAACAATTTTATATTATTTAAGGAACAATATGTTAAATTTTATGCTACGTTGTAATTGATGATCCAGTAGGGTCAAGGATATTTAACGTAAATTCTGAATATTTTATTAATAAATAAATAAAGGAGGAGACAACAGCTTAGGAGAGCTGTTAAAAGAGTGTTTACTGGTCAAATTGGTGGAGGAGACTGGGTGGAGAGCAAACTGACATGTGGCAGCATCCTCAAACCACTTCCAACTGTTGCAGGTGGCAACCTCCCTACATTTGTGGTCATGATTCCCCAAGAAAGTGGAATCAGAGCAGGTGGCTCAATTAATGAAAACTGACCAAAAGACCTAGGCAATATTTATAAAAATTCCCATTTAAGAGAGATGGGGCTGCTCATTCTAGAGAAGTGATCATTCAGGGTGAATGAATGTACTTTAGAGAAATTCAATGGAAGGGAAATTTGGAAAGTGTTTGAGGCGATAACTGCTGATTGATCTAGTTGCATATTTTAAGCTAAAGATCATACTGCTGAGAGCAGAGTGTTTTACTGAGGTATTGAACTAGTCAGTTGATAGAGGGTTCTACTGTTTGCATTCTCCACCAGTTCTCAACCAAGAAGACCAGGAACAAGATCGGGGTCCTGAGGAAGCATTGTTTGAGCGCTCTCCAGGAGTTTGGTAGGGAGGAATGACATCCTAAAGCTGTTGTAGTCTTGTCCTCAATAGGTTCTATGTTATTTTATTTACTGTTTAAGTTAAATAAATCTTAGTTTAACTGCTATATGAATGTTAAAAGTTTATAGTTTGTGAAATGTTAGATTTTTATTCTTATTAGATTGTTATAGAAATGAAACTGGTTTAGAGAATAGTGAAATAGAATGAAAATAAATTTCTAAACTGTGTTTTTCCCCAGCTGGAAACCAGGTCATACTCTTGCACAGTTAGAATGATTTAAGTAGATGAAAGAATTCTTAAGAGAATGAAAATTGTAGATAGGATTTTGTATCTGTAGATAGCATAGTAAATTTATTTCAATGTTTAAAATATTATGAAAAACAGCGTTATGGTTATTTTGTGTTTATTGTTTTTACTTAGTGTAACTAAATAAAAATGCAGGAAAAGAAAATCGTAAACTACACTAGAGTTACAGTAATAGTATACTGATACAAATAAAAGTTTGTAGGAGTTAACAACGAAGTATATAAACAGGATTATTAACCAAACAGTATTTCTTTTAAAACTATTAACTAAATCTTAAAAACTATTACTTAATAAAAACCATATTAGGGTTATATATATAAACCCTTTATTTATGAAAAATAAACAAAGCTCCAAAGTCAACCTTATATTTCTTTTACAGAGCTCGGAATAATTCTAAGATACAGAATAGTAAATAAAAACAAATGTAAATATAAACATTAAATAAAATATAACTAAGAATTACGTGTATAGGAGCCAATTATTTTTATAAACAGGCTTATAACCTGTGAAAGAAAACCAGAGGGTCGAAACCCTAACAATTAATTTATCTATTTTACAAATTAGTCTATTTAAAGTTTTAACCATTTTTTTTAACTGTGTAAGAAAACTTAACAAGAAGACTATAAATCATGCCTTGGACTGTTTACAGTCTTTATCTGAAAATAACATCTTTATACACAGTAAAATAAATATATAATTTATAGGTTAGAAAAAATTTAACAACATGAGACAGAACTCCAAGTTTTACAAAGTCTTTCTTTATAAAACAAACTGTATTACATTGTTGGGCCGTAAGGCAAAAAGTGAACAAAAATACATATCATGGCTCAAGGGCCGGTATTACCCAGCATTTACAACAAGGGTTTTAAAGTAAAATGGAAGTAAAAATCATATTAAAACCTCTTAACTAACAAATAAACCAAGACAAACTTCCAAACACCGTTTTCTCCTTCAACAACCCTCATTGCAAGTAGGGCAAAACCCATGTTTGAAATCAGGGCTTATCGGTTGGGCCACGAGTCCACTAAAGCCGGCCATTGTTTTCTTTCCACTGAAGCTTGGAGCTGCCATCAATTCCTGTAACAAGCACATTACTGAGCGTTAGCACATGGCTCAACCTTTAAACTTAAAACTCTAACTATGTTATTAACTTAACAAAGAGTTTTCGTAATGAATAGTTGAGTTTGTCTTTACCTTCTAGAAGAAGAGAATTCGAGCAACGAAGAAGCTGTCACCAGCTTCAGAAAATTTACATAGAGGAGTAAATCAATCCCTACACCGACCTGGAGTGGAGACAGAGTTAACAAGCTTAACTTCACAAGCCGTGACAAGCTACAAGAAAGACAGGACTGAAACCATGAACAGGCCGAGCACCAAAAAATTAAACAAGTAACCACTCGTGCAATAAGGTTCACAATCACTAAGACTCATGACCAATATTGAGTATTGAGACTACAACAATGACAAATGCAAGCTACGGATCTAGCAAGTAGAGGAACAGCCTCTCATGGTCGCCAAGAAAAATACACCGAGTAGCCCGCAGGCCAGCGAAACACTCGGAGTAAAAATGACAGGTGAATAGGGTTTTCCAAGTCTTTTAAGCCGCCAATGCATGGATGAGAGGAGTCCAGGTGCCCTCTAAATATTTTAACCACACAAGGGTCGATTCTATAGTCAATTCTGCATTTTCCAATTATCAAATTATTGCCATGATCAATAAACAATTATGCACTCGACTATGGAATGGATATAAATATATTCACAAATGAAAACATAAAAACTATATATTGTAATCAATAGTATTGAGGTCTGTGATATTTGATAAACAATGATTCTATTTCGTTGACCATAGAGTAAGGTTGTAAAAAAACCTTGCCATGGTAACAAACCCAAGGTCGACCATAGAATAAACTATTCCAAATAACAATTCGTATGTTACTTTGCAAAATGACTTAAAATAAATCCATAATATTTGAAGCTCAAACCATATCTTTTGCAATCAATGATAAGTACATATTATTCAAAGCTCAAAACATATCATTTGCAATCGATGGTTAAGGTTAGTTTGAATTTCTTTTAACTAATATATTCCATTTAACTATAGAATAAAGATGTTTTAAACCATGTCAAATAAACAATCACAAGGCTCGACCTTAGTGTAAAATTTTACAAATAAATGTTTTGTATGCTCAACTTGGCAATGAAAATAATAAATAATCTTATCATTTTTTATAAAGTCAATTTTTTTCACTGGATTCTAGCATAGTATAGGAATCTTGTTATAATGTTTCACTTGATATAGACCGTAGATCAGAAATTCTAGGTAGTAAAATCTACCATAGTAATTATTGTAATCCACAACTTATTATAAGTGAGGCAACATGATAATAGTAATTTTAATATGGTGTAAACCATGCAGAAGGTTTATGAATTATAGGAATAACACTATTAAATTATTTACCTATGATTTAGAATTTATACAAGTGGTGGTAGATAGCAAGATCTCTATAGGATGCAAATAATAGTTAGATTGGTACGTTATAAAATAATGTGGTATTGTATGTGGTTACAATAATACATGCAGCAAGGCGATAATATAAGTACTGAAGATTATATCTTGATGGTTAGCATATGTACATACAAACATTAGGCTAGTAATTTCTGTGGCTAGTAAGATAGAGACAAAATAGAAATATATACTCTATTGGAAATCTTACCTTAGAGATTAATAAGAGTACTTCCATGAATAAAAGACAATACTTTTAAACATAACATTAGCGATAGAAACATGTTAAAATAGAATTAATTGTATGGCAAAGAACTTGAGCTCTAGCTCACAGTAAGTATCTTTTGTTTAGCTAAGTATGATAAAGTTAACAATATTTATGACTAAACATTGAATACTGTTGTAGAAACAAAGTCTATGGAAGACAATTACTTTACCTCATTAGAGTTGGCTTTAGAATAATCAGTTATTTAATCGCATATTAACATGCAACAGAAATACTTCTTGCTACCTTATGAAATAAACTTCTACATGATCGATCGTTACCTATTGAACCTGTAAGAACCAGCATTCCATCTGCGTTAGCGTAATGCTAGGTAAGCCCAAGTTTTCAAAGATAGATTTCACCTACTTGCCAAAAAGTAAAATTATTAGTAAAGCTAAAAGAAATCTGAATGCAGGTCATTCTTGTATACCTTATGAAAATGAAATTTGTATTAGTTATTGTATTATGAAACGAATTAATACTAATAGTTAAACTGTTTCATTTTCTGCTAACTGCTAGCAATTAGTAAACTGCGTATTTAGACATTTTATGTTATCTTAAAAATTTTAAATTTTTATGAAATTTTGGGGTTATGACATGTGGTATCAGAGCACAAGGTTCAAACACTAGGCCTGATGAAGCTCAACTTGTTAAACTGTTTCATTTTCTGCTAACTGCTAGCAATTAGTAAACTGCGTATTTAGACATTTTATGTTATCTTAAAAATTTTAAATTTTTATGAAATTTTGGGGTTATGACATGTGGTATCAGAGCACAAGGTTCAAACACTAGGCCTGATGAAGCTCAACTTGCTTATATGAAACAATGTATTAAATCATTTTGCTGATGTTGTTTTCTTTTAATGTTATTCAATAGAGAAGTTTGTTTCTGAGTTTAACAATAGGTATGGAAAGAATGGAGGAATATGTGGAAGAGGAATCTTCCTTTACTAAACAAGAAAACTTACAAAGAGACCCTATACAAGAAGACATAACCACTAATTCCTCAGAACTTTTAACAGTAAAAGAATTAAAATCTGAAATGGAATCTGTTAAAAAAGAAAATGAGAGGATTCTGAGAGCTCATGAGGAGCTGAATCAGATCCCAATAGAAATATTTCAAACTAAGGGAAGGGTTAAAAGAGTTGATTCATATGTTATAAGTTACCAACATAAGTATAAAAAGATTAAACAGACTAAAAATGAAAGAAACTCATCTTCCGAAGTGTTTGGTGATCAACGTAATTTTCATTCTAGTAGTGATAGTAGTGAGGATAACCACTATACCAGAAAGAGAAAATATAAACCATATGAAGAAATTTCTGGAGAGTTTAAAAAGATCAAACCACCAACATTTAATGGGGAAATTGAGAAGGGGGAGGAAGCAGAATTTTGGTTATCTAGGATGAAGAAGTACTTCTAGATTTACAACTATTATAACCAATTAAAGGCTAGAATGGCTATCTAGAATCTTTCAGGGAAAGCTGATATATGGTGGCAAGATTTAAAGAAAGTGAATGGAATAAGAGAGAATAACATAAATTGGAGTACCTTTAAGAAGTACTTTAAAAAGAAATTTGTATCTGAGCAATACTATGAAGAAAGAGCTAAAGAATTCTATGAGCTTAAACTAGGTACAATGACTATGAAATATTTGAACAGTAAGTTTTTAAGTCTGCTTAGGTATGTGCCATACCTTGTAGATGAAAAACCAAAGATACAACGGTTTCTCAGCTGTCTACCTTATCACATAAAGGATAGGATTGAGTATGACAATCCAAAAAATCTGGAAGAGGCTATGAGGAAAGCCAATTTCTATTATGAACAGAATAGGAAAAAGGAGAGTATCACCAACTGGAAGGCCAAAAAGAATAATAATTATGATCAAAATAAGAAAGAGTATGTGCCCAATCAGAATTCTAAAAATAATAAGGCTATAAATTTTCCTAGTAAGAATTTCCAAGGGAATAAGAATAATTCACCAAACAATCAGAACAATCAAAAGAGTAAAGAGTCTGCTAATAATCATGGTAATTACATGAAAAACTTTGAATGAAAATAACCCATAAAGTGTTGGGAGTGTAATTGCCCACATTATGCCTCAGTCTATCCTAATCGGAAAAAGACTGTCAGTAATATCCATACAATACAGGAGGAGATGACTGTTGGAGATTTAGCAAGGACTATGCCCAGGATCAATGCAGTCTTGGAGAATTGACAAGCAAACTATCAAACTTCCATGGTGGAAGTAGAAGGTAAGATAAACCAAACACCCATAGCTATTTTAATTGATCCAGGAGCTAGTTTAAGTTATATTTCACCTAATTTGGTAGAAAAATGTAAGCTACATGTTGAAAAATTTGTAAGTTCCTAGTTGGTTCAGTTAGCTATTGGTGCAAAGAGGAAGGTAACTAGTTTTGTAAAGAATTGTGCAGTAGTTATGGATCAATTTGAAACTTTTGTAAAGCTTAATGTACTACCTTTGGGTTCTTATGACATACTAATCGGTATGGATTGGTTAGAGCAACATAGGGTGATCTTAAATTGTTATGATAAAACCTTTACAGGTATAAATAAAGATGGAAAATCAATAAGCGTAAAGGGAATCCCTAGAAAAACAACTGTAAGGAAGATTTCTTCTCTACAGCTTAAGAGAGTTGTTAGGAAAGGTTGTAAGGATTATGCAGTAACAGTAACTAATGAGGAAAATATAAATAATACAGATAAATTAAAATTGGAGGATATACCAGTTTTAAAAGAGTATGCAGATGTATTTCCAGAAGAAATTTTGGGTCTGCCTACGAAAAGGGAACTAGATTTTACCATTGAGCTGGTACCTGGTGCAGTACCCAACTCAAAGGCCCCTTATCGGATGAACATACTCGAACTTAATGAACTTTAATCACAATTAAACGAACTTATTGACAAAAAGTATATTCGACCCAATGTGTCTCCCTAGGGGGCACCTGTCATCTTCGTTAAGAAAAAGACGAAACTGTACGACTTTGTATAGATTACCGTTAGTTGAACAAGATGACTATTAAAAATAGATACCCATTGCCTCACATAGATGATCTATTTTATCAACTACGTGGAGCTACGATTTTTTCAAAAATTTATTTGTGGTCTGGATATCACCAAGTTAGGATTAAAGATGAAGATATTTTTAAGACAACTTTTAGGACTCGATATGGCCATTACGAGTTTGTTGTCATGCCATTCGGGCTTACTAACGCCCCAGCTATTTTTATGTGTTTAATGAATAATGTAATGCATAAATATTTGGATAAGTTTGTGGTCATGTTTATAGACGACATATTAATCTATTCGAAATCTGAAGAAGAGCATAAAGAACATTTAAAAATAGTTTTGTAGGAGTTGCAAGATCATCAACTCTTTCCAAAGTTTAGTAAATGCGACTTCTTTAAGGATAAAATCCAATACTTAGGTCATGTGGTGACTAAGGAAGGAATTTCTGTGGATCCCAAAAAGATAAAGGTGATTGAATATTGGCCAGTTCCTAAAGACGTAACTGATGTTTGATCCTTCATGGGAATTACTAGTTATTACCGGAGGTTAATTGAAGGGTTTTCGAGAATCGCAAATTCGATAACCTCTTTGCAGAAGAAGGGAAAGAAATTTGATTGGAATCAAAAGTGCGAGGTGAGTTTTAAAAAGTTAAAAAATTTATTAACCAATGCACCTATTTTAAGAATAGCTGATCCAAATAAAGATTTTGTAGTGTGTATTGATGCCTACAATGATGGTTTAGGCGAAATATTGACTAAAAAAGGGCATGTTATCACTTATGAATCTAGGAAATTAAAAATTCATGAAAAGAATTATGCAACTTATGACTTGGAATTAGTTGCTATCATACATTCTCTAAAGATGTGGTGTCATCGTTTAATTGGAAGAAAATTTATTCTAATGACAGATAATAAAGGACTAAAATACCTCCTAGATCAACCTAACCTAAATGCTAGACAAACTAGGTGGCTAGCTTTTCTAAGTGAGTATGATTTCGAAATTCAGCACATTAAAGGGGAAGAAAATAAGGTTGTTGATGCATTAAGTAGAAATGAAAGGCTGAAATTTGCAGCAGTTATCAGCACTTATACAACAGATCTGGAAGAACAGCTTAAAGCAGGGTTAGAACAAGATGAAATTTAGCAAAAATTACAAGCAAAAACGAAAGAAAATCCAATAGAAAGTTTAAGTAAAGGGTACAACTTGAATGAAAAAGGATTTTTACTGTATAAAGATAGAATGTATGTATCTAATGTACCTAAAGTTAAGTTATTAATTTTAGATAAAATCCATATGTGCTCTTTTGTGTTATGGTTCTTGATGATTCAAATGCTTATGATATGTGAATGATGAAGTGAAAGATGTTTATGAAATGATTATGAAATTGGAAGAATAGTGGAATGATGAATTGGTATTAATTGTGACAAGTTAAGAAAAGTTTTAAAATTGGCTTTACACTAATTCACCCCCCCTCTCAGTGTATAACAATTGGTATTAGAGTCGGCCTTTGTCACAAGCCTAGCAAGCTTGAAGGAGATCCTTAGACACAATGGAGGAAAAGAAAGAGTCATCAAGCAATGATGTGCCTATACTTGATATTACAGATTATTTTAGTTGGAGAAGCAAAATGAAGGCTTATCTGAAGAAGTTTGGTATTTGGGAAATTGTTATCAATCCACCCGCTCCATCAAACAAGAAAGGAAACCCAGTTGCACAGAAGGAATCAAGGAAGGACAACACTACAACCTTGAATTTCCTCATGGATGGACTTCCCAGGTCAGTGAAGGAAAGTTTAGGAGAGTACACTTTGGCAAAAGACCTATGGTTCAAGTTGGAGAGTGAGTATCAGAAGGCAAGACCAAAACCTGAAAAGACAGATTAGGAATCATAAGACAAGCCCCCATAAGAGCTCAATTAAGAAGAAGACAAACAAGAAGAGGACTCCAGTAAAGGTATGGAATCTTGTGATTATAATGATAGCTTGTGTGATGAAATTGAGAAGTTTCTTGCAGAAGATGATGAAGGGATATAAAAAAATGCACATGAGATACATCTCACAATGTTGAATATTGATCTCAGAGCCAACTGATTTCTGAACTCAGTAAATTTGACCCAGAGTGACTTCACAAGGTTCAAAAATAAAATCTTGGAATCCTTGAATGAATATCAGCAGAATCCATGTCAATGAAAGTGTTTCTTGTAAAGCTCAAAGTCAAGGACAAAGATTTGTGAGATCAAATGAAAGACAAGGATGCTGAAGGTGAACAATTAAAGACTGAGTTTATCAGTCAAAAGGAAGAATCAGAAAATCCTTCTCAAGAGCTTGAAGAAACTAGAGAGGTCAATCATGATCTAAAGACTTGGCTGGAGGAAGCCAAGAGGATAGAAGAAATCCTGAAGAGTCAGCTGGAAGAAAAGGAGGAGATAGCCCAGAAGTTGGAAATGGAGGTAGTTGGTCTCAGGAAGAAAGGTAAGAAGAACAAAGCCTTGGTCAAGTTCCAGGACAATTCAATTGTCCTATATAAGTTCTTAGATTGTCAAAGATCTCCACTCGACAAAACTGGTCTTGGTTACAAGAAGAACAAAGAAAAATCTGAAGATGACACTTGGTCTCTGAAGACTCCAGAAGTAGGTCCATCAACGTCCAAAGCTGCTTCCTGTGCACCTACACATGACAACAAGGACTTTGGAAGTTCAGAGATGACACAAGGAGTTAGGTCTATTCCTCAAAGCAACCTCATAAAAGAAACAACTCCTAGACCCAAGTATGAAAGTGGATTCAATGATTATTGTTATTTTTGTTCTAACTTTGGTCATAAGGCTATGGATTGTAGATTCTATGGAAGAAGAAGGGCTGGAAGCTGCAATGGATCAATTAGATGTTGGACATGTAATCAAGTTAGACATTTTGCTGCCACATGTCACACATTGAGATGCTACACCTGCAGTGGGTTTGGCCACAAAGCCAAAGAATGTGCAAGTCAAAGAAGTCAAACAAGAAGGAGTACTTTATATACATCAGCAAGAATATTTGAAGATCATAAAAAAAATTCCTACAGTCAGGGACACTATCAGGCATGGAGAAATGAATCTGATCAAAGAAGTGTTGGAAGTTCCAACAACTTAGTTAGGTGTTGGACATGCAACAATGTTGGTCACATTGTTGCATATTGTCGCACGATGAGGTTTTATAGTTGCAATGGAATTGGGCACAAAGCTCAAGATTGTTGGAGTACCCAGAAACAACATGTGAGAAGTTTCCTATACAGCTCAGCAAGGAAATCTAGTACAAATGAATGATCAAATGTTCAAATCATGGATGCCAAGAAGAGAATATGGATGAGGACGACCGAACAGTTGCAGATAGGAGAGGTTGATCAGAGCAAGGAGGATGGCTTCCATATGGCAAGCCAAATGTAAGGTCTCTCATAGACCTTAGCACACCCTTGAGTTCATAAGGATGGAGGATGAACTCAACGAAGAAAGGATTGTTACTCGAGGTATACAGACAGGTCCTAGGATTGTGCATATTGATAGGGGGAATAGTCAACAGTGATTAGATATTCCAGACACAAGTATGTGGACACCCTTTGCCATTGATGCCAAAGGGGGAAAGATGAAGAAAAAAGGGGAGCATGAGTTGTTGTCATCAATGACAAAGGGGGATATTGTTGATGAAATTGTCATTGATGCCAACATGGACTTGCAGTGGCCCCATGGGATGTCATTGATGCCACCAAGTCCCACCTGCAGTGCCTTGATCTCTTACAGAGTGGGTTTGTGCCTTCAAGCACCTTGTACCCAGTTGACAAGGTCCTGGTACCCACAATCTTGGATGTTTATGCCACCACCTTGCTGAAGATGTTGAAGACCCTAGAGACGGTCCTGAAGACCCTACAGAAGTTGGAGAAGCCCTATATGGATTGAAGAAGCATTAATGACCCATTCTATGGTCATTCATGCTCTAATGGTGTCATGGTACCATAGAAGAAGACCCATCTACTCCACAAGTGATGGAACGATGGAATTTGGCCCTTGGAAGCCTCATGGTGTGGCTCATGTGTGTGGAGCCCTTGATGTGTGGATAGAGACCCTTATTTGATTGATGATGAACTTAACACCCTTGGTGGAATTTGTGGCTATTGGCATGTTGTGGAACCCATGCACATGCCCTCCGTATGATGAAGAAGCATTGAAGAAGTGCTTCTACCCACAAGTTAGTCCTTAAGCCCACAAGCTTTATAAATATCATGTTTGACGCCCATTGGGGAGTTTGGTTTTATGATGAAGTCCTTGACACTGATTATGAGGTTTTTGAAGGTTGAAGAAGCTCATATGGTAACAAAGCACATGTTACTCTTACTCTTGAGGTCCTTGATACTTTGATGCTACGATGAAGTCCTATGTGATGGGCTTAAAAGCACCTTGTTTAAAAATCGTATGACATATTTGAAAAGAGCTCTTGAAACCCTTGTGATTGAAGGTGTGGTCTTTGCACACATCATTTTGTGCTCTTGATAGTCTTAGAAACCCTTGATTACCATTAAAGTACTTGAAGCAGCCATCAAGAGATTTGAAGTCAATTTTTTATGTCCTGCAAAAATTCAAGAAAATGAGAGTAAAGGACTTTGTGAATGCAACCAAGAGTTTCATAGAAGGAAATTTCTTGTCAATCCATTTCCGTTGATATATGGAGCGTCTCCTAAATCCTCACGGTTGAAGAGATTTGTATTTTTGAAGTCTAACGAATAATTTTTTTTCCCCCATACAAGTCGGCTCAGTCAAACAAGATTTAATAAATATAAATATATAAAAGCATATACAAGTCAGCTCCATAAAGTTAGTGAAAAATGTGTATAAATAGGACATAACATGTCCTCATTTGATCATCAATTTTTGGTGGATCTCTGATATTTTTCAACTGAGGCAAATTTCAGAGGAGCAGTGATAGTACCAGAGGAGAAACCCAAATTTCAAAGTGACCGAGATTTTTTCCACAGTCCTGAATTCGCAACAGTCTAGTATTTTTCCTCATTTGATCATCAATTTTTGGTGGATCTCTGATATTTTTCAACTGAGGCAAATTTCAGAGGAGCAGTGATAGCACCAGAGGAGAAACCCAAATTTCAAAGTGATCATGATGATGCACTATGATGCATACTCCTTGATGTGATGCATAATGATGCATGCTTATACACAATGACAATACATACTATGATGACCAACATCTACCACATCTCGATGTTGAAAGCATAAAACCATACATGGTAGAGGTATGTTCAACAACACATACAAGTATGGTTTTGATCTGAGATTGGGTTCTTTTACACAGTCAGTATTGATAGTCCACAGTTGACACAAGTCTGAAGTTGATAGCTTGACATTGTGTAAAGAATATACATAGTCCAATGATGATGATGACAGTCCTTTGAAGCATATACATAGTCCCAGTTCATGAGGTTGTGAAGTATGACTGGTCTATTACTAACAGTCGAATACAAGACAGTTCTAGTACATGGTGAAGTGATGATATGAAGAATGGTTTGAAGTCTTCTACAGTAGTCATACATATCCCTAGTAGGGAGTCCAAATTTTTGATGCATATCCAATGAAAGGTTGATGTTGCAGAGCTTGAATATGGAGATGATTAGTGAGAGCAGCAGTGTCTCTGATATACTTGAGCAGCAGAGGTTGACAAGCATGGAATGGAAGCAATAGTGTTGATAAAGATCAGAGAAAAGTATGAGCAGCAGTAGAACAGATTGAAAAGAAAGATTATGTTGATGTGACAGTGAGCTTTAATTCTAGAAGCAAGCTTGTCTTGATTTTGAGGTTAGGATACCTCAAACCCTTCTTAGCAGGGTCCTGGTTGAAGAGTAGGTGCTCTTTGTATTAGTAGGTTCTGATTTTACCTCACAGTTGTATCCGGTCCAAAACTAATACAAAAGGATTACAAAATTATATGGCGTCGTGTTCTTTTGTGTTATGGTTCTTAATGATTCAAATTCTTATGATATGTGAATGATGAAGTGAAAGATGTTTATGAAATGATTATGAAATTGGAATACTAGTGGAATGATGAATTGGTAGTTAATTGAGACAAGTTAAGAAAAGTTTTAAAATTGGCTTTACAATGATTCACCCCCCCTCTCAGTGTCTAACAGTATTATTACCACATCAAGATTAACAACATTGAACACACAATAGAGGGATAAAATTTTGGGATAACCCCCCACTCCCCTCACATTTATAGAGATAATGATCATCTCCTATCCCTATAAATGCCCTTCTTAGCTCTAAGGGACTTTAGAATCAAAGAAAATCTAATAATTATAGACTTCTCACTGCCTTCCTTTACAAATACTTTATATTAAAGTGATGGGATTCCACAAGACCAACCATGGTAAATGACACCTTACACTACTCCCTTGTTGCCACCTTTCCCTTTGATCCTCTTAAAATTTCATAGACGGATAATGAATCCTTCATCCTCGACCTCAATTGCCTTTTCTTCACTACAACAATGAACATGTTCCTTAGGAATAGTTCCAGTAAAAACCTAGAGAGGTTTCTTTTCCAACATACCCTTATAATATGGGATAAGATATCTTAATACTTTAGTAAACTCGTATGATCTATATATCTCACTTTGAGTTTTACCACGCATGACTAAAGAAATAGGTAAAGAAGGGAAATCTCGAGAGGAATTCAAAAATGGGAGAAATGATGTCAAATCCTATGGACCACTAATATTCTTCCTAGATCCCACAAAGGTCCCATAAGAAACACCATCACACCTCAAACCCTTCTCTAGTGAGGGGATACCCATACCCAAATCTTGGAACAAAGAACCCTTCCTCTTTCCGACCCCTCCCTCCCAACTCGTAAGCCACTATTAAAGAAAATTTTGAATTTCCAAAATGTTGAGTGATTAACCTCTTTCTTGAATAACAAATTGAACCCAAAAGGGATAATTATTTCATCTTGTTGATCAATTATGAGAAGTCCTCCTATGAGACAGTGCCTAAGCTATATTTAACATCATAATTTACCAGCCCCATCTTGAAAGAAACAACCTTAGGACCCATTTCTTGAGAAAAATTAGGGGAAAATACTTTGTATCACCCATTAATGGAGGCTTCACCATGACATTTTTTACCCCTAGTAGTAGGAATTCCTTCTTCAATTCACTCATCATCATGTGGGAAAGGGAACAAAAAGGCGCTTTCCAATAATCCAACTTCTGTACAAATGAATGTCTTCTCCAAACAATCTTAATCTCTTCCAACAACTTTGGATAATATCGATTTCAACCAAAATGTGCACCATTCACTTGTATTCTACTCAGAAGGATCACTTTTCAACATAAATAAAGAAACCCAACTCATTTCCCATAGACACACATCCCTCCTTATTTTAGAACTACATTAGGAAATCAATTAAAAGAGCCTAGACATGACAAAAATGAAAATACTATTTAGCTAGATCAAAAGAGGTATGTCATTGCTTAAGAATGAGACTAATCACCCCACATATACAAACACCTCCACTTATTCTAGAAGTTTCCACTCCATAATGAAAAATACAATAAAACACATGTTTACCATAGAAATAGAAATAGGTGGGTAACCCAACAATGGATGCCAATTTTCCTCCACCCAGTGGCCAATATCCTTCTTGGATAAAACCTAGAGATTGAACTTACCCACCAACACCATAGCAAACAAAATACCAATCAAATGCCCACATCACAACCTAGCACCAAACCTTGTCTTCTATCCCAACATTTAAGCAATTTATTCACCCACCTCTCTTTGAAACCCTTTCCCAACTAGAATTTACCTCCACACTACCAATAGGAGACAACACAAGGGAAAGCAACTGAGAAATTGGGGATCCAGGCTCCAAAATTCCCGGAAAATAACCATTGACTCATAAATCCATAAGATTGGTTTCCAAATGTCCTTCGAATAGTTTCCTTTATATTTTTCGACATGCTCTTCATAACCATCCATAGTAAAACCCCCCGAATTATGTTAAGAGGCTCCACATGTCTCACCATGTCATGTCCCTTTCATTTAAGAACAATCCTTCCCTACCTATGAAAAATACTTCGGATGACAGAGAATCAAATTGTATTCCTTGTCCATCCAAAAAAACCCTTCTTGGTGGCCCTACTCTTCGACAATGGGATTCATGATATATGCTAGGTCATCCTCCAGTTGCTCAAACTCCATGCCAATGTAATACACACCTTGTACCACATACCATCTCAACAATGAAAAGAACCAATAAAAAATAACCCCTAAAAATCCAACACCAAATAGGAGGAAAGTCGACCTCCACCCAACAACCAATGATGAGACTTTTAGGACCCCATCTCGAAACACATAGAATAACCAACACACTAACTCAGTACAAAACCCCCTCAAGACTAGAATAAGCATTAGAATCGAAACCCTTATATCGTTTTTAGTACACCCAAATTTTCTTCTTCGGAAACCAAACTAACACTCAAACTCCTCTTTAATAACCCCTAAGTATAAGTAGAGGTTATCAAGAGAAAGCTCAAAACACTTAGCGGGTTTCAAAAACCCTCCATTTGATCAGGGTTCAAAACATGAAAGTCTAGTGTTCTAACATATTCAAATACAACTCTTTCTTTCCAAAATAATGCTAAGTTGTATAGCGTGCCATATGAACCTTATAACCACAATGGGGAGATATAAGTGTTCCTTTACAAATTATTTTTGATCCACCAAATTTATGCTTATTTCTCAATATTGATCTTCAAAATATACCCTATATTTTTGGGAAAAGGACATTTTATGAGAAGATAGCATGTATTTTCACTTCTTCTTTGCAAAGAAAAAAGTGATGGGTCCATAGCATGATATCCTCTACAAGTTATGCCAAATTAAATTTTTATATCTTAGGATAAATCATAAGAAGGCTCAGTTTTCAATACAGATTTCATTTTCCACATATTCTTTCACCACCATCTTATATATTTTTTATCAATCTTGGAGAAAGCTACAAAGTAACCCTTTTCTGCAATGTAATGACCTCCATAAATATTGAAAATTAATACCTATTCATACTCATCTTCAACATGCTTGTCCTTAATTTCTATATCTAACCTTGTTTTCCATCCTATCATCCACATATTCTTAAGATATTATGAGTGGTATACATCTTCCATATTAAAAAAACCTTTGATTTCCAATTTTCTTCTAACTTCAACTAAAATATTATGTATGTAATTCCTTGTAATCAATGGGTCAAGATCCAACTTTTCCTTCCCTTCATTCCCAATTATGCACCCTAGGATGGTATTGTTGTAATCTCGCTAGCTCCTCCAACAGGTAACCACTAAAGGGGAAAGAATCCATCAATTATTTATAAAATATAGAAAAAACTAATTTATTTTTTACTAGATCTCATATCCAAGCTTCAATAGATTATTTCTCTATGTAATTTTTCATCATGATTGGTTTCTTATAACCCTATATATAGATCAACCTCCATAGATTGTTTGCTTCCAAGGCCTTGCCAAACAATGTACATTTTTAAGCCACCAACCCACTCTAGTATTTGGTTTGTCTATCCTCTTATATTTAAGTAAAGAAGACCCATTTTATTTTCTTTATTTCCATAAAAATTTGGAACACAACTTTATTATCCCATTGATGTTATACATTGGTACGAGTTCCAGTGAGATCTAATAGTTAGGTATTTCTTCAACTAAGCTAATTTACTCAATGTGAGTTTTCCTCCTAGAGACAACCACCTATTACACCATATATTTATTATTTCTTACACTACAAATTATCCATTCCAATATTCAATACCATATGCATTGGGTTTTAGTTCAAATACCATTATCAATTGAGAATACTAATAATGTGACATTGCTGGAAATATTTTCATTCTAGGGAAAACCTTGATCAAGGATGTGGAATATTTATGGGAATTCATCACCATTCATGTAAAAGTTACAAATAATTATTTTATTTTCTCATATTAATTAGCATTATATAAAATCCCACTTACAAACAGAATTTTATCATCAACCAAAAGGAGGTGGGCTAATGATAGGCCTCTAAATATTTTAATTCCTTTTGTGAACCTGCTACCTTTTTAAGTATTATGTGTATCTATTATTTCTTTATTCCATGAAGAAAATTAGAATTGGGAATAATTGGCATCCTTTTCTTATACCCTTGGAGGTGGTGAAGAGATTTGAATCAAACCCATTCATTAGAATAAAATAGGAAACTTAGGTTAGGAAATCCTCAATCCAATAAAAAAGGACACTTAAAAACTACATACAGTAGCATCGAGTCTTAAGAAAATATTGCTTACTTTTTCATTTTCCTTTAAGAGTTCCAATTTAAATTGAAGGATAGATTCAACGTTTTTGTTTGATAGTATGCATATCCTCTTTAGAAATTCCAATGGAATCATGTATATTCCTCCCTCTTAGGAAACCAAATTGTTCTATGGATATAGAGTCTCATAATAAGTACTTTATGCATTTTTTTTTGTAAGGAAGCACCCATGGAGTTTTGAACGAGTGACCTTACGCAAGGAGTTGTTGAGTCCACAATTGGTCCCTTTTTAACCATCCTTAATCACCTGTTCTTCCCTTGTTTTACACCGTTTAGCATGCCAATCATACCTGTTTTCCTCACTTTAATCCCTAAATTGCCAAGGTAAGACTGATTATTGTTTTATCCTATTAATGCTTATGATTGTGACAATTAAGGCTGTGTATCTCTCAAAATTGTGCTAATATGTTGTGATTTATGAAGATAGTGTGAGATGAGTAGACTACAGGAAAGTGGGGCTGAACAAGTCTTGAAACAAGGGTTGTTCATGATTCAAGAGGATCCTCAATCCTTCAATCATCAATTAAGGAACGTGGTTCTTATGCAATATTCCAGACAGAGCCGTACAGATTAGCTGTAACAGAATGTGCTACGATTGGGGGATCTTAAGTATAGCTGCTCGAATATCATGGCGATCTAGAAAGATCGCCACTTCCGGGCCAGTCAACAGCTTTCTCTCATTTTCTATATTTGCACCATGCCACGTTTTGTAACAACCAGTGTTATTCAGGGCGCCTGAAGATCAGAGATCTTCATGACTTCCCCTTGTAATAGGATCGGATGTTATAGTCTGTATGTATAAAAGTGAGAAGCTATCTCGACCTGGGAGGTTGGAAAATAGATAATTCATTCTTGTATTGACAGTGGAAGTAATTTGTAATCATTCCTTCATTTAATACAAAGAGTTACCGCTGATTTAAGGGAGTTGAACATTGTTCATCCAGCGTCTCTGTGTGAAGGTTGGGCCCACCTTCCGCAGAGATTGCCGAGTTAAAGTAGGATTTCTGAATTTATGGTTGTGTAATGCTTTGTTGATCATATTTCCTTTGTATGCAGCAGTAGTCGTGAGGATTTACAGTATAGTTGGGATCCCATTTTCTTAAAGATTGATAATTGGCGCAGAGTGACAGTTGATTGAGTAGATAACTTCCTTTATGAAATTTGAGTGGTAGTTGTACACAGCTTGGTTCATCCTGTAGTTTCAGTTTTTATCCTACGAATCCATGCAATTTATCTTTCCTGTTATGATTGTTGATTTTCGTTCCTGCAAGACAATTCCTTCGAAATAGCTGAACTTAATTCTTTGCAATTGAATTCCTAGATTAATATTCAATTTATGTTTATGATTTTCAAGAGTAATTAGAATTGAATGGGCAGTTTAATTGTTTTGAGTTGTGAATAGGATTTCCTTTTTATCTGCAATTGCTGTTTGCATCTTAGATCATTTTTCTGAATTACAGGTAATTGAATTTGTAGTATTTAGAAGATGAATAGGATCGCACAGATTCTTGGGATGAACATAGTTGCACAGATTCTTGGGATGAACATAGTTGCTAGGGGATAAGAGTGTTCAATTACATTGATTTGGTGTTTAATGCATATACTATGCATTTATCCTTTGAAATAAAAGACTTTCTCGGGTTGACAATAAATCTCGTATGCTCTGTGTGTGTTGATAATAATCTATCTGCATATAGGGAGCTCAACATTTTGGCGTTGTTGCTGGGGAAGGATAAAAATTAAACACTATCATTAGTTGCATCTAGTAATTGTTTCTATTCAGTTTCCTTTTTATTCTCTTTGATGAAATGATTTGGGTTGCATGAATACGAGAAGGGTAAAACGCAATCAACTCCCAACTCCCAAAACCCCACAAGATACTAACAGTGCAGGTGGCTCGGGTCACGGTCGAGGAGTACCATTGCGCAGAAGGACGTTCATCGCCGATCTTGTTGACAGAATTGATTCATCCACTAGGGCTCATCTTCAAGAAACTCCTATCAGAAGAAACCCTGCCGATCCTGGGGCGTCAGCATCGGGATCCACGGTAGAGAATACATGAGCAGCTGCGACTCCCTCGGCCATCCCTGCAGACGAAGACACGGCTGTTATAACTGGACCTGCTGGTAGAGGTCCGACTTATCACATTAAGAACTAAGGAAGAGTGGGATCAGTACCACCAGAAGTTCGAGGATCAGTGGAAAAAAAAGGAAAAGAACGAGGAACAGGAGAAGGACGAAGAAAAGAACGCAGGAGGAAACGAAGAGGAGAAAACAGAAGAGGAGATGAGTAACAGACACGGGGCTGACGAGGAAGAAGTAATGGGAGAAAACTATCATCATGAGAATCGCTCCCTACCAGAAGGAATGGTGGCTACAGTGCAATTTCCGATTCAACAACCAGATGGGGAAGCTCCTATGAAGAATATCTCACCATCGGTGTTACCTCGTTTCCATGGAAAGGCGGCAGAAGACCCAGATGAATTCCTCTTTGAATTTGATATTCTTTGTCGCAGCTATGATTATATCACCGATGCCCAAAAGCTAAAACTTTTTCCTGCTACCCTGAAGGACAATGCATTACGCTGGTTCATGAGCCTTGGGGGAGGAACCGTTGCTAATTGGGATACAATGAAACAAGTGTTCCTGGAGAAATATCAGGAATATTGTAATACCAAGGACAAGAGAGAGGAATTATTTAAAATGGTGTAGAAGGAGGACGAAAGCTTGGAGGATTTCATGGAAAGACTGCTGTATAATGTGCAGAGAGCTGGGCAGACGAACATGGGGCTGGACGTACTCAAGATAATCTTGCTCTGTGGGATCAGGGATGATTGCTTAGAAATGTTAAACCTGCTTGGTAAGGGAGATATCTCCAAAGAACCTTTTGAAAAAATTGTGGAACTATGCAAGAGATACTCTAGGGGGTCTTCCAGGAACAATAAGCGGGACAAATGAGATAAGATAGAACGTGACGTATTTGACAGAACTTAGAAATCATCTAATGGAGGCACCACCCGTGCAAAGATAGGAAATCTCCTTGAAAATTTTAAAACAGAAATGATGAGCTCTATCTCCTCGGAGATCGATGTCCTGAAGGCAAAACAAAAACAAGCAGTGGAGGATCTCACATTAGGTGTGTTCTGCCCCCGATGTAGAAAGAATCATTCTCTAAGAGAATGCTCTCTTGACAAAGTAAACGTATGTCAGCTGTGTGAGCTGAACCATGACATGAAAGAATGCCCCTCACTTCCTCAAGTAAAGGTCGTTCTGCAGGCATCAAACCCAAATGTGGAAGCAGCCTACTTTATTGCACAGAAGAAACCGTGGCAGCCTCGAAATCAAGGTATGCCTTCAGACTCGTTTCCATTTTTGAATAATATGGGAAATTGGAATAATAACATGCAAAATGTGAATACACAATTCCCTTCAAATTATGCTCAGTGGAATTCTTCCCAACCTACAATGCAAAAATTTAACTCATGGAGTCCCTGGACACAGCCACTACATCAACCTACGTCATGGTCTCCTGGATGGAGGAATTTCCATCCCAGGAACTAGTTTCCTCAACCACCTCCACATCAACAGTCACCATACGCTCCTCAATTTCCTCCATATCCTCAATACCTACCTCAGCAGTCGCAGCTGCAGCTACAGAACATTTCTGTCCCTAATGTACCAATCCAACCTCAGCTGCCTACCCAACCTAATCCTAACCCGAATAATAAAGCAGTCCATCAATTGGAAACTGTCAATATGCTAGCCTACTCTCTTTCCCCTGTGCCCTGTAACGATATTCGTTTACGATCTGGGAAAATTGTAGAACCTATAATTACAGAAGATGTCTCACCTTCTGTGCATAAAAGAGAGGGGAGTTCACAGCATCCAGTCGATACAGTCCCTATCATTGAATATGCTGAGCATCCCTTAGAAGGGACGGTTGAAACATCCAACGATAAAGAGATGGCTGAAACATCCGACGATAACGGGACGGCTGAAACATCCAACGATAAGTCTGAAAATACACAGCCTTCCCAGCTGATAAGGAAACCACCATACCCCGAAAGACTAATGCTACCAAGAATGGGGGGGAAACCTCATTTTAACCTCCTAGGAGAGTTAAGGAACCTTTATGTCAAAATCCCCCTTCTTCAAGCTCTTCAAGATGTGCCTATTTACGCTAGAACAGTTCGGGACCTGTGCACCAAGAGAGTAGGAAGGAAACCCAGGGATCCTCCCACGGTTCATGTCATAGGGAACTTATCTGCCTTGATAAAAGGAAAAGCCCCTATGACTAAATATGATGACCCTAGCAAACCTACCGTCACTATACAGATAGGACAGAAACAGATACCCAACGTGCTAGTGGATCTAGGAGCAGCAATCAATGTTATAACAATAGAGACTGTAAAGAAGCTTGGGCTCACTAATCTTAGACCGACCCCTACTATTTTGGAATTGGCAGACAGATCCACCATTAGACCTGAAGGGATCCTGGATGACCTTATCATCTCAGTGGACTCATGGGAGTACCCAGCTGACTTTTTGGTGTTACAACCAAAATCGCAGTTGGGGGGACACCCATTGATCCTGGGGAGACCTTGGTTGGACACAGTTGATGCTTGCATCAGCTGTCGATTGGGGTCCATGACTATATCTGATGGTATGGATATTAAAAACCTCACCCTTTATCCTCCAGCTCGGCCAAGTCTAGAGGCTGAAACCTCCCTTTGGATAGAGCAGGAGGAGGAGGAGGATGTTCATCCACTATTAACTATAGGGAAGGCCTTAACTTTTAAAACTAAAACAGAAGATGATGCTATTAGTAGTTTCATTAGTGAACCCGCTTCGGTGAATAGAGAGGTCTATCAAATTCTGAACACTACCCTAGGCAAGGAAGAACAAGAAAATCTCACGGAAGAAGCCTTAGTTGGTGACACAAACATAATCCCGGTTTTGAAAAATTCGGAGAGTATTTCTATTGAGGTAGAGCCTGGAAGAACTTTGAATATCAATCCTAGTCTCTCCTTAGAGGAACAGAAATGCCTGATCAGCCTCTTGAAAGAACACAAGGGGGCGTTTTCCTGGGAGTATACAGAGATGAGGGGTATTCCCTCTAGTTTGTGCACCCATCACATTTATATTAAAAGTGACTCCCAGCCTGTGTGTCAACCCCAACAATGCATGAACCCCAAGCTGAGGGATATAGTGAAGGAGGAAATCCAGAAACTTTTGGAAGCAGGATTTATATATCCTATTTCAGATAGTGAGTGGGTCTCTCTACTCGTAATTGTACCCAAGAAAAATGGGAAATGTAGGGTCTGTGTTGATTACAGGGAATTGAACAAAGCAAATCAAAAGGATCATTTCCCTTTGCCCTTTATTGACCAAGTACTTGATACCCTATCAAGGAAGAAGTTATTCTCCTTCCTAGATGGATTTAGTGGGTACAACCAAATCCAGATTGCTCCTGAGGATCAGGATAAAACAACCTTCACCTGTCCCTGGGGAACACTTGCTTACAGAGTGCTTCCCTTTGGATTATGTAATGCACCAGCAACATTCCAAAGAGCTATAATTGGCATATTCTCTGAATTAGTCAATGATAGTATGGAAATCTTCATGGATGATTTTACTCCCTATGGTAGGGATTTTGACGAAGTGCTGGAGAATTTAGAGAAGGTTTTAATTCGCTGTGAACAGACTCAGCTCTCATTAAGCACTGAAAAGTGCCATATGATGATGAGTGAGGGGGTGGTATTAGGGAATTTTATCTCTACCAATGGCATTCAAGTAGACCCTTCAAAAATCAAAGTGATAAAGAATATACCTACCCCTTCAACTCAGAAAGAGGTAAGAAGCTTTCTGGGACATGCTGGATATTATCGAAGGTTTATAGAAAATTTCTCCAAACTGGCCTCTCCCTTGTTCTCTCTGTTAATGAAGGATGCACAGTTTGTGTGAAACACAACATGCCAGACAGCATTTGATGTGCTTAAAGAGAAGCTATCCACAACCCCCATCTTAAGGGGACCTAATTGGACCCTGCCCTTCCATATTTCTTCAGATGCCTCTGACACTGCCATTGGAGCAGTATTAGGACAACAGGATGGTCAAGTACCTTATGCCATCTACTATGTTAGTAAAAACTTAGCCCTTGCTGAACTTAATTATACTGTCACTGAAAAAGAGTTCCTAGCTATTGTTTACTCTATCAATAAATTTCGACATTATATCACCGGGTATCCTACATTTGTGCACACTGACCACTCTGCCATTAAATATTTAATGAATAAACCTGTTACCAATGCCAGAGTGACCAGATGGCTTTTGTTGTTGCAAGAATTTGATATCACCATTATAGATAAACCTGGGAAAGAAAATGTTGTTGCTGATTTTTTATCTCGTTTTACTAACAGTGATGACAGTTTTCCTGTTGAGGATTCTTTTCCAGATGAACATCTATTCGCACTTTCAGCTCATTCTCCATGGTATGCAGACGTCGCTAACTATTTGGTTGCAGGAAATCTCCTGCCATATATGTCAAAACGAGAAAAAAGAAAAATTATTCAGCGGAGTGCCAGGTTTTGTTGGCTAAATGGTCACCTCTTCTACACAGGGCCTGATCTTGAGATCAGGAGATGTGTAAGAGAATATGATATCTTTCCTATATTAAAAGCATGTCATGAGGGGCCTTGTGGAGGGCACTTTATAGATAAAAGAACAGGGCATAAAGCACTTCGGATGGGCTACTATTGGCCGACTCTGTTCAGGGATGCTAAAAGGTATGTTCAGTCTTGTGACAGTTGCCAAAGGATGGGCCAACCTAATAAAATAGATCAGATGCCCCTACAGTCCCAACTCGTAGTTGAACCATTTGATAGATGGGCACTGGATTTCGTTGGCCCTATCAGTCCTCCTTCCAGACAGAAGGTCTACATTCTAGTTTGTACTGATTATATCACCAAGTGGGTGGAGGCTGTAGCTTTGGCCAAGGCTAATGACCAGGAAGTGATTGATTTTCTATACAGTGAAATTTTTACCCGCTTCGGGGTACCAAAAGAAGTATTTACCGATGGGGGGCCGCAATTCATGTCAC
>LPNX010199875.1:29423-39592 GCA_001517045.1 Pseudotsuga menziesii | reverse complement strand
CACAGGGTGTCTTCACCTTACCACCCCCAAGCCAATGGTCAGGTGGAAAGTACCAATAAGGTTATTGAAAACATCCTTACTAAAACAGTTAAGAGCCATTGAAAGGATTGGGCTGACAGGATTCCGGAAGCACTGTGGGCATATCGCACGACTTGGCGCGACACCACAGGTTTCTCCCCATATGATCTAGTGTATGGAAAGAGTTCCATCTTTCCAATTGAGTTTGAGATTAAAACCCTGAAGACAGCCACCGAAATGAATCTGGATGTAACAGAAGCTCAGAAGCGAAGATTGAATCAATTAAATGAATTGGACGAGAAGTGGTTAGCTGTAGTGGACAAGACTTTGTTGCTTCAGCAACAAAGATCTAATTGGCATGACCGATTTATTAAAAAGAAAGTCTTCAGCGAGGGAGACTGGGCGATACTCTATGACTCCAGATTCAAAAGGGATTTTAAAGGTAAATTGCGTACAAGGTGGCTAGGTCCATACTTGGTTGACAGGGTCTTTGACAACGGCATTGTCCGTCTGGTGACCATTGATGATAATCGCATACCATTACTTGCTAATGGCCATAGACTGCGACTGTATCGTAAGCCTATTTCGAAAGACGCATTCATTTCGCAAATCGCCGCTGATCCAGAGTATCAGCTGACACCAGGGAAGGAACTTCTCTCTGCCTATGCCAACCCTTGAACTGTAAATCGCGCTTTGCATCACTGTATATAAATAAATAAATAAAAATTTCTACTGCAGCATATAATTATTTGTTTTCCTTTTGCATTTGATCTTTTTGTTTGTTGTTGTTTTTCAAGAATTTGTAGGATAGTGCCAGGCGAATGACCAGTTTGGGCCTGTCGAACGAGAGTCATCTTCCTCAGCTTCCCTGCGCTGCAATTCCCCTTTTTCCTCAAAATAAATTTGCCGGCGGCTGCAACATATTTCCCGGCGGCTGCAACATATTTTCCGGTAGCTGCAACATATTTCTCGGCGGCTGCAACATATTTTCCGGCAGCCGTGACCTTTTTCCCGATGATCAGAAAATCCTTTTTCCTGGCAGCCATAATCCATTTTCCAGTGGCTGGAACATAGTTTCCGGCAGCCGTGACCTTTTCCCAATGACCAGAAAATCCTTTTTCCCAGTAGCCATAACCCATTTGCCAGCGGCTGCAACATAGTTTCCGGCAGCTGTGACCTTTTCCCGATGACCAGAAAATTGCATTTGCCGGCGGCTGCAACATATTCTTCGCCGGCCACAATATCATTCTTGGCAACTGCAATTCCACTCTATATGGCGGCCATTTTTCAGCATTAAAACACCGCTTTCTTACAACCTGCGGGGGTAACTCCTGTGTTCACAAAAGAAATTGCTTCCACTACCAGATATGGCTCTGATTTATTCCACTCGTGCCGGCCAACTCGGCATAATTCCGACCCCGGCGACGTGATGGTTTCTGTTTCACTCGTGGAAGGCATTATGGCATTATCCACATCATTATGATCAAATTAATAACTGCGCACGAGCTCGGCTTTGCAGCGTCAGCATTCGCACGTTCCACCATTCTCCGCAGGCTATCCGACGCACCATCTCATGAGGTATGGCTTTGGTTTTCACATGATTAAGTATTGATATGATTAACGATCTCAGTCGTACCTTTGTACGTACCACCATTATGGCTTAATTAACCTTTCCCTCGTGCGACGTAAAAACTAATAATCGACGCCTTCCCCAATTTGGCATAAAAATTTTGAACCTCCCTCCGTGTTGAACTTTCCAAATTTGCCATTTTTCTCAACATCTCCGCTCAGTGCCTTGTGCATCCTCTGCACTGCAACCTCCATTATAGGACTCTGTAACTCTGCAGCTAGGATTATGGGGATTGTAGCTCGCCATGAACCTTTGGACACACAGGAGCTTAGGCAAAATCCTGCATTTCTAGCCATCTTTCAAGCCGCCGGCTGGCTCGAGTTCTTTGAGCGACTGGATGGCTTTAACCGGGAAGCCGCTCTGCAATTTTCCTTAAACCTCACAGATACGCACTCTGAGGTGTGGGGGCTGCGCATAGAAGTCTCCAAATCCATTATATCCGAGGTTACTGCTATCCCGCAGGTGGGAAAGGCATGGTTTGGACGACGAGTTCCCTCAATAAGAGCACGGGCAGCATTTTTACGAGAGGGGGAGCAAGTTCAGTCATCTAGAAGAGGGATTGCACTATCTTCATTGCCGCGGGCATGGGATCAGGTTGCTGTCTTCCTCAAAAAGTACATCACTTGTGAAGTTAGGTGCCAAACTGTTTATAATTCCGACCTGCCTTTACTTTCTCATCTCCGCCATGGCATTTTATTAAACATCCCCTACTATTTCCTCCATGACTTGCGTCATATGGCGGCGTTTGTCAAAACCGCTAAGCACCCATTTGCCTCCCTGACCCACCATGGTTTTATCAAATTGATAATATTAAGAACCCTTGCTCAGCATCATATAATGTGGGAGCAATTCACAGCTCGAGCTCAGGGACCACCTCCCTTGCTGGGTGTCCAGATAGAGCAGGAACAGGTTCACCCACATCAGGAGGACCGGAGTTCCTCCAATATAGTTGGGGGGGGGAGATGAAACTATATCAGAAGAAGCGCAACCAGAGGCACATGAAGAGCAATTGGAGGAGCATGTACATAAAAACCTAGTGGAAAACCTAGATAACAGGACAGCTCTGCCGGTAGAAGGTGAAACTGGAGCAGCACCAAGTGCTGCGACAGTTGAACCTGAAGGTGACAGAGCTGGGGAAATTAAAGAAAACATCGAGCCAGTAACTATTGAATCCTCACCTGAGTGGGAAGGAGGAAATTTAATTATGGAAGAACAGCCTGAAGGACAAGAAAATATTCCTTCGACCTCGGCTGTGGAACCCGATGTCCCAGCCCCACAAAAGAAAACACCGCAAAAGAAAAAGAAAAGATCAATCTATGAACTTAATATAACCTCACCTATCAGAAGAAAAAGAACTAAAATAGCTGCAATAGCAGAGGCAGCCAGGAAAAAATGGGCAACCCTAGAAGCACAGGTTGAGTTCCCAATCCTCGTACCGAGGCCAATGGACGCTCCACAAAGGCCAGTTGAGAAGGAACCCAGCATTGAAGGACTTCTGGATGAGAACACACTATTAAAAGAAGAAGTCCAAATACTTCGAAGGGAATTAGAGACATGGAAGGAAACCTGCAGAAAATTAGGTGAAAGGAAGATGTATACATTAGTGGAAGCTGCAGACCAGGTGGAGGGATCGCACTCTACCAAGCCTGAAAAGGAAGATGAGTGTATGATCTTCCCTACCTGTGGGGAAATATTCAAAGAAACAGGCCACAAGATCATAATGCGCACCTGCACAGTACCACAGTCAGCACCCACAACAAAGGAAAATGCAGAAAAAGAAGATGATGCCACACAAGAACCAGCATCTTTAAACATCCTTGTTGAAGTTGCCACTAATTCTGTGGCGGAGGAGAAAAAGGATGAAATCATGCATGATGTCGGGGACAAAGATTGCACTATATCCCAGGACATAGAGATTGTAGAAGCCAAGCTACAAGCGCAGGGCATTGATAAATTTGAATAGGAGGCTGCAACACAAGAACCAGCAAACCTGAATGTACTTGTCCAGTCGGCTGAACAAGTGGGAGAAGAACCAACATCCTTGGGAGTTGTAGCAGGGATTCCTGAAATTCAATTAGAAGATAACCCCGAGATGGATGTCATACCCGATACATAGTAGAGTGAGGATGAGCAATCATTAGCCTCAGGTGATACTGAGATCCTCGAGGAAGAGCTGCACGATGGGGAAGATATCCAATCTCAGAGGCAGGAGAACAAAGAAGACAATGTTACACAAGAACCAGTGTCTCCAAAAGCAATGAATATAGCTGCTGAAGAGAATCCAGGGGATGCTGCTGTTACACAAGAACCAGCAACACAAGAATTGAATTCAGAAATGCAGGAGGAAGACACTGTTACACAAGAACCAATGTCCCTAAAAACAATGGAGGTGGCTGTTGAGGAAAGTCTAAAAGATGTTGCTGCTACACAAGAACCAGCAACACAAGAACTAATGTCAGGAATGCAAGAAGAGAACCCAGGGGATGTTGCTGTTACACAAGAACCAGCAACACAAGAATTAAATTCAGAAATGCAGGTTGACCAGGGAGAAGACACTGTCACACAAGAACCAGTGTCTCAACAAGCCATGAATACAGCTGTGGAAGGCAATCCAGGGGATGTTGCTGCCACACAAGAACCAGCAACAAAAGAATTAAATTCAGAAATGCAGGTTGACCAGGGAAAAGACACTGTCACACAAGGACCAGTGTCTCAACAAGCCTTGAATACAGCTGTGGAAGGTAATCCAGGGGATGTTGTTGTCACACAAGAACCAACAACTCTCATAGAAAACTTAGATGTGCTGGAGGACACTGTCCCACAAGAACCAGTACTTCTCCCTCTCAAAAATTTCATTGATTTAGATTCAGAGCAGGAAGAGCATTATAAAAAGGAGATTTTAAACCTCACAGCAGAAGTCTCAGCCCTGAGGATGGAAGTGATCAAGTGGAAAAGTCAGGTGGAAGAAAACCAGAAAAAGATGATTGCTTTAAGTGAGCATAGAAGAATTATTAGAGCGTTGGAAGAGCAGGGGGCTGAAGAACGTATGGCCCACAGAGTTCAGGTAGAGGAACTGCAGAACAAGATGAGGGAATTGAAAAAGTTTCAAGACATGCAGAAGGAGAAGGAGTAGATGTATACCCTATCTTGAGAACTCATGGGCACCAGGAAGCCCTATTCCTCTTATCCAGTATTTCTCTTCGAGTAGTTTGTCTGGTTTAAATTAAAGGCTGTGCAGGAGGGGAGGTCGTTCGAAATCACAACCTTAGAAAAAATTTTGGATACATTTTTTGGAAGTAATTTTGAGGAGCAGAACTTACTCTATGAATTATACTTGCACGAGATGGCTTGCCCTTTGGATCGCCACTCAAATCCTGTTCCATTTGCAGGGGATGTTCAGCTAAGAGCCTTTGCCTCTTTTGTGAGCAACCATGTTCAGTGGGAAAGGTCTTTTCAGACCTTTCCCACAATGAAGCTCACACTAACTTATGGATTCGAAGTGAGCCCCAGAATCCTGGCATTCTTTTGGCACGGTACAGAAGTTTTCTTTCCAGCCCTTCCCAGGCACAACATATCATGAACTTGCAGGAAGAGGTAATCTCCACTTGTACCAATTCCATTTCCAGGCAGCAGCAGGTTGCATTGGAAGGAAGCAAGCACAGATGGTAGGCTGCCTCCTCTGCACTTAGAAACCGGGATCCCTACTGCTTTAAGAATTTTAAACATGCACTCTCTAGAGTCAAGGGTTACGTGGGAAGTATGAAGGAATGTGGAGTTAACTGGCTGGGTTTGAAGTTTAAAATTCCTCTTATTTGGTGGCCAGCAAAACCATATAACATGTATTTTTCCTTGACTAGGGCAGAGGAGCAGAGATGTTGGCAGTACTGGGTTATTCACAGAGGCTTTCTGAAGACAGATGAGGAACTTGAATTTCCCTACAATTTTTCCTCCCTCCATGAACAGAGCTCAATGCAGGACTCAGACTCCGAATGATGCAGGTTGTTGCATGAGGACATGCAACAGGGTAGTTTGGGGGAGATGTTGAGTCCACAATTGGTCCCTTTTTAACCATCCTTAATCACTTGTTCTTCCCTTGTTTTACACTGTTCAGCATGCCAATCAGACCTGTTTTCCTCACTTTACTCCCTAAATTGCCAAGGTAAGACTGATTATTGTTTTATCTTATTAATGCTTATGATTGTGACAATTAAGGCTTTGTATCTCTCAAAATTGTGCTAATGTGTTGTGATTTATGAAGATAGCGTGAGATGAGTAGACTGTAGAAAAGTGGGGCTGGACAAGTCTTGAAACAAGGGGCGTTTGTGATTCAAGAGGATCCTCCATCCTTCAATCATCAATTAAGGCACGTGGTTCTTATGCAATATTCCAGACAGAGCCATACAGAGTAGCTGTAACAGAATTTGCTACGATTGGGGGATCTTTAGTATAGCTGCTCGAATATCATGGTGATCTGGAAAGATCGCCACTTCCGGGCCAGTCAACAGCTTTCTCTCATTTTCTATATTTGCACCATGCCACGTTTTGTAACAACCAGTGTTATTCAGGGTGCCTGAAGATCAGAGATCTTCATGGCTGCCCTTTGTAATAGGATCGGATGTTATAGTCTGTATGTATAAAAGTGAGAAGCTGTCTCGACCCGAGAAGTTGGAAAATAGATAATTCATTCTTGTATTGACAGTGGAAGTAATTTGTAATCATTCCTTCGTTTAATACAAAGAGTTACCGCTGATTTAAGGGAGCTGAACATTGTTCATCCAGCGTCTCTGTGTGAAGGTTGGGCCCGCCTTCCGCAGAGATTGCTGAGTTAAAGTAGGATTTCTGAATTTATGGTTGTGTAATGCTTTGTTGATCATATTTCCTTTGTACGCAGCAGTAGTCGTGAGGATTTACAGTATAGTTGGGATCCCATTTTCTTAAAGATTGATAATTGGCGCAGAGTGACAGTTGATTGAGTAGATAACTTCCTTTATGAAATTTGAGTGGTAGTTGTACGCAACTTGGTTCATCCTGTAGTTTCAGTTGTTATCCTATGAATCCATGCAATTTATCTTTCCTATTATGATTGTTTATTTTCATTCCTGCAAGTCAATTCCTTCGAAATAGCTGAACTTAATTCTTTGCAATTGAATTCCTAGATTAATATTCAATTTATGTTTATGATTTTCAAGAGTAATTAGAATTGAATGAGCAGTTTAATTGTTCTGAGTTGTGAATAGGATTTCCTTTTTATCTGCAATTGCTGTTTGCATCTTAGATCATTTTTCTGAATTACAGGTAATTGAATTTGTAGTATTTAGAAGATGAATAGGATCACACAGATTCTTGGGATGAACATAGTTGCTAGGGGATAAGAGTGTTCAATTATATTGATTTGGTGTTTAATGCATATACTGTGCATTTATCCTTTGAAATAAAAGACTTTGTCGGGTTGACAATAAATCTCGTATGCTCTGTGTGTGTTGATAATAATCTATCTGCATATAGGGCGCTCGACAGGAGTTCCTTAACAATACACCCATTCATTGTCTATTCTACGCCCCATAGGAACTTTAACTTTAAGCAAATTATTATAACCTTTACAATGATTTTATAAATTAAATTACATAAAGAAATATATATTGAGTCTTCAAAAGATAAAGGTGAATCCTTTTTTGGAATCACTACTAAGAAGGTTTTCTTTTAAGACTCCCAATCTAGCATCATTCCCCCTTCATTATGTTATTTCTTTCAACTAATCATTTTCAATTTGATTATTAAAACATTTGGAAAAATATGTTGACCATCCATCTATCCCAAGCTATTATCCCTTTGAAATGAGTGGACAATTTATGTTATCTCTTATTTAGTGATATCCTCCATAACATCACTATTTTTTCTTCATCGGCAAAGCTAGGAAGATAAAAGGCAATGACTATTGTTTATAGTATGTTAATATTTCAAAGTTTCTATGTATATATTCTCAAATTGACTTGCACATTATTATGCTATATCCTTAATACCTTGAAATCAAGACACCTCTTTCCTTCCTAATTTCCCATATTTTCTTTGTTTTTCCTCACGTTAGAATAATTATGAAAAAAATCCATATTTTCATCTCCCTCGTTTAGCTAGACTACCCTACTCTTATGTATCCACTTATCCTCTTCCAATTTTAATGCATTCATATTATGTTCCTCCATGAGTCATATACTTTTCCATTTCCCTATTCAATGAAGGATCCACTATTGGTTTCCTCGTGGATCATTTCCAACTTTATTATACCTGCCTCAGCAAGTATATAGTAATATTTTCAAGTCAACAGCCCTTTGACCTTCTATTAGTTGCCAAACACCAAAAAATTTAAACCTGTTTTCTAAAGTTTAACTTTAGAGTTTGCAAAAAAATATTTTAAATTTTAATAAAAATATTTGTGTTTTCTATTTTGTAAACTTCTGATTGGCCAATCAGGAATGATGTCATTCTTGGAGTTTGGTATCTGGTTTTCACTTGACACATGGAAATGATGACATCAGCATTTATTTTATTATTATTATTATGCCAATTTCCACCCAATGTTTAATTTACGCTAATCCTCCATATGCCGAACCAAAGTTTAATTTACGCGTGTCCTCCATATGCCCTTGGAATGTCAGCTGGTTTTTGCTCTATGGTGTGCTTCATTCAGTGGACTCTCCTCGTTATCACCACTCGCTAGAATATAAATTGCATCGAATCCATTGACCTGCTATGAGATTGCATCGACTGAATCTCATCGACTGCAGTCATGGTGGATTTTCTGTGTAGTTGCATGGGCTGCAATTTTTTTATGCGTGTCCTCCATATGCCCTTTGAATGTCGGTTGGTTTTTTCTATTTGGTGGACTCTCCTCGTCGTCTTTACTGGCCAGAATACAAATTGCATCTACTTCAGTGACCTGCTATGAGATTGCATTAACTGCAATCACCCTGGATTTGCCATGTAGTTGCATGGACTGTAGTTATCTTCTATATAGTCTTCCTTTAATTTACACCACGTTAGGAAAGGTCTACACCACTTATCATCAGTAAAATATGCCACCACAGTTGTCGTCCCTCTTCAATCAGAGGATATCACCTTCCTCATGCGACATACAGTCTTCCTGTGCAGTATGAATTTAGCTTGGGTAACTGGACCAGGAGAAACTTTGGTGAAAGTGAGACACAAAGCACGTTTAAAACATCTTTAAGTGGGTATTTGTTCTGCATCCATTAATGTGTCCTTCCTAAAACGATTAGAAGAAAGCTAACAAAGCCATGGAAGAAACTATTGAGGGACTATGATCAAGAAACTAGTGAGATCAAGAAACTAGTGAAAGCACTACGATAGGGGATTCTTTGGAATCCATCGTAGAAATGAAAGATAATAAATGGGTCAGATTCCATGCTTTGATGTACTGTAAGGACACAAAATATATGCAAATATCAAGAATATTGAGAGGATTATACGCTTTCCTCTGCCAGTGATGTGTCCACTGTCCTCTATCGTGCCTAAACAGTCGACTGAGTCGAGTATTCAGGCCTGGAGAATTTGATTGGAAGGCAGGGGGTTGAGGAAGAGCGGGGAGCATCAATCCTTATTAAATTCATAATCGAATGCCTCCTTCCATGACCTTTTACACAGTTATTCACTGGTATCAAAAAAATGTCTCACTGTCTAACGAAACAAAGACAAGGAGAGACGGTGCTTCATCCAATCCCCCAAGCGTTCTCGATATCCAAATGGCTTCATTTTGGGCCTTCGATTAAGGGAGAGGAACTGAGAGGGAGGGTAAAAAACCTTTAATCTAGAAAGGGGACAACTGTATAAGAAGCACGAGCATGAGTACATTTAGAGGTTTATACATATCTGCAATAAATTTGAATGTTGAGAAGAAAATAACTGGGGACAACTGTACAAGAAGCATGAGAATGATTACATTTAGAGGTTTATAAATATCTTCAATAAATTTGAATGTTGAGAAGAAAATAACTGCAGGGATGTGCAAGCGATGAACTTTATAAGCGTTTGGTGCTGGGATTTTTTCCTTTGAAATCTAGCTTGATTTTGAAGCTTTTGCTCACTAGGTCCAAATGGGTTGGGTGCTCAGTAGAAATGACTAAATATACCATATATGTGTATTCTTAGATGATATCAAATTCAACTTTTACAGTGCAGAGAAATTTCCAACAGAGTGGAGACCTTTCGTCAAAAGCACTTCAAAATCAAGGTAATCCTAACAACATTTCAATGAAAAGAATTCTATTAAAATTCTTTTCAGACATCATTGTCTTCTGTGTAATTTTGTAAAATGTTTCAAGTGAGGAAGTCACCTTGGCGAGAGTTACGCCTTGGGTGTCCTTGGCCTCACCTCCTAGAGTTCCCTAACACTAATTTTGTGGCCAATATTGACGCATGCCTCTCTGTCCACTTCTCCACCTTAGTTTTTATGATCCACAGATTCCCCTCTCTGCTCATGATGGCAATGTCCTCCAGGAGGTGGGAT
>LPNX010199875.1:4290-15879 GCA_001517045.1 Pseudotsuga menziesii | reverse complement strand
CCATCTAAGAGGATCGACTTGCTCGAGGATGATATTCCTATTTCAGACTTCATGGACAAGTTTCAAAGTCAAATTTACAAATACATTAAACACTCCCACAAGTCTAGGTGGAAATATTTAGAATTTAAGCATTCTCATGAGGTTTTTGAGCCAGGCACAATCCTATCAATGGTAGACTTTGCCGAGAATTAAACATTTTCTCCTCAGAGAGAGATACAAAGTGAGTATTATCACCCCGACTAGGTGTCCATCTTCATACATGTATTGTATAGACATGCTCATGCGAGCATTGATGGTAGGGATAACACTCCTTAGTCACGCGATGTGATCAAGGAATATAATTTTTATGTCAGTGATGATCATGAGCATGACACATTGTTTGTTCAACACTGCTTTGGGTTGATTTATGATTCATTCAAAAAGATTGGGGTGTCATTTACATAACACTGGATTTGGTCAAATGGGTGTGCGGGGTAGTTAAAATCAACACGCTCATTTTATTAGTTGAGTCGTCTTCTCAAAGAGACAAGAATTCGACACACCTAGATGTTTTTTGGAATAGGGCACGAAAAGGGTGAACATGATGGTGCAGTTGCATGCATGAAACGAGGACTTCAGAGGTACCAAATGAGTCATAGTGCATCTCGAATCAAGTGCTCAGCAAAAGTAGTTGATTGGTGCACACAAAATTTGGGTCACCAAGGTCATGAACAAGCAAGGTCGATGCGCAGGTAGGAAAAACCAACAACTTAATTGGATTTGATAAATGTGTTTGTATTATGTGTGTGTGTGTGTGTGTGTGTGTGTGTGATGTTTGTTATTCGATGCAGGTTTTTTTGGGATGTTTCCCTTGGCGATGTGAATAGATCCATGCCATGGTATTGAGAGACCATAATTGGTATGAGAGAACTACATTCAGTTCGTAGTAAAGACATGGGTGACATTATTTCCATTGAAATGAGGAAGTATGCATGCTTCTATGAGTTCTGCATTGATGCCAATGGATTGGGGGTTGATCATTGTGTGAACGATGCATATGTCAAACAATGGAAATATGTCCCTCTTAATCCAAAGGGGCCACATGTGATTCTGACGTGGCAAGAGATGCACACTGACGAGGGAGTGGTCGAACTAGATCATGATTGGGTTTTTGATTTGGTTAAGCAAGGTACATGATACTTGATTGAATGTTTAAGTCTCTAGTCTTGTACACATGCATATGCATATATATATATATATATATATATATATATATATTTGAAAATCTTGATGCAGGTGATGTATTTGTTGTAATTGCACCATTGAGAAATTTTGAGCATGTGGCATACTTTTTGATGAGGTGTACACAAATCAAAAGCAGGTTGGTGCGGCCCTATATCGATGGAGAGTTCACGTACCAAGTTGGTGACCTAGTTGTGATGGGACACTTTTTGAAAAAGTGAGAAGACAAGGTGAGTATATTATTTACAGAGATTTCATGCAAGAATATATATCTTGTTAGTACAGTCATTTGGTGGTGGAAGCTCGGATACATCTCATTGAAATCAAGGTGAAGAGGGGTGAACCAAAGAGATGGAAGATGTCAGTAGCTGACCATGATTGTATTATGGAGACGTGCATTCCTATAATCCATTGCCCGGATGAATGAAAGTTATATACCATGACATATAAGTTGATACATTGGCATAGTTGCCATGTTTTGAAATACATAGCAAATCTAAATTTCTTCTGAAATATGAAATCAAATTTTACATTGTAGTTGTAATTTGCACCTAGTAGATCTTACATTGTAAAGTTGTAAATTTTGTAACATTATAATTGTAAGTTATGTTAACAATTGTAAGTTGTGTTCAACTAACAATTTTGCAAACATGTAAACTTGTAAACTTTGTAAACCAGGGATGATTTTAGGGGCGAATTATAGCCCATTGGCGAATTTTAAGGGGTGCCCAACAAAAGATGGGCGAATTTTTAATATTAAAATGGTTTTTTTAATTTAATAAATTAGCCCATATATTATTTTATATATAATTTCCCTTGACTAAATATCCCGCGCGATTAACCTCTGAAAATTCATAAAACTTGATTTCGCCACCCCGTCGATGGGAAAATCCTGACATTCGCCCCGATTTCTTCCGTAATGGAGGTGAAATCGCCAAAAATTTACAGTTTTGGAGGATAAATGAAGATGATTCGCCCAAATTTATGGTAGATAGGTTATAAATTTGGTATTTCGCCCCTATTTATGGATTTTTGGGTAAATTTGTTTTAGTTCATCCCTGATTTGCAGGCCCTGGATGTTCAATGCATTGGGTATGGAGCAGCACAAGATTTGGGTTTGCTTCAGGTGAAAACGGATGGCACGGGTCTGCTACATCGATTTCCTTCGAGAGTTTTCCTTACAGGGTCAGTGGATCAGTATTTTGCTCTAGATCCGTACGTTTATTTAAATTTGGAACTCCAACTCGCATTGGAACTACCTCTTCCTCCCCTGGCACTGAGTCCACTTCTATAGGGTAAACTGCTGCAACCACCTCTTTCTTTGAAGCCTCTACCTGTCTTTGTTATTGTCTGTGCCTTTGATGTTGCTTCGGACTCTATAATTGGATCTGCAACCTATGTTGGACAATAAAGATGAAGTAAAATCTAAAGGGGTGAAAGTCAATAGCACTGGTGATGAATAAAATCCAACTGGGACCACCTCCGCTACCCCTTATTATGTTTTTGGTATGAAACTACAACCGCCGGTACTTAGACTTATGAAAAAGCGGGTGTCTCTATCCTTGCTATGGGTGAAGCTAGGAGATTGGGTTCATTGATTATGACAAGCTGGAGGAGAAAGCCTTGGATTTCAGGCCTAAGCTTATTATCTGTGGAGGCAGTGCTTATCCCAGGGACTGGGATTATGCTAGGTTCCACGCTGTTCATCCATTCTTTGGCTCTTTTTTTTATACAGATCTGTCACATGTTCTGTTTTTTTTATATTAAAAACACATACTTATTAGCTTAAAGGGCACTAGTTCTGAGAGTGGATGATATTGGTCACACCAAGAAAAAAGATGGTCTCTTAATAGTTAATACAAATGCATACAGTTATGAATTGTTTGAAATTGTTTACTTCATTTTAACTCCATCCATGTTTTAAATATGTTGAGTCCTCTCTTTTGTCTGCAGCTATTGATTTCATGCTATTTTCTATTTCAGGGTGATATTCACAGACACGGTTGTTGTCATACTAGACATATCAGCCTTATCCTCACCTGGTGACAGAGCAGAATATTGTAGAGAAGGTCCTCAAAATCGAAGTGTAGCTAGTGGTTATGAAGGAGTGCATGGGCTTAAATCTATTGGTGTACGAGATCTCTTGTATCGTCTGGCATTTATTGCCAATTCTGTGCAGGTATTATAGGTCTCGTTATCCCTTACTGTACTAGATTAGTCATTCTACATGTAAATCATAACTTTCTCTAGTGGTTTGTTTCAAAGAGTTCTCAATGTTTTTTTATCATCATGTGTAGCTTCATGACAAGAAAAGAGGTGTTGATTTTAGAGAAGTAAAGAAGGATGGTGAGGAGGATGATGCACCCCATTTTACTGTAATATTTGTCCTCAATTTCTAATCTGATTTGTCAGCATCTGGGGGGAATCTTTGGTGAGCTAAAGCATATGGTTACCCCTTTATTCTTGTAATTTATGAAGTTGTCTTTAGCGTGAAATAGTTGTAATCTAATCCTCATATCCTATGGCCTTGACTTTGTTGCATTTGTTTGGATAGAAATTTTCAATAGCAGAAACCCCAATGACATATCTGGTTGGCTGCAAATGTAGGGCCTATGGCAGTTTTCATTTTCCCATGTTTACTAATTGCATCCCTACTGCTGCTTGTTATTAATGCTTCTGATTGTCAGCGTTCTATGTATATAATTTATATTTCTCCTTTCAACACATGTGGACCTCCTATGCTCATTTTGTATATCTATTGGCTATCGACTTCAATTTCTAATAGTAGTTGGTGTCCCTGGTGATCTGTTTCTTCTTTAGGCAATGCTGGTTTCTATGGCTTCTATCGAAGATCATGGATGTTTTCATTTTAAAGAGCTTAGTCCTGCTTCAAAGCGTAATTTTGAGTACGATCAATCTGTAGAAAATTGTGCCATGAAAATGTTGAATTAATTAGTCTCATTTTTTTTTTCAGACAAAGCATTTTGAGAAGTTATTCACAATAATGAAATCCAAGGAATCAAGTTGCCATTTCACCTTGTTGGGAGGTTTTTCCCCTCTTGAATGGAGTGGAGTTCAACCCTACTTCTTTTCTGTGTAGATTTTGTACCTACATACCTTAAACAAAGCCAATGATTTCCTCATTTTCTTTCATATCTATCTATCTATCTATATCACACAAAAAAATTCCAATCTCTCAAGCTACGAGCACTATTGTCTGCGACCTTATAAGTTATTCCAGTAGCATCCCTTTCACATTTTAGAAGGAGCATTTCTATTTCTAAGTTGTCGCTTTCCTTTGGTTATTATAAGTTTGGCTATGAGAGTAGCAATAGTGTTTTAGTGAAGCAACAACCCTTTGTAAAATAACAAATTTGAGAGGAGATAAATATTTGCTTGTAAAGAAGCTAGAAATTAACATATATGTCAAGAAATTTTTTTAGTGCATCATGGTTAGGAGCAAAATTTTATTTGATAGGAAGCTTTTAAAATTATCCATCAGTTGTACATTGACTTCAGGAAAGGTGACACATTTGTTGTCTTAAACAGTGCATCTATATCCTGCTAATTGCCCTTATTGCTATTTAAAGTAGTGATGGACCAATATAAACAGTAGAAATCATGGTCTTTATTGCTTGAGTAAAAGAAAGGCAACTGTGAAGAAGAATTGTGAGTCAAAAACCATGGAGGAAAGAGGAGGAATATAGGAATCTGCTAGGTCATGACCACAGATGGCACAAGTGAAAAATTTAATAGTATATTAAATGTTGCTAGCATAGGAAAAGGACCACAATGACTATGTCCATTAAAAAAAATGGAAGAAATAGGAGGAATATATGAATCTATTAGGTTATGATTCATTTCTCCAGAGTGAAAATCTGGCATAAATCATTGTGTAGAAATGATTCATAATGAGGAATATGGTCATTGCTAGCATAGGAGAAATGACCATAATGACTATGCTCCCTACTAGGATTTACTGTAGACATGACACTTATTGAAGTTGCTTAGAGATCGAGGGGCCAAATGATTTGGATCATAGGTGGGAAACATTGATTATTAAAATAGGAATGTTTACTCCACAATCATTCATTAAATGCTAATGTTATAATTTTTTTATCAGTAAAAGGCATTGTATTATTATGCCTAGAATTACATCAGCTTTCCCATTTAGCAGGAAATTATATACTAGACCACTATATACTTATCCACTAGTAGGATGACAAATCGAACCTTTATGCCATAGCTGTAGGCTGGGTGTGGCCAAAACTTTCCAGGAAAACAAGATACATGAGTTATAAAGATAGGTTTAAAAGTGATGACCACCATTTGATCACAAATTGAAATATGTTTCTATTGATTGGGGTCATGTAGTACATGGCAAAACTACTCTATACCTTTTGCATCAGATTTGTTGTACCATCATAAGGGGAATAATTGTCATGAATAATTTTAGCTAGATCATTTTTGTCTGAAGGCTGCCATGCAGCCCAGTCATCTGGACTTCTCATAAATACATTGGAGTTAGCTCAAGTGCCATAAATATATAAATGAAAATCAAATATCATAAAACATACAAACTACCATCTATGATTTTGGAAATATAACTGAAACTATTGAATTTCCATTGGTATCAAGGCCACAAAGGTAAACAAAATATACAACACAAAATAACTAGGATTTACCTGCTTGTCAAGACTCAAGAGTTGCATCAAGATTCAAAAGATGATGAAAGACATGATGTCCATGCTCCAACAAATGTTGAATTAAGCCCAAAATGCTTCCACTCCTGTGTCACTACCAGCCTTTAAATTTGGCACAAAACATAACACACTTTTATGGTACCATAAATGCTTAAATTTGGCACAAAACATAACACACTTTCATAGGAAAACAAGGACCAAGATACATATGGTTGACAGACATGGGGGAAATGGAGATGCATCGTTTTATGATGAGGACTGCTTAGAAAGGAGGCGTTCCTATAAAGAGGATGAAAATGACACATGTTTTTCTCTCTGCATTAACTACGCTCACTCACATTTCCCTTCAGCTATGAAAGAAGCAGTTATCCCTAAGGTACGCATAAAGAGCATGGGATGTGTCCTTAGTTTTCCTGTTTTGTCTCGTTTGATGCATCTTGTGCTTGATGAGGAAGCTTAAGCAAAGTTGGTACATTTTATTATATCATCATTATCTCTTTTGATTGCAAATGCTCAGGTGCTTTACTGTTTGTTCTCTTCCTTAGAATCTAGGATCATATATTACAATTGATAATATGAGTGTATTCAACACACCAAGGAAATTTGTTAGGTCTCTGGAACAACAATCCTCCTCCAAAAACACATGTAGAAAATTGCAATCTAGAGGAGAACTTGTAGATTCTGTAGAAGCTAACCATGATAATTTGAATGCAATTGACTGGAATATGAACTTAAGTCCAGTTGCCAATGGCACTGTCAATGATTCCACAGGTGGAGACAATCGACATATGATCACAGCATAAAAAGGAAGGACAATGCTTGACAATCTCTATAGTGTAGCTGATGGGTATTCAGTTAGAAGCAATTCAGAAGAGGGAGATCTGCAGAATAGTTCTGAAAGGTCAGAAAGTGTGCATAGAACTGATTCTTTGTCACCTGCTTCAAGCGCTGTTTTTGAGGAGATGTTAGATAATGAGGAAGATTACCAGAGCACTGGCCTGACTGAGTTAGAAAAATAAGCTTATAAGATAGATGATAAGAAAGAAAATTTCTGATATACAATGCCCATGGACTGAACAGGACGGCGAGCTCCTGCAATTGAGGATCGACCTCACGCTGAACCAGAGGACTACATGCTGGTCGTAGGGCTCTGGATTGGGCTGCAGATTGACTGGATCACTGATTGGTGCAGGATGAAGGCACTGCTGACATTGGGGAGAGCTCTTGGGCCCTTGCCAGAAGCCTGATCTCTGAACTTGTGGCTGTAAAGCCCATGAGCTGAGTGTTTGGAAATCGGAGCAGCCAGATGGTTGGGGAGGAGTGTCCACCTCCTAACCTGAAATCTGTTGCCTTTGAAAGGCTAATTGGGACTCAGAATAGGAGATCGGGGCTAAGAGATCCACCGAAGTTTGTTAAGAGAATCGAAGATGTGTCGGAAGTAGCACTCCCTCCGGAAGAAACTATGCGTGTAGCTCTCTCCTTGGTAGATTGAGCCCTGATCGGGCAATTCACCGGGCTCTGGCCATCCCCAAAAACTACCGACAGCTGGGTCCAACGGAACTGGAGACCCCTAATCTCCAAAAACGTAGCTTCATATTCTGTCAGTAGGGGTTACTTTCTGTTCGATTTCGAGTCCAAGGAAGATAAAGATCTAATATTCAGGATCGGACCCTACTTCATGGGGCTGCAAGGCCTATATCTCAATGGGTGGACTCCGGACTTTGATCCAGAAGCTGACACCCCCAAAGCCGTGCCAATTTGGGTCAGGCTCCCTAATCTCCCCATGCACTGCTGGAACTCCAAATCTCTCCAGGCAATCGGGACTGCCCTGGGAAAATACATTGACATGGCGAGCCCAAAGGATCAATATGCCTATGCACGCATATGCGTCAAGGTGGACCTCGAAGCAGGATTGCCAGAGGCCATAAAACTAACTGTAGGAAATTGGTCCCACTTCCAAAAGCTTGACTATGAACAACTAACCTTCAAGTGTAGGGGCTGCCAGGAATACAGGCACTTCATCCGGAATTGCCCCAAAAAACCTGAATCACACCAGGATAAGGCAGAAGGATGGCAAAGGGTGAATAGATCCAAATCCAAAAACCAAGGTGGTGGAGGTGCTAAGAATGGTGAAAGTATCAAAGAAACCATAAATCCCCCACCTGACAGATCCCAAGAAACATCGAAGGCAAATGAACCCAATGAAGTAAGAAATGAGCCCACTGATGCCGGAGAGGAAACTAGCAATGAAGAGAGCAAAGAATCAGAAGCAGGCCCATCCGATCAGCATGTGGAAGATCAAGAAGAAGGTACTTATATGCCAAAAGAAGGAGAACCTAGGGGGAAATCTGAGGAAGAATTTGAATCAGAAGAAGAGGAAGAGGAAGAAGGGGAGATAGAGCTCATCACTCCAGGACGGACTAAAACTAAAGGTAGGAAATCCAGGAAAGAGGTCAAGGATCAAGCTACCTATAAGGATAAGCTGGAAGGATCCTAGCCAACCTTGGAAAAGCTACTGAAGAACACTAGAAACACCCATCAACAAGGGCATGCCCAGAAAGGGATGCCGACAAACTCCAAAAGTAAGTAATGAAGTTCCTCTCCTGGAACTGCAGAGGTCTCGGTAGCAAAAGCAAAGAAGAATCCATGATGGATTTAGTCTCTCTTCACCAACTGGACATCTTCTTGATCCAGGAGACCAAGATGGAGGAAGCTGCATTTCTCCAAGTAAGTATTAAATTTTGGAAAAAAAAAGGTAAAGCTGCCATTAGTTCAAGGGGCGCATTCAGAGGCATCAGAACCCTTTGGGATGACAAGAAATTTGAGGCTATTGACATCAAGTATAGCTCTAACTGGATCCTCACTCTGCTAAGGTAAAAAGACACCAATACTCTGGTAATAATTTTCAATATTTATGCTCCTAATTCCTATGCTAATAAAAAAACCTGCTGGAACCTCCTCCAGGAGGAAAGAAGTAACCAGCATGGAAATGTAATCTTGGGGGGGGATTTTAATGTCACACTCAGCCAGGACGAAAAAAAAGGGGGTTCCTGGGTAGACGATATCATCTTGGAGTGGGACCTCATGGATATCAAGCCATCCACAGGAAAATACACCTGGAGTAATAAGAGGACTGGCCCCAGGCACATTGCTGCCAGGCTGGACCGATTTCTAGTCCAGGACTCCTTCCTAATCCTGGGACTAAATCTGACTTCCAAAATCCTCCCATTTGGAGGATTGGATCACAAGCCTATTATTCTCAAGATGGAAATGAATAAAAATTTAGGACCGATCCCCTTCAGATTTAATCCAATGTGGGCCACCCAGCCTGATTTTCAAAAAATGGTAGTAGACACTTCGTCCCCCCCGGTAAATGGGTCCTCCTTCTACGTCTGGGAGGAGAAGCTAAGAAGGCTGAAGAAAAAACTAAGATCCTGGGTCAAATTACTTCCCTCTCCCAATGATAATAAAATCCAGGCTGGCCTGGCCCTGGAAATCCATCAAGCTGGTATGGAAGAAAACGAAGTAACTAGCGCAGACATCCAGGCAGAGATAAGACTCCATTCAAATCTCCATGATGCATGCAGGTAAGAAGCTGGGTGGTGGAGAACTAAAGCGCGCCGTAAGTGGCTGAAAGACAGAGACAAGAATACTGGTTTTTTTCATAAACAGATCGTTGCCAGGAGAAATTTCAACAGGGTGAGTGAGATCCGATCCCAAGACAAGGTAATCAGCAATTTTGATGAAATTAAAACTGAAGCGTCCAAGTATTTTGAGGACCTATACACAGACCAGCCAGTAATTAAATACGCCCAGCTCCTTAATCTGGTGCCCAACGCCATAAAATCCAAAGACAACGACGCCCTGAAGCAGGTGGTCACGCTGGAGGAAATCAAACAGGCAGTTGACAATATGGAGGATGACAGGGCTCCAGGCCTTGATGGCTTCAATGTCAACTTCATAAAAATCTGCTGGGAGATTGTTAAAATCGATCTGCTCAAAATGGTCATGAAATCCCAAAGGTGCATTAAAATAGGAGGCAGCACTAATTCTGCCTTCTTGGCACTCATTCCTAAAGAAAAGGGAGCCAAAACATTTGATAGATTTCGGCCTATATCCCTGTGTAACATTGGCTACAAAATCATTACAAAGATAATGGCCAACAGACTAAAAAATATCCTTCCTCAGCTCATCTCGAAAAACCAAGGTGGCTTTGTCAAAGGCAGGATGATTTGGGACAACATAATATTAGTTCAAGAGGCTATTCATTCCAGTCAGAAAAATGGAGACAAAGGAATGGCGGTAAAGCTGGACCTAGCCAATGCTTTTGATAGAGTCAGCCACTCCTTTCTCTATCAGGTAATGAGGAGATTTGGCTTCGCTCCTGAATTCATCTCCTGGGTCAAGGCCTGTATTAGCCAGCCCTGGATTGCCCCGCTTATCAACGGTAGAGCTGGCCCCTTCTTTAAAGCCTCAAGAGGTCTGAGGCAAGGCTGCCCGCTATCCCCCCTGCTCTATGCCATCCAGGCCTCTGTCCTTAGCCTCCAACTGGAATATGCAAGACAAGATCAGGAGCTCTCTGGAATCAGGATGGCTAGAGGCACTAAAGATGTCAACCACGCTCTGTTCATGGATGATACTATCCTGCTGGGAGGAGCCAGCCGGATCATAGCCTGCCGCTTCAAGCTGGAAATGAACCGTTACTGCAACGCCTCCAGAAGCAAAATAAATTTAGGGAAAAGTCAGATCTTTGGATGGAATCTAAACCCCACGGAAATGCTTGATATCTCCCGGATACTCGACATGGATGGGGCTGTTACGTGGTATTCCTTCACCTATCTGGGAGTGCCTATTTTCAAATCCAAGGCTAAGAAATCAGCTTGGACTCCCATTGTGGAGAAAATCAAAAGGAATATCACGCATTGGGGGACGATCTGGCTCAATTTAGCTAGCAAGGTAGTGCTCATCAAGGCTATACTGAATAGCTTTCTGCTCTACCAGTGCACCCTTCTTCTAGCTCCGGTCACTATCTTAAGCCAAATTGAAGGCCTGATAAGAAACTTTATCTGGCAAGGGGGGAACAATGGGGGAAGTAAAAAATTCACCTTGGTCAGCTGGAAAACCATAAAACTGCCTTTGTCTAAGGGAGGCCTTCAAATCAGAGACTTAAAAAGCCAAAACTTGGCCATGGGAGCCAAGCTGCTATGGAACTTGCTAGAGCCCAATTCCTCCTGGAGCAGCAGGGTGCTGAAGAAGAAATACTTCCTAGGGCCAACACTTAGGTGCTTGGATGGAGACCATGTGGTAAAAAATGGCTCTGTCATTTACAATGTCTGCAAAAAAACTCTGCCATACTTCAGAACTGCGCTATCCTTCATTCCAGGAAATGGGAAGTCGATCAGCATCTGGAAAGATGCGTCCTGGGCCGACCTCCACCTCATCTCCCACGTCTACAAGATTGGATGACAGCCAACAGTTTGACCACGATTTGGGACATTGCTGAATGGGAGGACGAAGAACCTTACAATTGGTCACGCTGGGCATTGCCGGAGTGCCCAGCAGAGTTAAAAACTAAAAGCACGTTGCTGCTCCATCATCTGGCAGGCCTCGCTCCAATCAATAAAATCAGAAAGGATAAACGTTACTGGGGAAGGCAGTTCGACAA
>LPNX010199863.1:19224-60411 GCA_001517045.1 Pseudotsuga menziesii | reverse complement strand
ATTTTGTGGCAAAATTCTACTATTCTTAAAATTGCCAAACCTATTGCCAACTTGTTCTTTGTTGCTTTGACAATTTTTGCATATTGATTAAGGGAATCCAAGATGAACTGGTCATTCCAAGGACATGGGATACCATGAGACACCAAAGATGCCGCATTTACAAATCAATTTTTGATCCGCAGTTCTGATGATGTGGCTCTTTTGTTGGCATGATTCCAACTTCTTAGATTGTTGGTACAGTTGTCTGTATCCAAATGAACTAAGGTCCTATTAGTGATCCTGGATAGACACATTTACTGATTGGAGATGGATATCAACACTTTGTTGACCTTGTAAGATACTTGAGCTTTATGCCTTACCTCTCACTGCATGTGAGGTGCTTTACTACTTGCTTTTACAAATCATAAAACTCCAAGTGTAATTCCACTTATTCTTTGACCATGGGCATGTCTTCTATGATAGACCCCCACATGGAGGCTTTGATTACCCTTAGCTTGTCCACTATGTTATGTTCTTATAATGTTTTGTCATAGTGACTCTTCTTGCCAAACCTAGGGTTATTTCCATTCAAAAACTGCCAAAACCAACAATTCTACAGGTTCTTGTAAATTCGCAAAATTTCTGCAGAAATAGGGCTGAAATGAGTAGAATTTCACTCGAAAATTGCCAAAGTAGCAGACTTTTCACATGTTTATGTAAACTAGGAAATCTCTTCTGTAAAATTTGTAGCTTTTGTTTATAAATTTTGAAGTAATAATTTCTTTGAGGCTTGGAATTAAAACAAATTTTCCTTACCTATCCACTAAAGCTCTCAGTTCTTTATGGAGCATAACATTTGTATGTATTTCTTAAAAAAATAATTATGTTGTGAAGATTACCCCCTACCAAGATCTTTTGGAATTTTTTTTGTCACGTGCTAAGGTAGTATTTTAAATTGTATCATCTTCTGGGAAGAGCTGCATGAACTTGGCATCACAGTTTGACTGTTTTATAATTGATGAGGCCGGCCAACTCAAAGAGGATGAATCTACAATTATGCTACAATTTACAGGTGTAACACATGCATTTTTTATAGGAGATCCAAAGAAAATCATAGTGATATGTGGTTCAGTAATTGCATTGTGGGTGAAGTAATGTGCATCCACAATATACATCGAAATAAGCAAGGTGCATTGTAGAATGCATATGGGGTCGGGTATCATGTCAATAGACTAGGTATAAATATAAAGAGGTATAAAAAATGTAAATGAAAAAATGGATACAAACAATATATAGTGAAAATAAGGGTTTTTTTAAATTGGGAAGACATATTGGGAGGGGGTTAAAAAAACGAATTTGTGAGATATTTTCCAATATTTACTGAAATTAAGGGTATTGTTTCATATGCCACGAATGAACATGCTATGTTAGAGATTCATTGAGTGAAACCCCCGTGCATTTCATGGGTGTTTCATACATGTGATTTCCAAAATATTTATGGGCAGGAAACAGGGATTATGTAAGAATTTCCTGTGGCCTTGCCCTATTGTAACTTCTCATAAGACAGTTGTACCAAAATACGTAATCCCAATTGGATTATGCAATTGTGTTTTTCATTTTTAATCAATATTGGGCATAAAAAGTGAACAAGCTAAAAAAATTAAATTCGAGAAAGGAAATCAAGGTCAATGACACTTTACATTCTTAGTCAAACTTTAAATGTACAAGTTTGAAGGTTTGAATTGAATGGCTATTTTTATTTTTGTGAATAGTTGGCTTTTTCTGGGAATAATGTGGTTGTTTAAATTTCCTTTTCACCAACTTGAAATATAGCTGATATATCTTGGTCGCTGACATTGAATAGCTTATCCCATTAATATTACACTTATCTTTAATTCTTCTATATGCTTTGTTCTATTATTTTTCTTTCATGGAATATGGATATATATTTGTATGTGTATGAATATATCTCTATTTATGCACACAAATACCTTCATGTACTTGCATATCATACTGTAGTCACATGTGCACAATAGCATGTGCCCTTGGCTAATAATTTTTTTGCTAATATAAATTGTCTTTGTTGGTGTACATTGTTAAAATATTCATTATATCATGCATGATGCACAGAGTAGGCGTATTCTTTTAGTAACCATTCATGAGTTCTTTTCTTAACATCCCTGCTGAACAAAATCACACCATCAATGAATAACAACATTTATGTAGCAACACACACATCCTCAATTGGATTCTACAACTATTTCTTAAACACATCCCTTATTCTTTGTCCATATCAAGTTTAGGTTATTAGGTATGCATCGATACATTATGTTGTTCTCTAAGACCCTTTTGCGGACCACTTTAATAGATTGCATAATTATTTAGGATATTTTGTTGCCTGAGCACAATAGATTTTTTTGCTTATTAGTGTGTTTGGAAAAATAAATTGGATTTTAAGCATGTTTGTCTTTGGATCTTATTGTCTTTTATTAGAATTACAAATGATGAAATCTATGTGTTAATATTGCTCCTCTTCCTGATTCTTAAAGGGTGCTAGCTCAATGGAAGAGCACCTGCTTTACAAGCAGGAGATTGATGGTTTGATTCCTCCATGCCCTAATGATATTGCAATGTATTTCTAAAGGTAAAAAATGTAGTAGTGCAAGATGGATGCAATATTAGACGCAATACTAAATGCAAAACATGACATAAAAGTGGACGTCACATCAAACACAAAAGTGGATGCAAAATCCGACCTTATGTCAGACGCAAATGTGGACATAAAAATGGATGTCACACTAAACGCAAAATTGGATGCAAAAAGAGACTCAACACTAGACACAATTAATGACTCAAAACTAGATGTAATAATATGTCCAAAACTAGACGCAACAATAGATGAAAAAGTGGATTCCTAAATAGATGTAAAATTGGGCATTAAATTGAGCACAAAATATGGTGTATCGATGGACATAAAACTAGGCGTAACACCAGGTGCAAAACTGGAAGCAACATTTGGCGCAAACAAAAACTTAAAACGAGACACAATTTTAGATGCAAGACGGGACAAAAAATTGGATGTAAAACTAGACGTAATATTGAATGCAAGATGGGATGCAACATTGGACACACAACTAGATGCAATATTAGATATAAACATGGGCGCAAAATTAGGAACAACACTAGGCGCAACACTGGGTGCAAAATTGGGCTCAGACATAGATGCAAAAAAAGACATCAACCAAGATGCAACACTAGGTGCAAACCTAGATGCAAAATATGACGTAAAAGGAGATGAAACATTTGGCACAAACATGGATACAAAAAAAGACGTAAAACAAGATACAAAATTAGATGCAAATGGGGATGCAACATTATAAGTAAATTTGGACGCAAAACTAGACGCAATATTGGGCCTAAAATTGGATGCAAACCTAGATGCAGAATTGGACACATAATTTTATGTAAAACATGGTGCAAAACTGGGTGTAAGACACGATGAAAAACTAGGAGCAAAATAAGACGCAACATTGGATGCAAAAATGAGCGTGAAACTGGGTGCAAACAAGGATGTAACAAAGGACGCAAAAAAAGATGCAATAGAAGTTGAAAAATTGAGCGCAAATAAAGGCGTAACATTAGATGCAAAAAATTGGGCGCAAAAATGGATGTTAAAAAGGACGGAAAAAAGATGCAATAGACGGCGTTTTATGAAAATGTACAATAGCGCCAGGTTTAGCGCCGGATTGTTCACCACAATTGGGAAAAAATTACACTAAAATCCGGTGCTAAATTCGACGCTAAATCCAGTTTTTGTTGTAGTGAACATTCCTCCATGATTGTCAATAAAGAGGGAGCACATAATGTTGTCAATGATTATTCCAGGTATTTTGTGTCTACAACTGTTTTATTTATAATGTAGTTGTGGAATCTCATTTATCATATTAGGTTTCCTAATTTCATTTGTATATTTTTGTATTTTAATTACTCTTGTGCATGGTTTATATATCTTAATGGTTCTCATAATTATATATTTTATATGTACTTCAAATCAATCAGGTAAGTTCCAAGTCAAAGATATGAATGTATATATCGAGCCTCGTATAGATGAGCTACGGAAGTTATGGAATGGCATCACTTTGTATGACATATCTAGCCCAATACAGCAAAGGCAATTTCAATTCCATGCAATGGTTGTATGGACAATACACGCTGCCCCTGGGTTAACCTAATTGTGTGGTTTGTATTTTTAAGTTCCACTTTAATTTCATTTAATTATATGAAGTAGTTAATATAGTTTATATATAATTATAATTGACATAGAGATTCCATATCTATATATTGTAGATCTTCAGACAAAGGGTAAATTTGCATGCCCAGTTTGTGGACCTAAGAACAAATCTCATCGCTTAAAAAGATTAAGAAAGGAGGTGTTTGACGAGTATAGGAATTTCCTATCTAAGAATCACAAGTATAGAACAGCCGAAAAAAATATTTTCAATGGGAATTAGAAGACTGCATTAAAACCACGGAAAATGACACCTCACCTTTGGAAGATGCAATACAATAGAAATCGTCATCATGGTACGTATGGATCATTATGAATTGTTATGTATTTTAATTTTTATTGTGAGTTATTTACTTTAGTGGCCATATTTGATTTATGATGTAATTTATTTATAAACTAATATTCATGATGTTCATCTTGATCATGAAGGAATTAATGGGCTTCCACGAGGAATGAAAAGTTATCCTATAAAATTCAGCAGGTTTCCCTACTATGAGAACCTACAAATTGCTCATTTGTTTGATACAATGCATATTGGAAATAATGTGACTGAAACATTATGGCGACTACTGGAGCTAAGGAGGGAGAAAGATAAAGTTGTGAAATCTTGTAAAGAAATTCAAGAAAGCAACAATGCAATGAAAGACGTCATCCAATTTCATAGCAACAGAGACCAAGTTAATATAAACTCAATTCCATGGATTTTTTTCAGAGCAACAAAGCAATGTTGTCAAAGAAGTAATGCGGAAAATTAAATTTCCCACTATATTTTGTGCGAACTTGAAGAATATAATAACAAAAAAGGTGATTTTGCGGGGTCAAAACTCATGATTGGCACATCTTCATCAAGGTAATTATTATTGTTATGTCCATATAATTTTTTTTCATTTTATGGCATAATTTTTTTTCTTGTTTGTATACTATTTGTTTAATAAATGGTGTGGGCTGTATATTGATATAGTATGTTCTACCTCTCTCTCTCCCAGACAACTTCGACAACAATGTCAAATACATTATATATAATCTTGGTAAATACATGAGGTAACTAGTGATTAGTTGCTTTTGCTTAGTGTTTCTTTAATTCTCCATATAATTTATATTTGTTTTTTTGTGCACTATTTCATGATATGTAATTTAATGTTTTTTTGTTGAATATTGTTGTTGGTTTACGTCACTTGTATATGGTTGACATCTAAAGAAATCCATAAAGAAGATATAAAGTATTGGAGGAGCGAAATTCCTCGTCTCATGTGTGAAATGCAGAAGCATCTACCTTCAGCATTTTTCAATGCACAGGAACACTACCTCATACACCAAGTTGAGGATATTGAGTTGTGTGGACCTGTGCACTCAAGGTCCATGTGGATGGTTGAGAGGCACTTGAAATTTATGAAGGGTTTGGTGAGACAACGAGCACATCCTGAGGGTTTTATGATGGAAGGATATATAATATACCAAAACATGTTGTATGTAAGTGAATATATTCCTTTTTTAGCGTCAAAGCTCAATTTATGTCACATTTGTGATCCGGACTCCAATCAAAAATTTGAAGGGGAGCAAATGAAGGGGAAAGCAGATCGAGGGAGGTGAAAGGTAATTATTAGCTAGTGGATGTTTATAAGATCGTTCATATTCTAATTGCATTTTCTAGTTATTGCATCAATTAAGAGCATATAATACTGTGTTCAGAGAATTGACACCTTTCTTTCATTTTAATGATTATTGTCATCAAGAAATTGGTCGAGAATGGGATGCAATTCATTGATACATCATAAACAATATTGACTGGATGAAGGTATAGATTGAACAATGCAAACAATCGGGTCATGGAGTATCATGGGAAGGTGTGGCTTCATTGGTAAAAGAAGCACATCACAATGGAGATAGAAATCTTACAGAAAGGGAAATCGATTTAGAATATGGTTTAAAAGATAAAATGGAAAGCATATTAATCAATGACTCTAAATCATTTATTTTGCAAATTAGATTTTCACGTACATGTTGTTCTTTTCCATGTATTGTTGCATAACTATTGAATCGTTGTGTAATCCTTTCTTGTATTTCTTGTTGCAGGTAAAACACCATAAGGCTATTAGATGCAATGGTTGTAGATAACGCATCAAAAAAATGGATGAAACAAAAAAAACATCAGATTGTGGGAAATCTACAGTATTTGAGGTGACCAACATTTCATATAGAAGTGATAGACATCCAGAACTCTTAGAAAATCGATACTATGGGTATTTGGAAGATATTCTATAGTGTGACTTTAAATCCTTCAAGGTGGTTCTATTCATTGTCAAATGGTACAGGTTACGATTGAATCAACATGATATCGATAGAACTATTGTTGAACATGATAATGGATTCACCATGGTAAATACAAGGTTGTTTGAGCCAGGAACAGAGCCCTATGTTCTTCCAAGCCAATGTGAATAGGTATTTTACTTGGATGTTCCAGGTAAAGCGGGTTGGTCATTTTTTGTGAGACATGATCCAAGGGGAAGGTCTATAAAGTATAACCTAGACGATGGTAATGAAGAGGGTTCTTTGGAAGAAGAAGACAATGATGAAGAGCATGATCAACATGAGTTAGATGATGATGATGACCCAATAGAAGATGTCCAAGAATTAGTTGAATCAGATGATGTAGCAGACAATTCCCATGAAGATTATACTGACTATGACACGATGAGCGTAACTGAATTAGATGACGATGATGATATGGCCAATCCTTGCAATGTTGACTCTGGATCTGATGATATGGATGATGACTTGGATGAAGAAGACGATGAAATATATTGAAAGGTAAATATTTAATTAGACCTATTATTTTATCTTATTTTAAAAAAAAGAGTTACTAAAATCATCATAATCACCATCATATTCATCATCGTCACTATCACTATCATCATCATCATCATCATCGTCACTAACATATTCTTTGAATGTTTTTTTCAGCTATTGAATGATTGAATGGTTTAATGAATGATTTAAAGAATGATTTAATGAAAGCTTCTTTCAGCTATTGAGTGAAATAATTTGCGTTAAATTGTTATTTTCAAGTAGATGCATTGGGTTTGGGAATTGAGAGTGATGTGAGGGGGGGGGGGGGGCATAAGAGCTTCCACCTTCACTTGGTTGGTCCTGTTTAGTAGAGAATAGTCAAATATTCTTGAAACATAGAGGAGCTCAATAAATGGTAAGGAAGAATACATTAAAAACAACTATTTCTATAATTTTAGTGTTTAATTTTCACAATTGCTATTTGACTCCTCCATTGGAACTTGTTACAGATAGCATTGAGATACATGTTCATATTTAAGAGGAAATAAATGGTAGTTTGATGTGATCAATGGCCTTATATACATAGTGTTTTTGGTTCTCCATGTTTTATTAGGTGATCTACATATGTTTCGTCGATTCATTTAATGGTACAAATAAATTGATCCATGATTCATCATCATCATCATCATCACCATCCACATCACCATCGTCATCATGTTGATCATCATTGTCTTCATCATCATCATCGTCTTCATCGTCGTGATTATCTTCATGTTCATTATGTTCGTCTTCACCATGATGATGATGATGATGATCATCATCATTATCATCATCATCATCATCACCATCATCATCATCATCATCATCATCACCATCATGATCATACTCATCCTCATCGTCATTATCATCATCGTCTTCATCACCATTATGTTCATCATCATGATCACCATGATCACCATCCACATCACCATCGTTAAGCTAGTGACATATTTTAGTAACCGATATTTTTAATATAAAAAATCTTGTACTATAATGTATGTTTCACTATGTTTTATGTACTCGTTTTCTATGTTTTTTTATATTGTAATGTTAATTCCAATTATTTATCACTAGATGGTTTGGGTATGAGGAATTGACAATGGTACAAGAAAGGTGGGTGGTGTTTGATGAGCTTCCACCTTCACATGGTTGCCATGTTTAGTAGAGGATAAAATTACTTTCAAAACTAAGATAAACTCGATCATGAATGTTTTTTTTTATATTTTATGTTTTTAATAGTATTGATATAATGCTAAATATGATTAGATAAATAATGTATTAGTGATTTTATTAGACATTTTACGTCTTTTCCAATGATTCAATCAGATGCTATTGCTAGAACATTATTCACCTTATGTATTGTTGCAAATTTTTTGGTTGTTTAAATTATTCAAGTATTCATCTTCACTCATTTTCTAATCTCTTTCATGATTCATGATTCTGTGTTTGTATCTTTACCTAATTAGTTTTTCATATAAACTTGTTATATATTTCTTGCAATTCCTATAAGCAATGCAAACAAAACTATTGTTGAATGTCTATCATAAAATCTCAAATATTATTCTAAGCTACCACCATATGCCACATTTATCATATCCGCAATCATGATCCCAACCATTGGGGTTCTTCATAACAAGTCCCTTAACACTCATGATTTACGGGAAAGCAAGGGCATTGAATATGTTGATCACTTAGCATGAAACAAAGGCCACTACTTCAATTTATTGACAAGTGTGATACATAAGAGGGTGTCTCTTTTCTTAAGTTGATGCTTTTAGGGACAAGTAAACCTTCCTCAAATGCCAAAAAATGATATAAAATGTAACCCATAAAATTTAAGGGGACCAAGGGGCATATATGGAAACAATAAAGCTACAATAAATGGAAATCATATTACTTAGTTTCAACTCATGTAACACTTTTAACTACAAAGCTTCAAGGGAAAAGTACTTTGTTATGACCCAAGAGGGGCATACATAGAGTTAATATATATTATATCACCCCAACAGGAACATTTATGCAATAAAATGTATATGTAACATTGGTGGACCTAATAAAGGACCTACATGTGTAATGAATGAATACATATTCATACAAGTCATATAAATAATCTCGAGGGAAACAATGAATACATACTTATACGTCATATAATTACTCTTGAGGGAAACATGTGATTTGTATATAGGAATGTATTGGAGTATTTGAATGTTTTATTCTTCAAGTAGTTATTGCATAACTTATTTGAATTATCTATCTTTAAGTTGTACACTAATTTTACATTTGTTGCATATGGTGTATACTCTTTGGTATGTTATGTTGTTTTAACTATTTGGGACATAATAAAAACCAATGAAATTATTCTCATTGAACAAATGTAGGACAAAGTGTTCATATTTGTTGAATGTAGTTTTGATGAGTAAAACTAGTGGAATTATTCAAATGCAATTTTGATGAGTAAAACTAGTGGAATTATTCAATGTTAACAATTGTGGCAGATTGCCCATATTTGTTTGATGTACTCTTGATAAAATCCATTTTATAGAAGCTCAACTATACAATAGTATTTGGCAATAATTTTAATTATTTATTTTATGATTTAAATCAAGGTTATTTCCATTAACATATTTTTATTTTTTATTTAAAATGTAGAAATATTAAATCAAGGTTATTTCCATTAACATATTTTTATTTTTTATTTAAAATGTAGAAATATTAAATCAAGGTTATTTCCATTAACATATTTCTATTTTTTATATAAAATTTAGAAATATAAATGAAACAAATATTGCTTATACTTTTAAATTCAATATATGCTTATTTGTTTTTTCCTTGGGAAAAAAAGCATAATTTCATTACATCTTTCGAGAACAAAATTACATTTTGTAGATACATTGCTTGTGTATTTGGAAAGTACCATAAAGGTCCATACAAAGAGTACAAAATAAGGGACAAATACAGTCCCTGCTACCCACATATATAAAAGAAACTGATATATCAAGTTCTAGCCACATACTGGAATATGTCCAAAAATAAATATCAGAAACAGGTAACTGGTGTCATAGCCCACTTAGGCAGTATATAGTGCTGATATAACCTGTTAGATAATAAACAGTTTAGAAAAAACAGAGCAAAAACATGTAATATGAGCTTCCCCGATCATTCCTTGAAGGGGCGATGATAATATTCATGAATGAGTTCCCCACAATGTTCTCTGATTTGCCATTGTCCCATTACCAATAGAAATCCTGCCATTTCATAGAATTCTGCACTGTTGAGTCCCTTTAATCCAATTGATAACAATTAAATAATTAAGGATTATATTTTCAATTATATGAAAATAAATAAATAAACAAAAAAATATTTTCCAGATGTTAGCTTAAAATTGACGTTTCAATTTTATTACAATGATTGAAAAAAATTTAAAATATTATTTCTAATTTGAGCATTTCAGTTTTATTCTTTCCTTTTATTTTGATTGATTTGTGTTCCAAGTCTTTTTTTTCTACATAGGAAAAAAAAGCTGAATTTTTTTATTAAAATCCAGACAAGTCTGTACAAAATTGTATGCAGATGCATACCACTGCTTATACAACCGGCATGTTGTAACAACCACTATTCCATAAGGAAATAGTTTACCATCTGATCATCTCTATCCCAAGAGATTATGCCAAAAAAGGCCAGATATAAGTGCTCTGATGTTGTTGTTTATGTTACCCATGAGCCTTTTGATAGTTCCAAAAATGAGCTAGGCCTGTAGCCTATGCACCTTTTACTGAGTAGAGAATAGAGCTGAAAAAAGCAGAGTTTAAGAGAGGTATGTAGATATATGTGTCCAAAATAGTCAAACAAGTTTCCTTACAGGAAAGGCTTCCGCAAAAGGTCTATGGTAAAACTCATAGAATTCCTTGTCTTTTTGTTCAAAAAATTAACAGGGCTTGTTCATCCTATGTATTTTTGTTTTTTTTCTCATTCCTTCAGCAGCTTCTTAAATCGAGCCAAATTTTTCACAAAATGTGTTGCAGCATGTGATTCGACTTCTGCTCGATAAGGGGTCCAGTTTGATTGTATGAGCTCAAGTACCTCCTCATGCTTAAGCCAGGCTGCACCGAATTTAAAATGACATGATATTTTTTGAGGGTTTTTTGATACTTCTAGGTAGATGGGCTAATGATCTGAGTCCCCTCCTGAGTCTACCCATTGCTTGAACTGCAGATCATACTCCACTAAACTTCCCCCCACCAAAAATCTATATAGTCTTTTTGCAATTCGGTCTTTCCCTGTTCTTCTGTTTGTCCAACTTGACTTGAGCTTCTGAGGATCCAGGTCCACCAACTTAAGGCTTTGTAATAGGTTTTGGAAGAAAGCTGCCAAGGGGTCCACTCTTGCATTTGGAACCCAGATCTGATGGGTTGCAATGGTGAAATGAAGCCCCCCCCCCGATAATCACATTCTCCTTTTTTAGAAACTGAGAGGCTTGTATTGACTCCTAGAAATACAATCGACCATTATAAGTCCCATAGATGTTTATAAGGTTGAGGTGTAGGTTTGCTTCTGCCCAGAAAATTTTCAGCCCCATTCCAAAGGAGGCTCCCCATGAGTTTTCATAGCGCAACATGGTAGGGTTCCATGCAATTGCTAAAACTCTTGAGTGACCTTTTTCACTCTGGGCCAGAAAGGTGAAACTACTTGAAATAGAGGAAAAAACCATAGATACCTCCTCTTTAGTTCCTAGGGTTTCCTGCAGTAAAATGATATCAGGTTTCTGCACCTGTGTCACTCTTTTTAGGGCAAGTTTTTTCTAGGTACTTGCTAGATCCCTACAGTTGAGAGATAGGAATTTCATTTGGGATCTCCTTCAGGGGTTTGCACTGCTCTAAGTTCCCCAAAAAGAGTTTTCTGCTTACCATTTGCTTGATATCGGAGTGATTTTTGTTGGGCAAAGGATAGAAAAGAGGGTCTACCTCTTCCTTTCCCCTGAGTTGGGAGAATTGGGTTCACCCCTAAGCAGAATAAAGGGTTTGCTTGAGCTATTATGTCCCTTGAATGGAGGTGAAATCTGCTTGGGGAAATGGAGTTAGGATTAGGGGATGAGTGGATCAAGAGTTGGGGGCACAAGACTGTGTGGGGGAAATAGGTTACTCTTTTGAGAGGGAAGGGGGTGAAGGCAGGGAAGCAAGAGGGGATGGGGGTTTTTCCTGGGTGGGAGGGGGATGAACTGTCACATAAGTGTAGTTGTGTGTAGGTGCAACATCATTTATAATCAATTTATTTAACTGCTCCTTTATAAAAAAGAACAAAGGACATACCCGTGAGGTGTTTGCTTACTTCCTTCAGTACAAAGTTTGGTTTGCTCTTCAGGGGGGTGTTATGGCGAAATAGTCTCAGAGCTTCTTTCCCCTGGTGCTGAAGCTTTCTTCCCTTTGTCCTATGGATCGACATCCTTAGGGTACCTTCTTTTACGTGCTGTCACTATAAATGTTGCAATAGGGCATTTTCGTGCCATATGTCCCACTTTGTGGCACCGATGACATCTAAACGGTAGACCCTCATAGTCCAATGGTTTTTACTGAGTTACATTGCCTCTGATGAGGTTGAGGTACTTCCTCAAATCCGTTTTGATTCCCATAGAAACCAAAATTCACACCACCGCCCTCCTCTGGGTTTGCAGGTATGAGATATCTGCTTCCAGGTATGTCACTATGGCATTACCAAGGTCCTTCAGTGAGGTTGTGTTCCAGAATTCCAGCGGTAGGCCTGGTAATCATACCCATACAACCCTTCTATCCATTCGTTCACTGTTGGCATCAAACAGGGGGGTACATCTCTTGAACAGAATGGGTATCATCCCATAGAACCAGTTTCAGTTCAATATTTGCTCCACATCATGCTTGCTGCCGTGGGTGAAATTATACCAACCCTTTGATAAATCACCTACCTCAGCCACAGATGACAAGAATAAAATCATTTATTATTAATAAGGGAACATCTTTACAATCATATGCATAGTAAGGTTCTTAGGTTGATACAATAAAATACTAATATACCTTTTGAAGAACAATAACATAATTCTCATTATTTTGAAATTAAGTTCAAACAAAATTGGATTAACTTTGAATGTTATCTTAAATATTTTGACCGCACTAAAATATTAAACAAGGGATCATTTAAACTTCCAAGTATATTTCCACATAAAATATACTTAACAAAATTCTTGTTATGTAAGAATATTTCATGACGCATAGTACCATCACATATCCACAATGAGTAAAACCTAGTAAACAACAATCATTAATGATAATGATATGTCTCTTGGGTACAAATTATTATCGTATATACATAGATATCATGTACAAATCTTATTCATTTTGTACAATTTAAAGGAAAGAGTATTTTGTTAAAAAATCTTATTCATTTTGTACAATTTAAAGGAAAGAATATTTCGATAAAAAGACATGGTTTGGAAAGTATTAACTTAAGGCATTTTACAGAAATAAAAAACACATAAGATATAAGAGAAACACCAAATTATTAATCTATTTATTATCTTATCCAATAAAAGAGTTACAATTTCGCAGTGCATTCTTTTTCTTTTTTCCACAAGACCTCTTTCACAAAAACCAAATTACTATTTAGTCTTAACACAAAACCTTATTTTTAAACATTGGAGTTACCATAAGAAATAATTCTTAAACTTACTTTGAATAACCAAGTGAAGATTTTAACATATTACAAATTCAACTATAAATTTGTAAGAATTTCAACTTCTCTTAATTTAATAAGCAATAAAATTTACTTTAAATAATTTAGTGAATAATTCCTATACCTTATAGTTCCATAATAAATTCTATATAAGACTCTTTACTTTTATTTATTTACCCAATATTAGAGTTTGTAACCTTTAAAAGTGTGGATATTTAACTTTAAGTTCCATTAGCAAAAACGTTGACTCTTCCCATAGTTTCTTTCTCCAAGAGAGATTTTCCTTTTCAAGGAATTATCTAACACAATAAATATACCACATATATATAACTTAGTTGATTCCAAAAACATATATATAATGTGGTTGATGAAGGATATAAGATGATGAACATTATAAATTGTAAAAACTGTAAAATAGAGTCGGTTCTCACTTAAGAGGCTGTTAGGCTTCTTATTAAAATTATTGAGTATAAATCCAATGGAAGATCTCTTCTCAAGCGCCTAAACAAGACAAAAGGATATATAACAAAAGATCTCTTCTACACTCTTATGCTCCAAAGAATGAAAGACTACTCTCTACCATTCATAACGTACAACTGTAATTCCTGAAAATAGACTCTCTAGACATCGCCTTTCCTCTTCGTGAGTGAGTGGCAATATAACAGAATAATAACTACTGTGCCCCCTTCATCTATCTCCAATCAACTGTTATCAGATACATTCACCAGACACTACTCTTCCTCTGCGACGGTTCATAAGATGGACTACTGTGCCTCCCTTCATCTATCTCCAATCAATTGTTCTTGAATATATAATGCATATATGTTAAATACTTCTTGTTAACTCCATTATTATTATGTATATAAATTGGTCATTAGTATTAATTCATCTTGATATAATTAAAATCATTCAATTTTCTAAAGTTTGTAATATTTTTTTATTAAATGTAATTAAAAAAATACAATTATTTGAACGTTGATTGGTGTTTGGTTGTTTATGTTAGCATGTAGATCTTTACTTCCCAGATTGACGGCTTGACAAGTGCCTTGATCTTTACTTCCCAGATTGACGACTGGATGACGTAGGTCGTGTATTTTCTCAAGCGCCTCGATCTCTACTTCCCATATTGACGGCTAGATGACGTAGGTTGTGTATCTTCCCAAGGTTGTTCACAACCTTGTGTCTGCAAGCATTAAAAATGGATCCCATGTGTTTCGAGAGAAGCATTAAAAAAGGGTGTGTTTCCTTTAAATACTTGCCAAGATCATCTCGATTTTGGGATTGCAAGGTTGGGCAATACAATTTTGGAGGTTGGCGAATTGAAAGCTGTCAATTTATCTATTTGATGAGAGTGACAAGTTTGGACCAGGCATATGTTTCTTATTATTTATAAAAACATAATAAATATATGGAGTCCAAATCCGAGGCCTTCGTGTCAATGCAAAATCCCTAAATTCACATGGATACCAAGTGTCTTTCTCCATACATGTACTTGTACCAAATCCACCTCGACGTTGTCCTCCTCCTTCCCTGCACACTCTCATTATGTAAGAAGCTCATTGTCCTTTGTTTGATTTAGTGTATCAGTGGGAACTGAATTAAATCTATCGATCTCAACTCGAAAATGACGTGCCATTATACAATTTTCCTTCTTTTATTGGTCATAGCTGCCTTAACGTTTCGAGAGAAGAGTGGGTTTGCAAAGTACAGTGAAGAGGAAGAGCATTCGAGAGAACCATTCAGATATAGCAGTGATCGATAGAGAACCATTCTGCAAGGTAAATATACGCAGTACACTATCTCAAAATATATAAAAGAAAGATTGTGAATTACCTTTTCTCTTAACGTCAATAGCAGCAAGGGAATAATTTCTGAGGCGAAAGTGTACAACAATAACTCTTTCGTGAAATATGGGCTATGTAGTGATGGGGCTGCATCTATGGAAGCTTTTCTTTTTTCGAAGGCTTCTTTTTCCACAGCAGTCCATTTTAATTCTACATCTTTCTTGATCATCTTTTGCAAAGGCATCACAAATAATTTATGCGAAATCTGCCACAAATCTATGGACAAGTTTTAATTGACCGAAAAAGGACTGCATAGATTTATTGTTGTTGGCCATGGGAATCTGCATAATAGATTTAGTATGTTCTTGTGGGGAAAGAAGGGGAGTGCCTCTCTCTACTTCAGCAACACTTAAAAATTTACTAACAACTCAAATCAACACTTACAACACTGTCACAATTGGTTGTGACTTGCTGACAAAGCTCACAAAACCAAATAAACACCTACGGGACTGTTGCAGTTGGCTGTTATAGCTGACAATACTCTACATATGGTGTTGAACTAGATGTTATAGCTAACAACAATTAACACGACTATTTCAGCTAGCTATGACTGCTGATAGTCACCTACAACACACTCACAACTCAGTTACAACTGACCTTTTAACAAGGGATGACCCATGCATCCATAAACTTAACACAAATATTCTACTGAATTAATAAATCACATTAACATCAAATAAACTCTAATTTCTTTAGCTATTACTGCAGACTAACATAAAAAATAAAACTAAGTTTTTCAAACTCAGAAACAGATTACAAATAAAAATACACAGTAAAATGTGAGTTTCAACTCTTTGTATTTATCTGTGTATCACTCTGTATAAACATGATTACAATGCAAATATTTATACTATTTCTAACTAAGTCGATCATTAATTACTAAGTGACCCTTCGCTTATACAAAACAAAATTCTCTGTAAATGATTTATAGTCTGACAGAAGTAAAAATCTACGCCGCCTCTTCAGAATTTAGATGTGCTTTGCTGGGACTATTCCGTTACATCAAAACGACTTTTCACAATTTAAATAATCTGATATTTGTCAGATAGTATGACAGTGAGGCGGTGTGTGGCTCTTCACAATTTCAACAATTATATTTCTGAACTGTGTTTTCCTTTTCAGAGTTTCAGCAAGGAATCAATCTAGGCGGTGGAGTAATTAATATGAGTCCAACATTCTCCCCCTTAATTACTACACTCAAAAAACAAAATTTTGTGATACTAACTTTTTGTTACAACTTACAAGATCCAATGTTTTTCCTATGAATCTCAAATAATTCTTTTCCCAAAGGTTTTGTAAATAGATCTGCATACTGATTTTCTGATCTGCAAAATTCCATACTGATTTCATTGTTGTTTATCAGTTCTCGGATAAAATGATACCTTGTATCAATATGTTTACTTCTTTTATGAAAGACGTGATTTCTTGATAGTGCAATAGCTGATTTATTCTCACAGAAAATTTGAGTTGGTTCATTCTGTTCATGTTGTAATTTAGAAAGAGTTCTTCTCATCCATATAGTTTGATATGCAGCTGCTGTTGCTGCAACATACTCTGCCTCAGCAAAGGATAATGTTACTATGGGATGCTTCTTTGATGCCCATGCTACTGATCCCAATCCAAAATTGAACACATATCCAGATGCGCTCTTTCTATCATCGATAGAACCTGCAAAATCATTGCCAGTATATCCAATCAATTTAAAAGTTGAATTTGATGTATATTGGATACCAAAATTTGTTGTTCCATCAATATATCTTAGAATCCAGTTTCTAGCTTTCCAGTGGGTATTCTTTGGAGATTCCATAAATCTTGAAATCAAACTTACTGTAAACATTATATCAGGTCTTGTTGCAGATAAGTACATGAGACTTCCAACGAGTCTCTTATACAACGATGGATCAACTTTTGACCCATCATCTTCCTTATTGAGTTTTGTGTCAGTTGCAAGTGGAGTTACAGCTGGCTAACAATTCATCATTCTGAATCTTTTCAATACATCGTTTGCGTACTTAGTTTGTCTTATAAAAATACCATCTTTAGATTGTGTTACCTCAATGCCAAGGAAATATTTCATCATTCCTAAATCAATCATCTCAAATTTTGTTTTCATGGTTTTCTTAAACTCACTTACAGAAAGATCTCCTATGAAAATCAAATAATCCAACAATTAGTATTTTACCTTCTTGGTTTACCTTTGTATACAACGTTGGATCACTTGGAATTCTATTGAATCCTTCACTATTCAAGTATTCATCAATTCTGATGTACCATACTCTCGGTGCCTGCTTCAATCCATACAATGATTTCTTTAATCTGTAGACCTTGTCTTCTTGTCTATCAACTTCATAACCATGAGGTTGTCTCACATAAACCTCTTCTTCTAAAGATCCATTCAAAAATGCAGACATTACATCCATTCGATGTACATACCAGTTATTATGAGCAACAATAGCTAATACCATCCTTACCGTATCAAGTCTGGCCATCGATGCAAAGGTATCATTATAATCAATACCAGGTTGTTGACTAAACTCCTGATCTACAAGTCTTGCTTTATATTTTTCAACATTACCATCAGCATTTAACTTAGTCTTATAAATCCATTTGAGACGAATATAATTTTTATCTTCAGGAAAATCTACAAGATCCCAAGTATTATTTCTTTCTATGGCATAAATTTCTTCATCCATTGCTTTTATCCAAACATTCTTTTTAATAACTTCATCAAAATCTACAGGATCACATGCTATAAATGCAAAATTTGAAACTTGATCTACTTCTTCATTTTCATCATACAGTTCTCTTAAACTTCTAGTCTTCTGACCTCTTACTCTGTTTCTTAATGACGCTAATGTAGGATTTGATTCATTTCTTACCTCTGATCTTATTCCTTGCTGTCCACCAATATTTGATGGTTTGCCACGTTCATGAGTTCTGGATGGTGTCCTTACTGCTGGTGTATGTGGAGCTGACTGTCCTCCATGTGTGCCATGTTCTTCTCCTTCATCTTTTGTGTGATATGCAACAACGTCCTCACCAACTAATTTATTAATGCTCCCATCCCATGCTTCTTCTTCTTTAAACACCACATCTCTGCTGATGTTGATGACATACTTCTTGGTGATGGGATTATAAAGTCTGTATGCTTTAGATTCTTCACTATATCCACACTATATCCAACAAAAATACATTTCTGACTTTTGTCATTTAACTTTCTTCTCATCTCTTTAGGTACATGTGCATAAGCTACACAACCAAAAATTCTTAAATGAGATATGATGCTACACTTACCGCTCCAAGATTTCTAAGGAACTCGATCCTTCATGCTTTTTGTTGGGCTTCTGTTCAGAATTATATTGAACAAGTAACAACGTCTCCCCAATATTCATTTGAAAGATGCTTCTCCTTCATCATACTTCGAGCCATGTTCATAATGGTTCGATTCTTCCTTTCTTATACACCGTTTTTCTATGGAGTGTAGAGAGCAATAAACTGACTTTTAATATGGGGGAGATGTTGTAATGTTCCTACTTAACAAAATAATAAAAAATAAAAAATTGAATAATCTACAAAAAAAATGTTAGTCGTGCACATGGTTTTAAAACCATGTGCAAGGCCTCCTAAAAACCCATGGTTTTATTGCACATGGTTTAGGAGGGCCTTGGAAATGGTTTTAAAACCATGTGCAAGGCCTCCTAAACAACCCATGGTTTTATTGTTCATAGTTTAGGAGGTCGTTTCAAATGGTTTTAATACCNCCCATGGTTTTAGGAGGGCCTTGCACATGGTTTTAAAACCATGTATGGGGGAGATGTTGTAATGTTCTTTCCTAACAAAATAAAAAATAATAAAAAATATTACATGTCGCCATAAATATTATTAAATATTAATAATAAATATATTATATGTGGACCTTAAATAAAAAGATGTGTCTTTTGTTCCGAATCACACTAAAGTTGATAGTTGAGTGCAATACTTAAGAATAGGTTTGCAACTCCAAAGACTTGATCCCTCTAGGCGCTTGGTAGAGCCTAGGATTTGGATCTATGTTGGTTACCTAACTTCACTTCAAACTGAATGCTGGTGTCTAGACTTGAAAATAACTCCTTATTTCCAGTCATGTGGTTGCTACATGCACTGTCCAAAAACCATACATCTTTTGAACTTTCCTGGGTGACATTACAAGTCAAAAACATAGGCTTCTCTTCATTTTCAGTCTCCTTTGTAATGTGTGTAGACAACTTACTAGCATCTGCTTTCTTCTTCCAACACTTGTTAGCAAAATGCCCAAATTTCTTACAATAAAAACACTGAACTTTAGATTTGTCATACCTCTGATTTCCTGGCTTCCATGTTTAGTTGCTACTCCCCCTTATGTTAGGAGTACTCTAGTGTAACTTCTCTTCATTTTCAGAATCATTTCTGTTATCACTATGACTAGCACTTCGTCCACCTCCTCCTCTGTTACTAGCTCTTCCTTTGCCTATACCTCTAGTAACATTTAACTGATATTTAAAAGCATTTTCTAATGGAGTATCATCATAAATGTTCATTCTTGATTCATAAGCATTCAATGAACCAGTCAGCTTTTCAATGTGCATCTGAATGAGATTTTTAAACTCTTCAATTGGAACAACCATTGCTTCAAACTTATTTGGAAAACATCTCAACAATTTTTCAATCACACGCTGATTTGAGAGGCCTTCACCATATTGTCGTCGCTAGTTTACAACATTCATGACTTGTGTCATAAAACAATCAACAGTCTCATTGTCCTTCATCTTCAAATTCTCAAAGTCTCTTCTCAAATTATGCAACTTAACAATATTCACCTTGGTCACACCCTGATAGCACGTTTCAAGAGTGTACTAAGCCTTCTTTGAATACTCAACACTTGATATCTTTGTAAAAATAGATTCACTCAGGCCTTGCTGAATAAGACCAAGAGCTTTATTATCCTTCTGATTTTCTTTCAACAAAACACGCTCAACATTTGACAGATCCAACTTAGCAACTTGATCAGCTGGTTCTGGATAACCAATCATAACAAACTCCCAAAGATCCTAAGCATAGAGGATAGTTCTCATTTTAATAAACCATGTATCATAATTTCTTTTAGACAACACAGGAATTTGTTGCTACACTACACTACTGTTAGTAGACATCTCAATTTAAATTCCAAAAACAATGAGCAAGAAAACTCAACCAAGCTTTTAGACAAGAAATAAAACTTAACCACACTCTGATACCACTATGGGGAAGGCATGAGAGTGCCTCTCTCTTCTTCAACAACACTTAAAACTTTACTAACAACTCAAATCAACACTTACAGCACTGTCACAGCTGGCTGTGACTTGCTGACAGAGCTCACAAAACTCAAATAAGCACCTACAGGACTGTTGCAGCTGGTTGTTACAGTTGAAATTACTCTACATATGGTGTTCCAACTAGCTATTACAACTAACAACAATTAACATGGCTATTTCAGCTAGCTGTGACTACTGACAGTCACCTACAACACACTCACAACTTAGTTACAAATAACCTTTAACAAGTTTCAGATGACCCCTGTGTCCATAAACTTAACACAAATATTCTACTGAATTAATAAATCACATTAACATCAAATAAACTCTGATTTCTTTAGCTGTTACTGCAGACTAACATCAAAAATAAAACTGAGTTTTTCACACTAAAAAACAGAGTAAAAATAAAAATACATAGTAAAATCCGAGTTTCAACTCTTTGTATTTCTCCGTGTATCACTTTGTATAAACATGATTACAATGCAAATATTTATACTATTTCTAACAAAGTCATTCATTAATTGCTAACTAACCCTTCGCTTATACAAAATGGAATTCTCTGTAAATGATTTACAGTCTGATAGAAGTAAAAATCTGCGCTGCCTCTTCAGATTTTAGATGTGCTTCGCTGGCACTGTTCTGTTGCATCAAAACGACTTTTCACAATTTAAATAATTTGATATTTGTCAGACAGTATGACAGTGAGTTGGTGTGTGTCTTTTCACAATTCCAACAATTATATTTCTGAATTGTGTTTGCCTTTTCAGAGTTTTAGCGGGCAATCAATCTGGGCGGCGGAGTAATTAATATGATTCCAACAGTTCTAAGTCTATAGAAATCCCATCTTTCAAATCACGTGTTATAGATGGACAATTGCAAATCACTGTCTTCACAGCATTATTCATACCGAAGTGAGCAATTACTAGCTGGATATACTGCTGCTCAATAGAGAACCATTCGGTAAGGTAAATATACGCAGTACACTATCTAGAAATATATAAAATAAATATTGTGAATTACCTTTTCTTTGAACATCAATAAGTCTTTCTTGCTCTTGTGGACATACGCTTGATATAGATGGAAAGTTGCAAAGCACAGAAATGGACGAGTTTATCTATCACAAATTACTAGTGCATACGGCACTCGTCTGCCACCTGAAGTAAGTAATTAAGTAATTTGCATCTGGTAATATCCCTGAGATGTATCCCTTTAAATGTTGACAAAGACTTGGTTCTCATGATTCTAATTTGTAGTCATGATGTGTGATTTCAACCTCAAAAGCATTTCCATCATGGGAGGCAGCGAAGCTCCACCCGCACATGATGCTAAAAGCGCACTCAGAGTTGGCTCGAGGCCTCATAATGAGGGCTTCACTCCAAAATGAAGTGCAACATTAGACCAGCTTGAGTTTTCTGAAAAAAGGTATAGAGAAGGACTCACAGTTATTGAAAACAGTTTTATTACCCAATAAAATTGTTGCACGTTATATAAATTTCAAATTTGATTAGATGTATCTATATTTTTTGGCTGAGCTACAAGAGGCATCTCTCTTTTCATGTGCAGAAGAAAAATTTTTTAGCCTGCATGACATCAACATAGCTAGGCTACAATAGCACCCCTTTCCACTCCATGTTCGGAGCCTAAAAGCCAAGGAGGTATTACAACACATGAACGCTAAAAAAGTAGCAATGTGTGACATCGATACGGTCTAACCGCGCATCCCCATTAATTATGGTTTCATTGTTTTTATTTTTAGTTTTTATAGACTTAAATAAAACGTTGCTTCCAGGATGTTGTTGGTTTTTGTAGCAAATATATTGTTGGGAACCTTCTATAGTTCTCGCATTGAGCATCATTATCAATGATGGTAGGTAACGAATTTTTAATGCTTCATTTTCTCAAACTATACTTTATAGTTCTTAGGTTCCTGCTAAAGTTTAAATCTTTAATTGAAATTCTTCGACACAGGATTGGGCTCGAGAAGAGAGATGAACGATTCGACGTCATAATAGGAGACCTCATAGATCCTATGGAAGGAGGTCCTTATTATCAATTGTACACAAAATCTAAAATATTTCTATGAGCTTGTTCTAAAGCAAAAGCTGAGCCACATAGGATTGTTCGTACTCAGTTATAACATCACAATAAAACCACTCAAATTATTATAGAAACTATTTCTTGAGAGTCTTCTTGTGTTGTGTCACGTTGTACATCAATTAACAAGATAAAGAATAAGTTGATAATAATAAGGCATGGTTGTAGCAGTACTGTAGTTATAGGAGTCTCACCAATAATTGCAGCTGCCAGCAGACTTCAGTTCGAGGCTTGAGTTTCATAGAAAATTCTATTCATTTAGTTCAAACTTCTTCAAAGTTTGTTAGAGGAAGAATATCAAGTTAGAGGAGCGGTTGATGTCCTAGTCCTCACTCACTGAAGTTTCTGAAATCAACGCGGCCTGACCAATAGTGTCATAGAAGGCTACTGCTGAGAATCTTCTCGACTTTGACAATTTTATTTAAATTTAAAATCAAATAAGCGGAATCGCGTTCAACTTTGGGAAAAGAAATTAATTATAAATATCTAGAAGCTTAGGGAGAATGTTTGCATAAAACAGATTCCATCCAAATTTGGAAAGAATTCTTTTCTACGGTTTGCTTAATCTGTCAAGCATTGACCATGACTATTCCAATTAGATAATTCTTAATTCAATTACTGATATCCCTCTAGATGGACTGGATGGACTGTGACAGGCTGGACCCGCGAGTGTCTTAATGCACATTGAGGTATTCTCATACATATGCACCCGGGAACTCCTCTATTTTTTTTTCAATTTTCTTGTGTATTAACCATACTTAATAGAAATTGATAAAATCAAATGAAACGTGTGATTGAATAGATGTGGGTTCCAACTCACATTCCGTCCTTCACCGACAGTGGGATGGGTTATGGTACTATCAGCTTCTTTATCCTAATTTTTCTTTAATTTTTAACTGAAACTTTGCGGTCACTCAGAGCTTTAAAATTATATAAAGGAAAACGTGTAGGCATCGTATCATCCACTTACAAATGAAACTAAAGAGATCGAAGGGATATTAAAGAAAAGAATCAAAGGTGACCTGCTCATATCAAACGCCTGCTATGAAAAAGCCAAGGTCAAATTATCAATTGCAATTCATATCAACCAAATTTATATCAACCAAAGTTCAATAATAGAAATGGAATATTGTGCATTAACTGTGATGTAAATGTAGTGATTTGGAGCACGTGATATTAATGAGGTAGCGTAGGTAGTAGTAAGTTTACCAAATAGTGGAGGTAAGGTAATTCCAATTAGCAATTGGCAAGTGGCAGGCTCATTTAACAGACGTATATCTCACATGCAAAACACTTGGCATTTCATTATGTTTGATACAACCTATTTTAGATTAATTTATTTTATAAAGCAAGATAATAATGACTATAAATATCAAGAAGATCTTAATTTTATACAACAAGATAATAAAGATCTTAATTTTATAAAGCAAGATAATAATGATTGTAAATCTCGAGAACATCTTATATTTAATGTAATTAAATTCAATACCCTTGAATTCCTATGACTTGGGTTTGCTTTTATGTGTCTAATAAATGAGCAAAAATATGGGAGCATACTTCGATGTATGCAGACCATAATGGGTCCAATTTAGTTCTTAAAATTAACCCCTGTGCTTTGGTCAGAGGATAACTCGACCAACATCTAAGTGCAAGAGCTGCAATACTTCACAATTCTTAGAAAATATATTTTTTCCTTATTTTGTGACCGTAAACAGTAGAGAATGACTCCACAGATGAAGAGGGGCAACGAGATAAAAAAAATGGAAAAAATCAAAAAATTGAAAAAGGAAATTGCATTTCTAAGGAATTGGAATTTTGTTCCCAGGGAAGAACCATCGTCATACATTGGAAATCGTGTGATCTTGTCATGCACTTCAGACGGATCATTGGATATGGCTCACCCTTTGATTTAAGTGAATTTTATATTAACTTTTGTTGTCATCCCAATGCTGGTTTGTTATACTTTGGTTTAGTTATTAGATGATATAGTGGTGATTGCACGTTGACCTTATTTCTATAAATTTCATGCATTCTATGTGATGATGTAATTTATTCTTTCTTTTCCATAATTATGGATTATAATATCTCAAAGGAATTGTACAAGTGGGTCGACCCCACAACATTTGGCACTACCAACAAAAAAATATATCGTCCCTATTTTTATTATGGTCTAGGAATATTTACCTAGAATTAGAAAAAATCAGAAATAATGTTTAATATATTGAAATGCCACTCACATGTTTTTTACATGTCTATTTGCAAGGTGTTCCCTTCATTATTTTTTATTTTTTATTTTTTATTTTTTTATAATTATACTTAATACATATATAAGGAGGTCACTAATGGTATGTTAAAATATATTTTTATGGAAACAAAGTTATGAAAATACTTTATATTTATATTTTTACATGGAAATATGTCACCACATTACATTTATATAAAATTACCCTCATTTATTTAAAATCTAAAATCAAGGTATGTTTAGATTACATAATCCATACATTTATATAAAATCAAGGTATGTTTGGATTACATAATCCGTAAGAGTAGCATGTTAAAACATTTGTAGATGGTCAAATAAACTAGTTGTGTTTTTCAATAGCATTGGTGTTATAGCAATAGCTATCAACCTCATTTATTTAAAATCTAAAATCAAGTTATGTTTAGATTACATAATCCATACATTTATATAAAATCAAGGATTGTTTAGATTACATAATCCATAAGAGTAGCATGTTAAAACTTTTGTAGATGGTCAAATAAACTAGTTGTTTTTTCCTATAGCATTAGTGTTATAGCAACAACTACTAGAAACTATGGTGACATTGCCACCTCGTGGCTCTTGTATAGTTAATTTTCCAATCCATCATGATCGAAATATTGTTCTTTTTAAGACGAATTCAAGGTATTTGACATAAATTCCCAAAACCTAACGGTCCTCCTCCACCATTACATAAATTTTTTAAATCGTTAATATTCCACTCTAGAGAGGAGCGAATCCTCCACAAACAAGGATCCCTTAAATCATTGCTTTATATCTAACCTTTCTTATAATCATATTTTTTTTTAATAAGTACAATAATATTCATGATATTAAGTTAGTACTATTGCGTGGTTTCTTTCTATGTTAATATCTTAAGATATTCTTTGCCGAAAGTAATAATAATATCCAAGATGACCACTTAATTATTACTAAGGATCATCTAAAAGTAATTAATTTTGTTAATAGATAGGTTATTAATTTCCTTAAACCCTTGCAACTAATAGTCGCTACCCTCTATTTAAGAATCACAACAATAATAATTACAATGCTTTTACCGACCTTGAACTTCCTACCGAAAAGTTGCACATTTACATTTACGTTGTATTTCTGTTGCCGAAGAATCGGAGTAAAGAGGTTGTTACATGTTAGATCTAGAAACTATAGATAGGGTCGTCTAATATATTTTTTTCCAATGTTTTATTATGCTCATTATGCATAATGCATTATGCTCAAGTGATTAAATGATTTCTCTAGACACCAACTTTCTTCTTGGAATCTTGTCCCCTTCTTTCCTTTTTAATCTATTTTTATAGTTCAGGCTGAGAGGTTTCCCAACAATATATAGAGTAGTAAGTTATGTAATGGGAGTCAATAATTGCCATTGTACTCAAAGCTTTTCTCTTGTAGGTTTACCCATTTAAGAGGAAAGTGAACATTGCTATCTATTTTATCTATTCTCTCTTGGTTTTTCTATATTTTCTTTGAATTTATGGGTTTAATTATATTACAAGTGGTATGAGAGGTCTTTCTTGGGATTAAATGGAATAATTTTTAATACTAGGGTTTGTCTCTTTCACATGAATCATCTTCGCATTTTCACTCCATTTTTTGTTCTAGAGGATCTAAGGGTACATAAAGGATATACATAACTAACTTGTGTCAAAATGCCAGCCTCTAGTTCACCATAATTTCGGAGATACACTCTGTGTAAGTTAGGGTATTTTACTAATGTAGGAGGTTTGGGTCCTTCAAATGAGTCACCTTGGAATATTCACTCCAATTTTTTTTTGGTGAAGTTTCAGTGTCTGAAATTTTTTCAGGTCACAGTGAGGATATAAGGAAACAACTTGGGAAAAAATTTCAGTTTTTAGGTCGCTATACATTTGGAGATAAGACTTGTGTAGGTTAGGCTTTATAACTAGCCCAAAACCTAGCCCTAAATAGGTGTTTTCGGAAAAAATGTTATATCTGAAGTTCTAAAATTCCAAATTGCGTGCCACTAGTTGTATTGGAAAGAAAACTAACCAAAGTATTTCTAGTAAAATTTCATATTAAGAACTGAAAAAGTATGTGGAAGGATGTGGGAAGGATATACAATTTCTATCTTCTGAGAAGGCCAAATTCAACAAATATTGGGAAAATTACCATAATTGTTTCTTGGCACATCAACATCTAGTAAAATGCAGAGCATACATATCAGGATACTATTGAACAAAAAATTATACTCAAAGGTGTAGAAATTTAAAAGTTACCAAATGTTCAACGTGAGGTTGCAGGACCATCTCCAAATCATGGTTTTACAAGAAGTTGTGCTTAATTCAAAAAAAAATTCCTCAAACCATACTTTGAAACATAAGTTATTTTTCATTGATTATGGAGATCTTTATAGGGTTAGTGAGCTCAATTTTTAATTTTGTTTTTAGATATGTGTTCCAACATGTTTAAATAACACATAGATCGTTCATTCAACAGGTAAACCTATGGTTGGGGAAGCATACGTGGAAAAAGTATTTAATCACATTGTTCTTCTCCCTTGTAACCTCTATTGGTATCCCTTCGAGTAATACCATATTAGATAACACCTATATACGAAACTTCACTTCCACATACCCTTGGGTATACTAGAAGTCCCCCACGTATACCTAGAATCAACTTTAGATCAAACTGATTGACCATCTTGTTGTTATAGTACACCAAGGGAAACACTCGGGGGAATCATTCTCTAGTACCTGGGTAGTTGAACAATATGGCACTACAACAAAAACTGGATTTAGCGTCGAATTTAGCGCCGAATTTTAGTGTAATTTTTTCCTAATTGTGGTGAACAATCCGGCGCTAAACCAGGTGCTATTGTACATTTTCGTAAAACGCCATCTATTGCATCTTTTTTTCCGTCCTTTTTAACATCCATTTTTGTGTCCACTTTTGCGCCCAATTTTTTGCATCTAATGTTACACCTTTATTTGCGTCCAATTTTTCAACTTCTATTGCATCTTTTTTTGCGTCCTTTCTTACATCCTTGTTTGCACCCAATGTCACGCTCATTTTTGCATCCAATGTTGCGTCTTATTTTGCTCCTAGTTTTTCATCAAGTCTTGCACCCAATTTTGCACCACGTTTTACATAAAATTATGTGTCCAATTCTGCATCTAGGTTTGCATCCAATTTGAGGCCCAATATTGTGTCTAGTTTTGCATCCAAATTTACTTATAATGGTGCATCTCCATTTGCATCTAATTTTGTATCTTGTTTTACGTCTTTTTTTGTATCCATGTTTGTGCCAAATGTTTCATCTCGTTTTACGTCATATTTTGCATCTAGGTTTGCACCTAGTGTTGCATCCCGATTGATGTCTTTTTCTGCATCTATGTTTGAGCCCAATTTTGCACCCAGTGTTGCGCTTAGTGTTGTGCCTAGTTTTGCGCCCATGTTTGTATCTAATATTGCATCTAGTTGTGTGTCCAATGTTGCATCCCATCTCACATTCAATATTATGTCTAATTTTACATCCAATGTTTTGTCCCGTCTTGTATCTAAAATTGCGTCTCGTTTTAAGTTTTTGTTTGCGCCAAATGTTGCTTCCAGTTTTGCACCTGGTGTTACGCCTAGTTTTATGTCCATCGATACACCATATTTTGTGGTCAATTTAATGTCCAATTTTACATCTAGTTAGGAATCCATTTTTTCATCTATTGTTGCGTCTAGTTTTGGACCTATTATTACATCTAGTTTTGAGTCATTAATTGTGTTTAATGTTGACTCTCTTTTTGCATCCAATTTTGCGTTTAGTGTGACATCCATTTTTGTGTCCACATTTGCGTCTGACATAAGGTCGGATTTTGCGACCACTTTTGTGCTTGGTGTGACGTCCACTCTTACATCATGTTTTGCATTTAGTATTGCGTCTAATATTGCATCCATCTTGCACTACTACATTTTTTACTGTTAGAAATACATTGCAATATCATTAGGGCATGGAGGAATCGAACCACCAATCTCCTGCTTGTAAAGCAAGTGCTCTTCCATTGAGCTAGAACCCTTTAAGAATCAGGAAGAAGAGCAATATTAACACATAGATTTCATCATTTGTAATTCTAATAAAAGACAATAAGATCCAAAGACAAACATGCTTAAAATCCAATTTATTTTTCCAAACACACTAAGAAGCAAACAAATCTACTGTGCTCAGGCGACAAAATATCCTAAACAATTACGCAATCTTATTGTCATGCAACCATTCAATATTGACATGCAACCATTCAATATCCCCCTACACCCATTTCATGGAAGGTCACCCTTTAAGAGGATAAAATGCTTTAGTTCACTAGTTTTCAAAAAGTGTTGCAACTCATTGGATATGCAATCATATTCCTCATACAAAAAAAAATGAGCACATCTTGTTTAACTAGGGCCAACATGTACAAAGTTCTTAATGGGAAAATGGTTCATTAATTTGTGTTAGTCTCTATATGAAGATTATTATATAAGAAAAAAAAGTGGAGTTGGATGTGGTGCCTCTATGTTAATTGTTTGAGTATTATGGTAAAAGTCTTTGTAGCATAAGCAAGGAGCCTCTTATGGACTCTCTTGCAACATTTGTGTTGCACCAAGTATTTGCATCACTCTAAAGAAAGGTCAAGGCATAGCATTCATTGTGATGTACAATAATGTATGAACAATGCCATAAGTAGCCTCTCATAGCCCATCCTCACCCACAAATGTCAAAATGACAAGTTCTTGCCTTGCTTTCTCGAAGAATGAGAAGTTGCTCAAGAACAATGGATGGAAATCATTGTCATGAATGCTAAGCTAGCTAATGATGGATAGGAGTCCACTTTGAATGAAAACATAATTGATGTTCATGGATTTGTGTGATTGCCTCCTTTCATGCCTTAATGGCAAAGCTTTAGGGTTGCTATATTTTGGGTGCTAAGTGACATTTATGGAAAAGCACTAAATGTGAATTCCCATCTGCCAATTTTGATAACTATTTTTATGCTCTTTAAACAATTTGGATTAACATTTTAAATTTTATTAGGTTGTGACATAAGCTATACAACCCACTGTTTATGTATAAATGTGTAAAATGTACATATAGTTAAAAGAAGCAATATACAAACAAACAAACTAATCATATCAAAATCACTCTGAATAAGAGCAACAATCAATAGCACTCACCTTCCTTCACATGACAAATGACTAACTTTGGAGAATTCTCTCAAAGTAATATTTATCCCATAATGCAATCATAACATAGCAATAATTATGTATTTTAACTCACTAAACACATAAGGGATGGATTTTTCATAGGAGGGACTACCCACCTACTTTAAGCTTGGACTTCAATATTTGTCATGGTCAGTGATGGAATTTTTACCATGATTGCATTTATTTTCAACCATGACACCAAAACGGAAAGCATGAATGGCATATTCGGTTGGGTTGAAATAGAAGGAGAATTTGGTCTTCCGGGAGATTTAACAATTGATCAGAATGTTGTTGCGACTGTCTATTTGTTGAAGGTAGCTCATTCACTTGCTTTTCTAGAAGGAGACATTGAGTGGTACTGCAATTCTTCATTGCTTTCAGATGATAGTGACGAGATTAGGCAGCAATAAAATGGCTTGACTGTAGATTTTGTAAAAAGTTCCAAGGTTCAAGTGCATGTTGAGTGGCTGAAATTTTCATTAACTCACACTGATGATATGCTTCGTATAGATGTTGCAGAATTGTTGTTCTTAAATCCCAAGACATCAAGCTTGGTATCTAGCTTAGAGCTGATTCTGATGCGAATGGCAATTCCATTAAACATGTGTTGCTCTTCTACAGCTTTTGGAATGAAGTGGACTATGCTCTTCAGAAAGTTTTTTTCACGGGTACGTACCGCAATTGAAAGGAAAATGAAACAAATTGCATCCAAATTATGTGTTAATGGTAGTAGCAATGTGTGCATATATGGTGTAGAAACAGGCTATTCACTTGCAGAAAATTATAAGAAATACAATAAGAGTATATTGGAAGGTGTAAGAGAACTCGACTGGTTTATGAAGTGGTTGGGCCGCCGCCTTTTTTCATCTTTGTATCCTTCAGCTCCCAAACACCAGCAAATGCCAGGGTGCTTCAAACACTCTTGGAAAATGCATTAAGACACGATTGAAGCTTAAGGGAAGAAGCAACAAGGCAGATACATGTGCTGATGTGGCCAGACCATGGTCTCACATTTTGTTCAATGAAAGAACAAACCATGTGTTGTAAATGCCCGAGCAAAGGTCATGATGGCTGTAAGTTTATTCTCTGGTTGCAACTCAAAAATATTAAGGTCCTAGACAACTAAAGAACACAATTACACTCGAGTGTAAATGCAAATGCATATCTATGGAAAGGGTCCAGATGCATCTGGGCAACAAGTGAAATCACTCACTGGCTCAAGAGAAGCAAAATAAAGGCAATTATGCAACAAGTTGCAAACTGGAAGCAGGTGTGATGACAGATGGAAGGATTTAGAAGCAGGATGAAGACAAAGAACAACAGAAAGTCAACAATGGCTTGATGTGCTAGTGCAAGCAGAGTGTTGTTATTGCCCCCACCAGGATTCAAGTCTCTGTGCACGTGCTTGGAAAAAAACAGGTGCGGCCGGGTGTAAGTCCCAAGTGACTTTGATGATTCACTTTCCTATTATTTAATGGTTGTAACCAGACCAAAAATATGAATCAAAATGCCACACTACACTATAATAAATACAGATCCGCTGACAGAAAATTAAGCATTATAATCCACAATGCTTCCAACAGTATGTAAACAGCCGAAGAAAAGAAAAGCATGCCAGCTATTGCTTTGCAAGCAAGCAAGGACTGCAATAGCAACACATTTTTGAAGCAGATGTCATATCCATGAAGAGGGTTTTTAAAGCAGTCTCCCTTGAGCCTTTTTCACATTGCTTATGATTCCTCTGCTCATATGGGAAGACACTTCAGAATGAACAAAGTCCCACGTTTCGATCAAAGACATACCCCAAGAAATCATATTTTAAAATATATTTTTAAAGCAATCTCTCTTGAGCCTTTTTCACATTCCTTATGACTCCTCTGCTCATATGGGCAGACATTTCGGAATGAACCAATTCCCACGTTTCGATCAAAGACATACCCCAAGAAATCATATTTTAAAATGGTGCCAAATTAATCACTCCCTTGTAAAGAGAGCCCATAGTTTATTTTGCAATACATAGTCAGTCCAGAATATTCAGGACAAAAAGAGATCTCCGGTGCTCAACTACACTGTCAAGAGTGTACTTACTACTAACGACACTAATAATTCTGATTTGGAAAAGTAATAATGACAAGCACTATAGGATCTCTGGTGCTCTACTACTCTGCCAGGAGTATACTAACTACACTAGAAACCTTAGTCATTCTGATTAAGGAAAGCAAGAATGGCAAGCCCTATATGTATTGTTTATGACCTAGATCCATTTTAACTTTGAATCTGTCGAGTATCAAGAGCAATCAAATCCATTGAGGTGTAAACATTTCCTCAAGTTTTGCACTTTAATTAAGGTTTGCACCTCAAGGGATTTGATCCCTCTCTACACTTGATAGATTCAGAGTTAAGACTGGCCTATGCTGGTTTATTTTATTATAATGGCCCCCTTATTTTTAGTTTTTAACTAGTCTCTGTGAAATGCTCCAAATGTGCAAATTCATTGACAACAAACAAAGAAAAGTGCCAATGAGATTAAGCATTGTTATTATTAATTTTAGTTTTAGTTTTCTAAAATAATGTATTGGACCAACATCTGGGAACAGACCTGACACATCTCACCCACCTGGGTTGAAGAAAGCACCTCTCAGCCCAACAAGTAATAACATGTTCACATATATTTTTTCCTTGAGGATTTTTGTATTGGAGAGTCTTACATTGAAACTAATAATTTCTTATTTAGCATTTCAGCCTTTCCGGTTATCATGTGATATATGAACCAGAATTCACTTATTTATGGAGTTTAAAGTGACGTGTGCTATACATGCAATAAATAATACATATAGTCATCATTTATACTAATCTTGAAGGAATATAAAAAGATAACCAAGTGTTCCTGTGAAAATTAGTATTTTTTGTGGAAACAATCATCAATAAAGCCCAAAGTTAGCCCAACTTTGGGAAATCTACATTACCAAAACTTTGGAGAAACTACGTTACCAAAATTTTGTATGGACGGTCAATTGAATGAAGTTATGAACTTTGGATGCTCAAATCTAACCAACAGACATTGCACTGAGTTATACACAGCATCTAGAAACCACTGGTCAAGACTCAAACCAAAAAAGACTTTCATTGCATTGCGTGATTTTGGGGAGCCTGGCTAATGGAAACAGGTTAATTCATCAATGATCAGGGCTTCAGCTGCCTAAATGTTACTAAAGTGATAGAGCTAAATCTGTTAAACATCTTTTCTATTTCTTTCATTTGCTAAAGCCTCGTATTGGGTGACTAAATTTTGCGCCCAACTCCTACCTGCTTCTATTTCTCAGAAAACCACCCCGTTAAGAAATATACATCCTTGAGCCATTGAATTCCACACACCATCATAGATTTATCAGAATAGATTCTCTTTCCTTCGCGTGGAAGAAAGAAAATGATCATTGGTGCTATGTATGCCATTGCCTGCTAAAGCTTTTTCAGGCGTGTTAATTCAATTATGTGTGCTAATCTGTATATGCAGATTACTATGCAGGTGCAGAAAGTTGAATTTGATGTGACACACTTATGCCAGCTGCTGGAGTATACAGGGGGAGGGTGATCCCTCACCATGGGTAGGGAGCCACCCGTTGCCTCTCCATCCATCAATGCAGCCATTCATTTACTCTCCATTCCAAGCAGTCACAGGAATCTGATGGAATGCCACAGATCATAGCTGGTCAAGATGTTCATCAGAGGAGTAAATACCACCACCATAGGAGGTCCCCCCTCCACAAAACAGAAATGATAAATTCCCAAAGCTCAGGTGAGCTGTGTCTGAGACTGAGAAGTGTCCCAACCTACAGATAATGAGGGTTGCCAACCTGCAGTTCCGATTAGAGAACACAAAAATAACGAATTTGTGAATATTGAGTTCTCCTTGTATTCAGGTGGAGGATGACAAATTGGGAATTGTTAACTAGTTGAGAAAGGTAAATCACGTGGGATCTGGTGAATGATCTAGAAGTATCAAAACAACCTGCAACCTTGGAGAAGATGGCCAAGGAAGCAAGCAGAGCGGCTGATACAGGAAACATGAGCAAAGAAAGGAATAGAAACAAACAGACAAGGCTGTAAGAAAAAAGGGATGATGGAAACATTTTATTCAAAAGAAAAAATGATTAGGCAGAGGAAACGACAGGAAAATTCTAATCAGAAAAAGTCACTATCCATCATTATTAGATAGAAGAGAATGATTATATTATCTGTCTTCCCATTGGAGACGGCAAAAATAATGAATCTGTGAAGACTGCGTTCTCCTTGTATTCAGGGGGAGGATGACAAATTGGCAGCTGTTAACTAGTTGAGGACGACAAATTGGCAGCTGTTAACTAGTTGAGGAAGACAAATTATGTGGAATCTAGCGAATGATCCAGAAAAAGTATCAGAACAACCTGCAAACTTGGAGAAGATGGCTAAGGCAGCAAGGAGAGCAGTCGAGAGAATTATGAGCAGAGAAAGGATCAGAGAGATCCCTTCTAGGTAAGTAAGGGAAAGGACAGAAGTAAAGGCAGAATAAGTAAACCTGTCCCAGCCTGGAAGGATAGCAACAATTATTTCAAATACTCAGAGACCTTGGAGAAGCAAAGAAACCCTTCAACGCACAAAATGCCTTTGCCACTAGGAAGCAAGTTAAGGAACTCCAATGCATGGGTACTCAAGCAAGAGCAGATTCTAGAGAGGGAAATAACAAGGAGCAGATTCTGGGTTCTCTTGCAGACCCAAATAACACTTTCCAGCCAAGGAGTGTGTTCCCCCATAAAAGTTTTAAAATTTAAATCGCTAGCTACATGTTGGCCCCTCGTATCATGGTCGCTATTATTTATTACGTAATATTATTCCCAAACTTATTCCCCATTGGTCGATATTTGTATTAAGCAAGAATAAAAAATACATTAAAAAATTCTTGATATATCTTAAGTTCTAATTTTCTTCAGAAGCTGAGGCTTAAATGAAGAGAAATGGGAACCAAAGGTCAAATACCAAACCCATCGAATATAATTTTAATGTAACGTGTAGCCTTGTATATCCTTTTATAGTATATTACAAATTATATTTATTTACCAGAAACAATATTATACTCCTTGTCCACATTTCAGCAATATTGAAAACACAATATTTTCAGGTAATTTGGGGGAAAAGCAATTGACTAATATACTCCATATAAAATACGAGTGAAAATGAGCCATGAAAAACTAGCAGTAATTGCCTACAAAGCAATCAGAAAGCACCTAATACGATGGATCAAAGATGGTGAGAATACTGCTAAACCACCCAAAAATGATCAAAAAGCACCAAATACAATGGATTTTGATGTTGGAAACTCAGCTAAAAATACCCAAAATAACAACAATTTCGAAACAGACTTGCAGGTAAATCAAATGAGAGAAAAACAAGATTCAAAATGAAAAAATTAATGCGCTCCTGTACAAATTTAAGCAAACCCTTGTGCGGGCCATCTTACCAAATTCCAACGGAAATAAGGAATTGCCTCAGGACAAATGATCAATTACAACAAATTCAAGGAAGCTTCAATGCAAAAAATGCATGAGAACGACAATACCATTAGAAAATAAAAAGGGAATTGCAAATTACACATCAGAAATTCAATAAAGAAAACGCCCTTCTACAGTATGAAGCACAAAACATCATCGATAGGGTGGACTATAGGAATATACTGACCCTGATCACATCATTAATGAAAACCCCAATTAATATTGAAAAACCCAAGCCCATCGAGAGAAAGACCAAAGAAATATTGAACCCCAAACAAGAAGAACATCCCTCATAATAGTCCTCTGGGTAAACTAGGGCTAGGAGACCAATATACCGATAATATAGAATAGGATGAAAACCCATTCCATGAAAATCGACTACAATCAAAAGGGTAGTGTACGAATCAAGTTGTTAAGGGTTCTGGCTACGCCAACAAATTAATAACGAAAATAAACAAACCATTTACAGCTAACTGAAAAATTAATTAAGAAAGATAGAATGGAATTTTCGTTTCCATTTCTGTTCTCTCTTCTAGGTCTTTATTAGGCCCATTACAACCACTTACAAGCTCGTGGGATAAACAATATATCAATATAAATAATATGAAAAAGAAAACTATTGATAACATAAACACAACCCTGGTCTTTCATGCAAACCTACAGGTAAAACCACCAGATCTTAAAGCTTTGGGAACTTACTATTCAGGATTCATAGTGGAATTGTATGAAGACGAGATAGATATTTCACACGGAGATGATAATCCAAGCGAAATCGGGAAGGGCTTTGAGACCGATGATGCGTTGCGAGATCAAAACACGCAAGAACGATATGTTCTGCAGTCTCTTCGCAGATCTAATTCGGAGAACAAGGAGCTGTAGTTCAATTTGTAAGCTCCTTCGGAATCGGCAAGATATAAAGGAAATTGCTAAAGGACGTCGCTTCATGGAAAATATATTGAATGAAGAAGGGAAGAAGGTAAGACTTCAAACCCCAACAACAAAAAATTAATTAAATAGGATTTTATTTTATTTTGGCTTGTCCCCTTTGACTGCCATTTTCCATTGGCTTTCTATGGGTGTGGAAGTAACGTGTGGGGAAGTTTCTTGTGTGATTGTAATTAACTAGAAGTATTGCTTATACAGACCTTGAGACCTCCGAGCATTGTGGTTGGGCGATAATTGTGGTTGAGGATGACTTTGTGATTTTGGTGGGGAACGAGTTAAACAAGTTTATTTAGGCTATTATCTGTTTAAGAATTCAATTTAGTTAGGGGTTGGAAATTTTTTTATCAATTAACAATTAAATTATGATGCATTAGTTGATAAGGATTTTTTTACAATAATATTTTTTTTCAGAGTCACGAACTTATATTTTATTATTTTTCAGACATTTTAGATGCTAGCATCTTTATTTTGGAAATTGAACTTGAATTAATGATGGAAAACTCCCACTGATTTTAATAGTTGAAAGAAGTTCTTGAGAGGTAATTAACTAGAATGGAGGGAGATGCTTTAGAAACGTTATGTGAAAAATAGGTGTTGAGACTTGCCTTCATCTTTTTCTCAAATGCCCCTTCTCCAAGGTTGTATGGATTGAGTTGGAAGGCAAACTTGGTTTGGCACATTTGTGAGATCAAGAGCGTTTAGCTGACTATTTGGATGTATAGTTTGGAATATTGGAGTTAAAAGTATTGATATCCCTACCTTTCTTGGTGCTTTGGGGTTTATGGCTTGTAAGAAATACAACAGTCTTTGACGACAAGACAATTCCAGCTTTCCAGATAGTTGTTCGGGTATTAATCTTATTGACCCATTGCAAATGATAAAGAAGATTGTTGTCCCTAGTCAAATATGCACATTCAGATTGGCAAATCTATTACTTGGAGCATCTTTGATGGTACTTGTCAAGAGCCTAAAGTTGATTGTGGGACAGGTGGGATTATCTACATATCAAATGCCCATTAGTACTCCTTCAAAGTGAAAGTTGACAATGACACCATCAACTTTGCTGAATTCGTGGCTTTAAAGATACTAATGAATCTAAGCTTGGTTTCTGGCCTCTCCCACATTGAAATTTTTGGGGGTTTTGCTTTGGTCATTTCTTGGAGTTACAAAATATACAACTTCTTCCTTTGGATGTAAGTTTAAAAGAGGTCAAACCACATTTTAAAGCTATTTAGTTTAATCATACTTTCCATGAACATCGAGTATGTGTTAAAGAACAACTTCCTCAGAGGTCATGATTTGTACACAAAGTATCACAATATTTTGAGTGGTGGGATCTTCAGCTCAAATTTTGAACAATGGAGGGTACAAAGGAATATCGTTGATGGTCACTTCAACTCATAGAGATTTTGTTAATTCATGGTAGTGTATTGACATTATGTATCAATACGAGGCTTATATATCCATGTCTTTAGAAATATGTGACAATAAAAAATCTATCCATCTAAAATAAAAATAATCTGTCATTTGTATATTGTATACATTGAAAAATGAGTTGTTTCTCTTTGTGTATTATTTACATTGAAAATTCTCTTTTTTACTGTGTACATTGAAAATGGGTGGTTTCTCTTTTGTATTGTGTATATTGCAAATTAGGTGACATCTAATTTTTTGTTTGTTAGGGGTTTATTGATGGTATTAAGATTCTGTATGATCTTTCATCCTTGTCGCAATTAAATCTAGCTTTTTTTAATTCTGTTTGGCCTAGTTGGCCCTAGTTGGTTGTCAACTTTGGCATAAGGATTACAGAGAAAATTTCAATAGATACCCACTAGCCTAATGGGTAGGAAATGAACCTAAGCATCGGATATGCGACGGCGCTTTCCATGTTAAATAGTTGACCAATTAAAGGCGTCGTCGCTTAAGCGATGCTCACTATAACGCGTCGTCGCTTAACCGACGGTTATGAGAATAGCCGTCGCTTCACCGACGCTTGTGGCCACATTTACAAAAAAGAAATGTATCCTTGTGATTTTTGGTAAGTTTAAAAAGAGAAATCCACGCGCCGTCGGATTTTTCCGTCGGATTTTGGATCGAAATGTAGTAGTGTGTATATATATATATATATATTATTTTGAATTTGAGAATTTTTTTAAGTGGATCAAAATTTTTATAGATAGTGCAAATTGATTCCTCTCGTTATTCAAAAAAATCAAATCATTTAAAATAACAAGTAGTTGACCAACTTCTAACACAATTTCACCCATTTTCCTACATCTAAAAAAAGTTTAACCAATTAAAAAAACCTTAAAAGTAATTTAAAGAATAACTCTTTCTTAACTCTATAGCAATTAACCTACTCTTTTAATTCCTTCCATCTTAAAAACTCTTAACCAATAATTATATAAAAACAAATACCAACTCTTTTAAGTAAGATATGGATTTATATGTTTGACCTCGTTTTCTGAAATTTCTATTCTCAAACGTGCTTTCAATAAAATATGTAATTACAAATATTTCAACGCGGGATGAAAGAATAGATTTGCAGTTACAAGCATCACACCTATCCACCAAAACGACTAAACTGCATTACATGAATTCCTCATTTAATTGAAAATATAGATGGAAAACCCAACCAGCACAGAGTACCAGAAGGAAATCGAATCATGCAAAATTGTGAAGTTTTTTGGAATGGAAAGCATGTGGTAGACTTGATATTCGACCAAATTCTTGTTCTGTGGGCAGGGTGAGATAGCGATCTAAATTTTGGTGACCTAGCATCAGTAGCACCACCAGCAGGTATATATTATATAGTATACGAGAGAGCAACATCTAAGACAAAGACAGTAGAGGCATCAATAGCAGTAGAGCTCCTAGTTTACTTTGATCCATCCCCAAAATCCAGGCTTTGAACGTCTTGGCCTGTGAATCAAGACACCCATGTTTCAAACTAGGCGCCCTCAGACGTTCTCATGGGTCGTGAGAAGTGCTCATGGGTGGAATAATGTTAAATCCTCTCATGACCGAATTAAATCCTCTCATGGCCAAATTGGGGACGGACCAGAGGGACCAAATTGATACTCATAACCCTGAATCCATAGATTGATTTAGCAGAAGCCCCATTGGGAAATGGGTAGTTGTACATAGATCTATATTTGAAAAATCCTTCATGTTTTGCTTCGCCTCCCTATGAAACTTCATAGGTTTTAATCTATATTTTAATTTGTATAATGTATAAGTAAATAATATGTGTGTATATTTAATTATATTAAATCACATAACATATGAACTATATATATTTATTTATATTAAATCTTTTAACATATGAACTATAGTAACATATTTATATTAATTATATGTTATTATTATATTTACATATTTTACCATTATTAAGGTGAAAGAAGTTTATATATCATAAGGGTGTTTATAAAATATTTACCTATTTTATAAATTCGGTTAAGTATTATATTTACATTTATTACAAGTATAGTATGGATGGATTATGAATGTATAGATTTTAACATAATTCCCTAAAATGAAGCATGTTTGTTGGGAGAAAGAAAATTGGAGCAATTTCAATATTATGTTTCCCTTGTGGTTTGAATTTTGTACTTTGGTGGGGTGTTTTAGAATAATCCCACTTGTTATGCATGCTGTAAATGGTAAACATATCCCATATGCTTTAAATGATGATGATGATGAACTAGATGACAATGATAGTGATGATGTTTTTAATGAAGACGATGATGGAAATGATGATGATCATCATCATCATCGTCGTCATCTTTGTCATTGTCATCATGATTATCACAATAGTCATCATCATCGGCATAATCATCATCCATGTCATCATCATCACCATTGTCCTTGACATCATCATCATGCTTATTGATTTTCATCAGTTATTCATCATTACCTTTGGCATAAGAAATAACATCTACCCAAAATTTCTGATTAGTGGAAAAGGGTCATGGAGGACACACACGATTTATGCATGACAAATAACAACTTATTTTTTAAGATGATCAACATTAGCACTCTGATTGTACTCATCATCATCATCATTGTCATCATCACCATCATCACCATTCATTGCATTGCCATCATAATCATCAACAATGTCGTCATTGCCATTATCCTCCTCCTCATCATCATCATCATAATCGTCATCATCATCATCATTGTCATCATTCTCCTCATTATCAAC
>LPNX010199863.1:7956-18548 GCA_001517045.1 Pseudotsuga menziesii | reverse complement strand
GAAGTGGATGCAAAAGTGGATGTAAAAAAGGATGCAAAAGTGGATGAAAACAAGGGCATAAAAGTTGAGGCAAACATGGGCGTAAAAGGGGGCGCAACAAGAATAGATGTACAAACTAGGCGCAAAATTAGGTGCAAAACTAGGCTCAAAACCTGTGGCAAAACCTGATGCAAAACCTGGCGCATAACTAGGTGCAAAACCCGGTGCAAATTACGCCGCAATTTGTGCCAGATTTAGAAAAAGGACGCAAAAAACGCCTAAAATAGCACCAACCCGTGAAATTGCGCCATTTTGTCCAAAAAATGAAGAAAAATACACTGAAAGATAGTCTAGATGCAAAAAAGGATGCAAAAAGAGACGCTAAATCCAGTTTTTGTTGTAGTGTGGCCCAAGGCCATTGTGAACCATCCTTAGTTAGTGCCTTGAGATATTGGACTAAGTTTTATTTGTGGACCTCATACATATATCTGAGTTATAGCACTTAACACTTCCTAATATTAAGGACCTTGTAATCGTTACACTCACCTAGCAATCCCGTGGTGGACAATACTCCTCCCTATATACCATCTTTTAATACCATTAACAACATCAACACACACCCCAATGCCTCAAGGATTGATGTCCTCGAAGGACAATACAATAATATTCATCTAAAACTCTAAGAAAATGTTGTCTGATATATAAAAATTATGCAGCAACTCTAGGAGGAAGTATGTAGCCTAGATCAAAAGTTAGATGGAAATTTAGATTAGAAGTTGGAAAGGGTAAATCACTCCCTCAATTGGTTGAAAACTCATGGCATGTAAGAAGAAATCCCTTGGAATACACAACATAGCGAGGCATACTATGAAGTAATATCCTACTAAGAACTATTTAGCCATCGACAACCCCCTTCAATTTCTCAGATCCGTAACACACACTCAGTTGATAATAACACTTGAAATGATTTCCTAAATTAGACTTGAACACATTTAATTATAGTACCTCTACCTTAGTTATTTCATTCTACTATGTTGTTAATATTAGTGGTAACTCTCTGTTAGTCTAGGTTTTAAAAGAAAATAACATCCATATTCAGTGAAGACTAGTGAAAACCAAATAAAAACCTATTACAGAGGTTATTATAATATATATATCTAATTATAGAGATTTATAAGTAAATATATATAAAACTGATAAATTGTAATAGGGATAAAACTCTTAGAGAGTTTTGTAAGATAATTATATAGTTTTCTTTAATTAAACTAAACAATGCTTATTCTAAAACATATCAAAGGTTTGAATCTGCAATAGAAGATATATATAGTATATACATATATGCACATGATAAAGTCTTACATAAATAAACATAATAACTTTAAAACTAGAACCTCTAAGTAAACTACAATGTTCAGGTCCAAACCTTACAAATATATTTGCAGATATAACATTTCCAATCTACAACCGACTTCTGGCCTCTCAAACAAAACCCTAGATATAGTTAGGGTAAACAAAACTCCAAAAATTAAAATAATTACTAAGCTAGATTTACAGATTGTTTTCGGTTCTTTCCACAGAGTTACATTATAAGGGCGACATGGCCTATTCTTTCGCAAAAACCATTAATGTTGAACACCAAATCGAGACTATCGATAGGATGCAGCACTGGTTACAGGCTATAAGCTGAATTGGAATTGTCATATGTAATGTTTTTAACTCACAGAAGAAAGATGCAACAACCTTAGGGCTTAATCACTTAAAAATAAAATAGTTTTATCCTTTCAAAATTTAAAGACGAATTGACAGTGGCTTCACGACCCAAACAATTCTCCCAGTATCAAATTAGAGGCCTCACGACCTAGAATATTTAACACATCTGTTAAAAATATTATTCATGGCTTTATGGCATGCTAGCTGATGTATTAAAGAAAACAAAATTGGAAAAACTAAGATAGTATTCAAGACTGCAACAGTAAAGGCCTCACGAGCTACTTTCAAATTTACAAAACCTTTTCCATAAAATGATAAACAACAATATCTTAATGATAGTGCTCTATGGCCTATCTTAAAATCGATTGTGAGAGGATAAAGGACTCACAGTCACATTACTGTCTTATAAAAATAACGAAACTATAAAATCAAATTACAAATGATTTTATACATCAAAAAATACCTCATAGGGTTAAATATTTTACAGAGACATTTTTAGGGTTTTTCTTACAGCTTAAAACAAAATCATTAACCCTACATTTTTCGTTCATTTATTCAGCCACCTCGACTTCACAGTCATAGGGTTTATCATTACAGTTTTCAAATATAAAAATGCCTCATGGATACCAACGAGACTCATCACTTCCACCAAAATCCAACATAGAAATCGACATCCAGACCATGTCATAAGATCTCAGGTCAAACCACAGAGCTGCGGAGGACGAGGTACAAGTCTTACCCGGACCACCACCCTTTTAGTACTTTGTCCAACCAAGTTGTTGCAGAGAACCTTTCGGGGATGCCTCCTGTACATACAAACTCATGAGTCAAAAGAATGGTTTATGAACTATTATATAACAAAATAAAAACAATATTGAAATTTTGTAGAGGAAGTGTTTACCTATCTCTCTGTTTAGTACCATAACCAAAGCAACACAGACGTCACCATAACGAAGAGATCGAACCTCACCAATGAACTGCTCATTCTCGGATAGGTTTAAAAGGTGTCAAGGGCCGAGATCCTTGGCTCCTCCACCTTTGTTTTTGAACAGAGGAGCTACCAGGTCGAATAGCGAGAGACCGGTTGTGTTGAATGGAAAACATTGAACCCCCAACAGAACCTCATCGAAAAGACAAACAAATTCAACGAGATGAATTAAACCTCTAGGGTTGCACCATGCATAATGGCCACCAAATGGAGCATTCAAGGCCTCGACATGGCCTACATGTGAAACCATTCAATTCACATCCTTTGCACATCTTTTCAACCTTCATTGTTTTCAGATTAAGACAATCGTCGTATCAGTTAAGAGTCTAGGAACTTTTACATAGTTTCCTCACGATGGTATATATGGTTCATGACATAACATATAGTACGGTGGGGTGATAATAGTATGAAGTTCGATTTAGAACTTGGTTATATTATAGGTTGATTTCAAACCCTTGGTGTCCCACCTTTTTGCTTAGGATGATTGATGCCTTGTAGTTTAGGATTTTGTTTGTTTAGCAAGAAACTTAAAGCTTGATCTCATTCACCTGCACAAAGAAAAATGAAGGTTCTTGCGTTAGCCTTAAAGGCTAAGTAAGATATGTGACCTTTCCTTTCCTAGCTCATAGGTGGGACCCAAACTGGAAGAACGAAAAACAACTTTTATGACTTTGCAACCAACAAATATTTAAAAGTAGTTATAGTAACAAGATAGTATCGACTAGAATACATGACGATGTATCGACATATTGTCGTAAAAAGAGACGTGCTGATGAAAAAACACTAAACATAGTCATATGAGTCTTGTAGTTTAACTAAAGTCATTTTGTTAATTGATGTCACAACTAAAAAAGCGTGAAGTATAACATCTCATGAATTTATCATCCTAGGAAATTATAGAGTTACATATAGTAAATTAAAAAAAAATTCTAATTTAGGGATGTTACAGTTAAGACCAACATGAACCTCTTTCAGAGTCAATTGAAGGAAATACAAGACTAATTGAATGATTTGAATAAGTCTGTACACCAAATTAATAATCCACACCTAGATTTGACTAAAAAAATGGAACATTTTGAAATTTTCTATGTTCAGATTAGTTATGAATTAGTTATGCATTGGAAACCAAATTCAATATTCTCGATGGGGTTGTTAAAACCTAGGACAAGAAGATTCGAGACATAATGCAAGATGTTTATAATCATGTCGCTTTGATCAAATACCATGAAAATATTATAAAGGGGAATAATTCCATAATGGAGGAGAATTCAAAGGAGTGTACTAGTGAGGATATTACATTTATGCAAACTGTTAAACAAGTTCAACCTATCCAAATTTTTAGTTCTAAAGATAACAATATGGATGTTAATCTTTCTATTGCTAGTAGTGAAGAAATTTTAGAAGGTATTTTTAGTTCAGTAACAGTGAACATAATGCTAACTTTCTTGAAAGCCTTGTGGAAGAATCGGTTGAAGACAAAGAAGATTTTTGTGACACTTCCTATGGAAGTTCTATAGTACCTCTGATGAAGACTATGAAATGGAAGAAGCCTTTGTTGATGAGACAAATTCAAAAAATGACTTAAGTTTATAGTCTTTTACTTTTATGCAGTTTTTTTTCCTTTTAGTTGCTCGTTAATTTGTCAGAAGTAGCTTGGGATTTTATGTCTTTTGTTGAAGAATCTTTCATGTTAGGATGACTATAACTATGCATATCGTGATTTTATTAGACTTTGATACTCTCTCTGAAACGATGAGGTTTTTGTAACTTTTTGCTGAATTTAGTTCAACCTTTCATCAATATATTAATACTAGTTTTTGATAAGAAAAACCATTTAATGAAACTAATTTTGATTTATATTTGATATAAAATAAGTTATTTATTAAATATTAAAAAAAAATATTTGAATCAATTGCTAATAGTCTATCTATGGTATTTTAATATTGTCTCAAAAAAATTAGGGAAAAAAATGAAAATAGTAATAAATTTGCTTTTATATATATTTAGAGATATCATTATTTGCATTAATTTATTGGTTTTGTTTCTAAACGTTATTTTCTTAAATAATAATATTAAATTATTTATATTTAAATATGCATGGTATTTATTTATTAGTTAGTAATGAATTATATGTAGGCTCCTGTTGTACATGCATAAAATCAATAACATGGGAGACCATAGATTTTCCAAGCTAGCTTTAAATTCTAGTCAAAACCACCTAAAGCTCAAGCTAGGTTGGTATAAAGATACCAGGGCTTGGTTAAACCATTGAGAGATCGACCAAAATGTTTCATTGCAAAATATTAATAACAGTAAAAACATTGTTACTTCTAAGTTTAAGGAGAAAATGTGGTGTGAGAAAGATTTAGAGGATAAAAGAAAATTAAGATATTATAAGGAGGTCATCAACCCTGGTCTAGAATATCAAAAGTATCTCTGGGTTTTAACTAGTTCAAAGAAAAAAATTAATATAGCCAAGATAAGAAGGAACTCTCATGACCTACACAGTGAAACTAGTTGTTGGGCAGTTCCTAAAACACCATGGATGGAAAGGATCTGCCATCTCTCTGAGAATATGAACATTGAGGATGAAAAACACTTCATCTTAGAATGCCATGAGTACACCAACATTAGATTTGAGTTTCATAATCTTTGTTGCAATCCCGAACTTCCTAGCCTTTTAACTTGTCAAAACTATAGTGAGTTGTGGACCCTTCTCTCCAAGCTTTTTGAACATGAAAATATAGTTTTAAAACAAACTAAATAATTCATTTCTTTAGGTGCGATAAACCAAAGTTTGATGAGGGAAAATTAACCATCATCATCATTATGTAAATTTAATAATTTTATATAAAATAAATTTAGATAAGAATAAACCATAAAATAATAATTTCTTTTTAAATATTAAAAAACAAAAAAATTGTTAAATTTTAAATATTAAAAAAATACTATAAAATTAATTTAGTTTTAAATAAGGTGTATTGACGTATACTACTTTTAAATATATAAATAAATTGTTATATACATATACTACTTTTAAATATAAATAAATAAGTTGACACATACTATTAAATAAATAAATTGAGCCACACCCATTCACGCTAAACCTTATAAAAAATGTTATTTCAAATTTTTTATTAGATTATAAAATATAAATTCTAATTTATATTAATTTTAAAAATTATTTTCATTTTCAAAATATTAAATTTTTAACATACCTTTAGAAATGTTATAACAAATTTTTAAATTGTCAAAAACATTTAAACATAAAACAATTACAATACTCTTCTCTGAAAATTTAAATTTTAGATGTTGATACAAAGTCAAAAATATTTTAACACAAAACAATTACTATATACTCTACTTTCTATATATAAAAATAAAAAATAAAGTAAATAAATCCATATATAATAAATTTTATACATTAATTTTTATTTAAACTCAATACATAATTTTTATTCTTTAATCAATTTTTATATATTTATATATATTAAATTTTTATTTTTACTTAATGCAACATTTTTATTTTAACTTAATACAACATTTTTATTTTTTAATATATTTTTATATTAAATGAATCTCCGTACAAATTGATTTCTTGAGTGGATGGCAATAATTTAAGGTACGTCCACATTAAAGCCATAAAACTCCATTCTGGATTCTAATTGATTTGTTAAGTGAATGGCAATAATGTAAGGTACGTCCACTATAAACCCATAAACCCATAAAACACAGCATTCTGTCTGGTAGCGCTGAGCAATTTTTGAGAAAATGGTAAATTTAGAATGTTAAATCGCAATGTGAAGGATTCGGTTATTTAATGTAAAAACAAGCATGCAAATTGCTGTAATTGGGCAAGTAACAATTGTAACAGGTGGAAAAAAACCAGAAAAAAGGGGGAGTGAGCTAGCTGTGGAGCAAAAAGGGGGAGTGAGCTAGCTGTGGAGCAAAACTCTCTCCATCGGAAGGAGGAGGAGCAGCGTCAACGCTATCTTTGCTCCTCCTCCGTCCAATGAGGAAGGATTGCTCCACAGAAAAAGGGTCTTTCTTATTGAAAATCTCACGCACGCTCGAGATTTACATTGCCTTTCGCTTCAAATAAAATTCAATTAATTGCATCTCCGAACCAACAATACTTATGATTTCCAGAAGCCGCGTAGGCCGTTCATTTCTTTTTCTTCACGCTTTGTATTTAAATTGCGTGCTGCACTTCACTCCGCCTGTAAACTTACTTCCAAACGCTTTGTATTTAAATTGCGTGCTGCACTTCACTCCGCCTGTAAACTTACTTCCAATGTTCCAGGTTTATGTTTTTTGACAGATGGATGCCACAGGTAAAGACAAGGCAATCGGTATTGATCTTGGAACAACTTACAGCTGCGTCGCAGTTTGGCAGCAAGATAGAGTTGAAATTATTGTTAACGATCAGGGAAACAGAACCACTCGTTCCATGGTTGCTTTCACACCCTGTCAAAGAATTGTTGGCGATGGTGCCAAGTATCAGATCGCGACCAATCCGCACAACACCGTATTCGATGTCAAAAGACTCATTGGAAGGCGATTCACTGATTCCTGTGTGCAGAATGACATGAAACTATGGCCCTTCACTGTTGTCTGTGGAGACAATGGGAAGCCTCTCGTCCAAGTGGATTACAAAGGGAAGAGGAAGGATTTTGCAGCGGAGGAGATATCTTCCATGGTTTTAATGAAGATGAAGACGACAGCAGAAGCATATCTAAAATCTGAAGTCAAGAATGCTGTCATCACAGTTCCAGCTTATTTTAGCGATTCTCAAAGGAAGGCTACCAAAGACGCTGCTGTCATTGCGGGCCTTAAGGTCATGCGAATTATAAACGAGCCCACAGCTGCAGCTATAGCTTATAATGGGTTCAACACAGAATGCAATGAAAAGAAGACAATCTTGATTTTTGACCTGGGTGGATGTACCTTTGACGTCTCCATTCTTACTGTTGAGAGTGGTAAAATTGAGGTGAAGGCTGTCCGAGGGGATATGCATTTGGGAGGGGAAGATTTTGACAATAGGATGCTTGATTATTGTGTCCAGCAGTTCAAGGGAAGAAACAAAAAGGACATCAGCACAAGTGCAAAAGCCCTTCGGAGACTCCGCTCGGAATGTGAGCGAGCAAAAAGAAGTTTGTGTTCTGCTGTAGAAACTGTAATTGATATTGACTGTCTTTATGAAGGAACAGATTTGCATATGAAGATTAGTAGAGCCAAGTTTGAAGAGCTGAACGCTGACTTGTCCGAAAAATGCATGAAAATCCTGAAGCAATGTCTCCAAGACTCCAAGATGACTAAGGAGCAAATCAACGAAGTTGTTTTGGTGGGAGGTTCCACCCGCATTCCGAAGGCACAGGAACTCCTCCAAGAATTCTTCGATGGAAAGCAACTCAGCAAAAATATAAATCCCGATGAAGCTGTTGCATATGGTGCTGCAATTCAGGCGGCAAACTTGAACAATGAAGGCATCCACTTAGTCCTTATGGACGTCACGCCTTTGAGTCTCGGAGTTTCATGTAACGGGGGTGTCATGTGTGTAGTCGTTCCCAGAAATACTCCCATTCCCACTCGAAGGGAGAAATCTTTCACTACAGGGATTGACAATCAGTTAAATGTAGAGTTTCCGGTTTATGAAGGTGAGAGAGCTATGGTTGCAGGCAACAATTTGCTGGGTGAATTTTCTTTACGTGGAATTCCGGCAGCCAGATGTGGAGTGCCATACCTTAAAGTAGTGTTTGAAGTGGACGTGGATTGGATCCTGAAAGTGTCAGCGCGTGACGAGGGTAGCGGCGTATCTAATCACATTATTATTACAAACGACGGTGGTCGGTTGAGCAAAGAGGAGATAGAAAGAATGATGTCTGATGCACACAGATTTCAACAGGATGATGAAGAGGCAAAGAAGAAGCATATTGCCAAGGACAAATTGCAGGTTTATATTGACAACCTGAAAAATAGAGTGAAAGAGGCGAAAGCCAAGCTGGGAACGATGGACATCAAAGTGTTGGAACATATCGAGAAAACGGTGAACAGTGTAGAGGAATGGCGGGATGAAAATGAGTTTGCGGAGGTTGACGAATTGGAAGAGAAATTGAAAGGCCTGAAAGCGAAATGCAAGCCATTGACAAACGATAGGACGATTTACTAAATATGGAAAATTAACCTTTCGTGTGAGTTATGTAATTTTGTTTTTGGCTTGAACATTTAAGCAGTTGTGTTATTGTAAAACCGTGTAGTGTTGGCATATAGATTGTGTTATTGTTAAACCGTGTAATAATGCAATATATAGATTATAGTTTTCGGTTAATCTCTCTCGGAATGAATATGATGGATCTTTTGTATTTAGATTTTGGAAATCCGTTGTAATTCATTAACATAAACAAATCCATCCAGTCTTGAAACACACGGAAACGATATATAAATTGTTTGTTGGGTAATTTTGTGTTTGCTACATTGTTAGGTGATATTATCGTGATTATGTAGTCAAAGTATTCCTCGACCGGATCATTATAATTTTATAAAAAGTGTTCTGTCTTAGGGATGATGATCATCATCCAATGTATTTTAACGTGAATATTTTCTGTCATTTATTTTTTGATGGTGCCTCAAACTGTAAGATTGCTGGTGTAGGTTACTGCATACATTTTAATGAGTCTCACTACTTGGAGTTTTTGCTGTTCTTGCTGGGGGTTGGATATGGCACTAACACTAAAGCGGAACTGCTCAGCTTATGGGCACTTCTTCACTCTTCCCAAATGATGGGGATCCCTCCATCCCATGTATATGGTGATTCTCAAGTAATCATCAACTGAGCGTTGGGATCGACTGCTCTCTCCCCACCTGATCTCTTTCATTGGTGTAGGGAGAATAAAAAGCTAATAGTCAGCTTTCAGGACTTGTCTTTCTCCCACATCTACCGAGAGCACAATCGGATGGCTGACCGTCTCTCTAAAACTGCACTCTTTTATCCTCAGGGTAAAGGTAGTTTTAAGGAATATTTCGAGAACCAATTGGTTTCTCAGGATATTTTTCAGCTCTTCTGAGTATGATAAAGGGATTATTACATTTCCCTTATATTTGTTATGATTGATAGAGTGATCACTTTTAGATTGTTGATCAGTGCCTTTTGGCACTCGGTAGATGTAGATGTGGATGTGAAGACAATCCTCTCTTTATGATGAGACAGTTTTCTGATGGGATCACACATTTTAGTTGTTATGCCTTTCCCCCCGGCAGTACTCTTGGGGTGTTGATGGTATGTAACCCGCTTAAGGGGAGAATGTACTGATGAGACAGTTTTCTGATGGGATCACACATTTTAGTTGTTATGCCTTTCCCCCCGGCAGTACTCTTGGGGTGTTGATGGTATGTAACCCGCTTAAGGGGAGAATGTACTGATGATCTTTGATTCTTTTTTAGAATAACAAGGACAGGATTTTTTCTTTCTGAAAAAAAAAGTCTCTGTTCCCACTATGGAGCATAGGCCACATATTAGGCCATTAAAATTAAACTATAAAATTAAATTAGGTGTTCAAATCTGTATGAATCACCACCATAAGTTTCATAAAAAACAAAGCCAAATTAATAGAAACTTTGGCTACTGAAATTTTGGTGGGTATTAAGGTGACACAAGAGCCAAAGTAATGTGATTTAAGCTATCAAAGTTATTGGGTTTTCAAGTGGGACGAAATAGATAATTAACTTAAAGGAATAATGATCAAATTTGCTTAGAGCATAAAGATATAAATTTAAGTTCAATTCCATAAAACTTTTTTTTTATGTTTNTTCAAGTGGGACGAAATAGATAATTAACTTAAAGGAATAATGATCAAATTTGCTTAGAGCATAAAGATATAAATTTAAGTTCAATTCCATAAAACTTTTTTTTATGTTT
>LPNX010199845.1:1072535-1096502 GCA_001517045.1 Pseudotsuga menziesii | reverse complement strand
CATGCATGCACACCTCACACATGCACGCTAGTATGAAATATTTAAATAGTTGGATAGGTTAACTAAGTAATTGTGAATTGCTTTGAACCTATAAATGTATATTGAATTGTTTTAAACCTATAAAAGTACCTTGTATCACTATTTTAACCATAACTTCGGGACGAAGTTTCCTGAAGGGTGGGTGTATGTAATGCCCCATATTAACGTTAATTAAAGTTTATTAGTAAATACTTTTATTAAAGTAAAATTATACCATATTAATGTTAAATTGAAGTTTATTAGTAAATACTTTTATTAAATTAAACTTATACTATATTAATGATTAAAGTTTATTAGTAAATACTTTTATTAAATTAAAACTAATTATTTTACCGACTTTACAATTTCGTAAAACATTAAAATTGGTAATGTATGACATTTTGACATGTACAAGTCAAGATAAATACATTACACATGTCAGACCTATCGGAACGGCACTACCCATGATAAAATAAAATAATAATGTAAAAGGCGGTGGAAGGAGGTATAAGGAGGGGGATTTTGGAGATTTCAGAGGAGGCGGTGGAGAGGTTGGATTTATTTTGGAAAAAGATTAGACTCTGCATGGGGGAAATGGGGAGAAAAAAAAAAAAACTTGAGGAGGGGGACAACTCAAGGACGAGAATATCTGTAAATAAATGAGAAGATAAAGAATGGAGAGGAAGCTGCTCTTGGTATTATTGGTCTGTGGGCTCGGGGGCTAGGAAACCCATGGGTTTCCTAGGGCCAGCACATGATGAGAGCTGGTCAGCAGGGTGGCACATCATTTTGTTGATTAAGGCTCGGACGGAAAGCTGGAAGGAGAAGGAGCCTACAAGGTTTAAAGCAACCAATTGGATCTACCACAATCGTTGTTTCCAGGTATTTAAAATATCAGGTATGTAGTTACTAAACTCATGCATGCTATTATGATCTAATTTATGAAAAATTCATGAAGTTATCAACATGTACAACTCGAAATTTTTACTTGAATAGGTTTACAGTTCATACTTGTACTTACATGTGTCTATAAAATTTATAGAACAGACGATATAAATCTGTAATATGATTAATGTCTTGATTTTTATTAAAAACCAACTCGGAATGAGCTTAGTATACATAACATCACAAGAGAGACGGACCTAGTGCTCTACCCGTTAGGCAGAGCACTACATATTTGATGGGATATCCTACTACGAAACATAAGCATGACACAATCTTAGTAGTGGTCGATATATTTTCCAATATGGCTATCCTCATTCCATGCAAGAAGGCTACAACAACACAACAGAATTCTCATCTCTTCTTCAAACATGTTTGGAAGCACTATGGCCTTTTGACGACCATCGTTTCTGATAGAGATTCCATATTTGTCAACATCTTTTGGAAGGATCTCTAGAAAAAAATAGATACGATACTTTCTTTTTCAATAGCTTTCCATCCTCACACAGATGGATATACAAAAGTTGTGAATCTCTTAGTACAATTTATTTGCATGTAAAAACACAAGCATCGTCGGACATGGGATGGAATTCTTCCATACATACAACACAGTTACAATCATGCTCAGCACAAATGCACAAGAAAGAGTCCATTTGAGATTTGTTATGGATTTCAACCCTCAATGCCCATCGACTTGATCAGTTCATTGACACAATCAAACGACATTGAGTCTGACCAACAAGAAGTTGAAAAATCATTAAAGTTATGAGATCAAATATACAACATTCATAACCAAGCATAGGAAATGTTACATCGAGCTAATGTGAAATCCAAGGCTCGACACGATCAACATCTTACTCCTCATAAATTCCAAATTGGGGATTAGGTTTGGTTACATATAAAGAAGGAGTGCTTCACTGGTCTATGCAGAAAGTTGAAACCTTTGCGATATGGTACGTACAATATCCTTAATCAGATTGGAGAAAACTCTTTCCAGCTCGACATTCCTTCATTCTTGGTTCTGCATCCAGTGTTCAATTTGGATATACTTAGAACATGCCATGCACCTTTGTTGGAACATAACAACTTGCAGACAATAGAATGTGAAGACATCCATCCAGATGTTCAAGAGCCTCTTCCTTGTGAAACCATTGTGGGATGACACATACACCATACAAGGATGAACTCCATTCCCTTGTTTCAAGTGGATAAATCCAAAAAACTCCCAAACCAAGGAAAGTGGTACTCTACCACTGAAATCACCAATAAGTTTCCTCACCTGAACAAGAAAACAATGGGGACCATTATTTCTGAAGGAAGGAGGAACGAACCCCCCGGCGGTTGGAATGTTTTTGAATTCGATAGGCTCAACATAGACATTGACAAGTATGAACCTCGACAGGTTCCACATCTAGACATGCATCGTCAACTCCAACATCTTGACACGACTACGGCATATTGTTTCTTTGTCTTCCACTCATCTGTAACAGTTGAAATTCTGAACCATTCTAACTACTTTGTAACTGAACGTAGCAAGTAGTCACCTAAGTGTCTCGGCATACTATATAAGATTGTACACTACTATAAAATTCAAGCAAGTAATAGAGCAGTAATCAAATATAAAAAATTGATTTGAATTCTTGCATTTTGTCCGTGTTTACTTTCTTTCTGTGTAGTGTATTTCCTTCTTTGCTTATTCTTAATATGCTTCTGCCATAACAGTGCTCGATTCATTCAATCGAACTGTTTTCCTCCGACGTGCACCTGGCCACCCAAATCATTCATTATTGTTATAGAGTCAAATAATGATAAGAGATAGCATCTCACAATATAATAACAAAAAAAACATTGTGACCTTAAGACTAGTTATGGACAAACCAAATACATTACATGTACTTTTCCCCAATGGTTGAGAAAAAATTACTTTCTATTAGTCATATCAGTCATATGTTGTACTAGAAGTACATGGTAGAGTTAAATTGATAATGGAGAATGTTTGATTAAGGATAAGCTCAACAATTATGTAATTTTGGCTAGAGTTGAGATGACTCCTAATAGATTTTTAAGCTCGCATTTGGTTCTTGTGGATTTCAAGCACTAAATGCAATTAAGAGTGTTGACAATAATATGTGGCATTATATATTTAGACACATGAATTATTAGGGAATTATTCTACCTAAGAAAAATAATATGGTTGATGGACTTCCATATCTAAAATATAGTAAAATATTAGTAAATGTTGTTTTATGGGAAAACGATGGTAAACATATTTGTAAAGGTTGTTTTATGGGAAAGCAACATAGGGAAATTTTTTCAAGAGTTAGAACATGGATATTGAAAAAGCAATTAGAGCTTATTCATTCATATATTTTTGGGAATACATGGACTTTGTCTTTTGTTGGGGAAATGCACTTCTTGAATTTCATTGATGATTAAATAAGTTAAACTTAGGTATATTTTTTTGAAGGATAAGTTTCAAGTCTTCAGCACTTCATCTAGTTCAACTCACCACTATAAATAATAGTGGTTTGAAATGATTTTTTGACCCTAAGATCGTATAACAAGGGATACCATAAATCTAAGAAGTACATAACTAAGGGAGTTCACTGATTATTATAGATATATAATGCTCCATAAAAAAATGAAGGCATTGAAAGGAAAAATAGAAGAGTGGTTTGTATGACAAACACTATAATGAAAACTAAGGAGTATGGTAATGCTAAATGTTATAGACATATAATGTTCCATAAAAAAATGAAGGCATTGAGAGGGAAAACGTAAGAGTGGTTGATATGATAAATAATATAATGAAAACTACGGAGCATGGTAATGTGTTTTGGGTAGAGTCAACGAAAACAAATAATTGTGTATATATTAAATAGATGTCGCCCACGTAATTAGAGGGATGATTCTTAGGGAAGCATGGTTAGTGACATAATCCAACTGCAATACAATTGAGGATATTTGGGTGCATTGCATATGCAAAATTGCAAATGTACCAAATAGAAGAGGAGTATACTGAATAATAAAAATATAAAGTGTATATTCATTGGTTATTCTGCAAATATCAAGGGTTAAAAACTACATGACCCGAGATTTTGGTGAGTGGAGATGTGGCATTTAATGAAAAGGAAATGATCAACATAATCCATCCATGTTGACTTAAGTAATGACTAAGTCATTGAGATGATAATTGATGAAGCTCTTACTTCAAATGGACTTAAATTACGTAAGATTAAAGAAGCTTAAGAGGATAGAAATGCACCTTTGTCCTTTTGACATGTTGGAAATAAAATTGATAACAAGATTTATTACATTAGAAGGTAGATCCCATTTTATGTTGATAGCACAAGGAATGAAGAATAACAATTTGTAAATTTTGAAGAGGCCAAGAAGAGGGAAGATCTTCTATGGAAAAAGAGCTTGATTTATGGGAGAGAAATGTCATGAGTTATCACAAAAAAAAAAAGACTGATACAAAGTGGATTTGCAAGACAAAGCATAGGTTTTTCAGTATACACATTTTCAAAATGAGTAATCACAATTTAAGAATTTATGGCTTACACTCCGTTAGAGTTTAGAAACATCCAAAATTTCGAGTGGAAATTCCTCTTAACATTGGGGGATCTAGACAAAGTTATAAAATAATAGAAAAGAGTGAGGGTGGGAAAAAAATTATATAAAGGGAAAAATAAATTAGGCATTAGAATATGTATAGAAGTAATTATCAATAACAAGAATGAGTCAAAATGAAGAGATAAATATGAGTGAAAAAATACTAATAATTAATAGCAATAGCTAATGATTATTTAGGAATAAGAGATTAATTTAGAAACAAAAATTAATTGGACTTATAATAGTAACCAAAGTAGGGATTATTAGTAAATACAAAAAAACTAGAACAAAGAACCATCTCTCTCTCTCTCTCTCTCTCTCTCTCTCTCTCTCTCTTATATTTATATCTATATCTACACACACACACAGACACAAAATTAGTATGGAGGAATAAATAGTATTAAGAATAAATGGTCTTAAATATTAATGAATAATTGGGTTTTGATGAAAGAGATGAGGAAAGATTGGAGGAACCAAGTGTGTGTGGGGGGGGGGGGATTCTATGGGATACCAAAGGAGCTATGGTAGCTACATATGAATGGATTCTAGGAAATTCCACTAATAATCAATCTGAGCAACATGCTCCATATTAAGGTCTAAAAATTGTTATCTGCTTGAAGATTCAAACTATGGTTGTAACTGGGGACTCTCTTTTGATCATATATCAATCTCAAAGGCACAAAGAGATTGAAGATATGATTGTAAGGAGGTTTCAACTTCGCATAAAGTCTCTTATTGATTAATTTACTAGTGCTGAACTCATCCATGCGTGGCATCAATATAATTCCATTTCAAACATGAATGCAACTAATGCTTCACATTTTCCCCAAGGAGACTTAAGTATTAATGGCATTATTGCATTGTCTAGCATTCCATAACTCAATGGTGGTGATGTGGATCTACATTAGTTTTGAAACTTTATTACTGATGTATAGGTCATTCATAATGACCATAATTTTAATAAGGCACATATTCTATGTTTAGTTTCTGCTTGTTGTTGCTCGATTAGTTTATCTGTGTTTACAGTAGAATATAATTAAGTAGTTTTATGGGTATTTTGTAGGCCTTGAAGAATACTATACACAGTTTTTTTGGCATTTTTTGTAGTTTTTTGAAGCTTGAATTTGGACTGTTGTGATGTTGTATTCTTGTAAATTTTGTATTTGAATATAATTAAGATTTTATAAATACAAATTAGTCATTCGTGTTAAACAAAAAAGAGACGAGGAAAGATTAGGGAGATCACTAGGAAATGGAAAATATTTTTAGAATCCAATCATGTCAAGATGGAGTAAGAAAAAATAACATTTAAAATCGAGAAATCCAATCTGGAACGCGAGGAAGAGGACCCATGTTAGTTAGAGCTGAAAGAGATTCGGGATCAAGACTACAGAAAACCAAAGGACAAGGAGAAAAGGGATGAAATATGATAGGGATTAAAGATGTCATAAAAGAGAAGAAGTAAAGATGGAAATATGAGAAGAGATCAATAAGATAATTAAGAGAAAGAGGGAAAGGGGGAGTTATAGAGAAATAAATTGGAAGATTAGAAATGTTTTTGTTCATGCTTTCACAGGTAGTCATTTATTGTGTAGACTTGATATGGATAGTCTGTGTATGTTTTTTTTAAACTCGACGTACATTTCAAAATTTTAAGATAAATCAATTCTTAGCTCTTAAGGATTGAATTTTAAGATAAGAGCTAAGTGCATCCTCTTCTCCTAAGGATGGACTTAGCTTAAGAGTATGAAACATACATCGAGTTTTAAAAAATCATATGCAAGCTATCCATATCAAGTCTCCACAATATATTATAAATTATCAAACTAAAAGGTGAACAAGTGAATTGGGATAATAACTAAGACTAAGGTTTAAGGGTTTCCAATAATGACTTGGTTTATAACCATCTTCCTAATTTAAATTATTTGGGTGTTTTTCTATTTCAATATCTTCTTCGATGATGCATGAAGGGTGATGGGACGTAGATGCTAGGATTTTGGTTTGATCAAAACAAATAAGGTGTTTGCAGTTGTGGAAATACCCTACTATAGTATATTTGTAAGGAAATTATAATTAGTGTCAACAATGTTCTCTTTGGGCCAGGATTGGATAGATATACCGGTTTGTCTGATGCAGGACTTCCCACAAGAACAAGGTCTTTGGTATACCCCTTATGAGAGAAAAGAATTGGATTTATCTTTAATGCTTTTGAATAATTCACTGAGGTTCTTGTGAGGTTTAAATAGTGTTTTGACATTTTTTTTTCTGATTAATAACTTGGAGTCATGTTCCATATTTTCATTGTTGTACACGGTATGTATTCTTGTCTCTTATAATATCTCAAGTATTTGGTTCATAACAAAATTATTCCTACAAGTGTTATATCTAATATATTCACACTAAGGTTGCAAAGTTGATATTGGTCAACTAATGTTACCTTGCTTTATTTCATGGTTTGAAAGGCTCCATTCATGGTTGGGAAGGATCCATTATTCTAGAAGGGAATATGTTTTAATTGAGTTATTTGTCCAAGCATCCAACAATACTAGTTAATGAAGATGCTAAAGCCTATTTTTTCTTTTAGGATCCAATATTTATGAATATGATACTTCTAAAGGGCATCCCATGTAGATGAAAGTATTTTGGAAATGTAACATTGTATTGTACATTGGTTGGAGTGTCTTTATCATTTTTCCCAGTTGTATCTTAATTTATGTATTATTTTAATTTTTTCCACCAAAGGAAAAAATTATATTTTTGTGTTTACAAGTCCAATATCTTAATGTATACTACACTAACCAATAATTAACAAAGTTAATTGGATTGTTTTTTTCATTTTATTCAGTATATTAATCATAGTCGACATTAAAATTTTCATCATATTTGCATTTTCTAATTGTGCACAAAATTTAACATACCATCCATGTAGGTATGATTCAAATAATTCTAGATCTAGAGGTTGAATATTGATCATTTTTTAAATTTGGCTAAAGACACAACACTACTTTTGGATGCCAATTTTTTCGATTGTTTCTAAAACAAAATATGGCCTTATTTTGTCATAATATGTGAGGATATTTCTTGAAGTGTGTTTTATTCCCCAAAATACAATTCTATACCTCATATTAGTCATTGTGCTTATCAAATTTAAAATAAATAAATTATTTGGTGGCGGTTGAGTCTTAGTGGAATGAGGTGGTGTTGTTGATATGGAGACATTGTGTTTTTTTGGTGTTTTGTGTTTTTTATCTCTTTTTTTCTCACCATCATTGCAAGTTCATTGTTGCTTCCTACTATGTTGACATTCTCTAGCTACACTATGGATTAAGAAAATGAATGTCATATTCATCACCAAAAACTTGGGGGAAATAGTAATTATTATTGTGAATGTTAGACCACAGGAAAATAAATATTAACTAAAGATGATAACAATGCTTTAATATATTTAGAAGTTGAAGGTAATAAAGAAATTAATATCACCATGCATGTATGGAAGACTCTTTATTTCCTAGATTTGAGTTTTATTAAGGGAACGAGGGAAACAAATTCTAAGATGGTGAGGACATTTAAAAGAATGCACTTGTGGGGCGCTTACAATAAATTTTCAAACTATAAGAACAAAGTTTGAAATTTTCAAATTGAGAGAGGATGGATAAATAAATGACTAATTAACTAAGTCACATGAATTTGGTTTATCAAATGATAAATTTACATGAATAATTACGTCACATAAGGGTAACTAAAAAAGCATTAAAAAGTGTGTCGCGGTCAAAATTTGAGATCCTAACCACCAATAATGAGGTCTTAAGAAATATCTCCAAAATAGAAATTGATTTATTTAGTGGTTTGGTGTTTTCCATTAAATAGATTCCAAGATAACTAATGATTCATTAACATGAATTTTCCACCTTAAGGTGAATATTACAAATAAGAGAATCTAATTAAAGAAGAAGAGGCAAAAATTGTACTTTTGAAGGAAGAGAAAAGGTAGAAATTATGGATTAGCAAAAAGAGGAAGAGGTCAATCCTCTAACAAGAGGGGAACAAATACAATAATAGAAGAAAAAATAAATGAGAAATTATTTTTCTCAAATATATTGAATCATGGAAAAGAGGAATGATAGATAAAGTTTGGTTGTTCAATTCACATAATTTAATAACTTTCATTGATCCACCTAACATTTGGCATGTTGTCAAGTTTGATAGGTTTAGCATCGACTTCGACAAGTCTGAAACTCAACAAAACCTCTATAGGTTTTGCATATTGACATGCATAATCGACTTCAACATCTCGACACAACTACGACATATTGTCTCTCTGTCTTCCAGTCGTATGTAATAGTTGAAATTCCAAACCATTCTAATTACTTCTTTGTAATTAAGCGTAACATGTAGTCACCCAAGGGTCTCAACATACTATATAAGCATGTACACTATTGTAAAATACAAGCAAGTAATAGAGCAGTAATCGAATAGTAGAGATTGATTAGAATTCCTGCATTTTGTCTGTGTGTTTATTTTCTGTCTATGTAGTGTATTTCCTGCTTTGCTTATTCTTAATATGCTTCACCATAACAATGCTCGATTCATTTGATTCATTCAATTGTATCATTGGTATCATATCAAATTTAGATATTAAGTTGTGTAGACACTTCTATAGAAGTTACCTGACTTACGCTTGTTTAGACATGCTCTCAAACTTAGTAATCCAAGAAGACACTACCTTTAACTTCAGAGAAGATGGCAGAAGAAATAGACAATAGACATGCAGCTAACGAGACAGAGAAACTCATAGAAAAATCATTGGCTCAACAACGAACTGAAATGTTCACTCATTTCAACGATATTTTGACATGATTTTCTTCGACATCCACAGGATCCTTGATGACATCGCACTCTAACAAAATAATTCCATTCAAAGTGCAAATGAATCTGGACATATCGATCTTGAAGGAAATATTGATGCAGAATCTGTAGACAATTGGGTACAACAACTAGAATCTTATGACTCTATGAATCAAATATAGGAAGTTAAAAATATCACCATTGCATCCTTAAAGATGCCAACCTTTGTGCACTGCTGGTGGGAGAATATATCAAAAAAGATGGAGCAAGAAGGATACCCCATAGACACATGGGATAAATTTGTCGAGTACATATTAAAGGAGTTATACCTGCCCAAGTACATCGAACAACAATATAAGAAGTGACAGTAACTAAGGCAATGGAAAGACCAGTCTATGTAGAGTTATAGTGACGAGTTCTATCAACTCATGACTAGACTAGGCGTCCAAGAAGAAGACAAATTGCTTGTCCTGAAGTATGCCAGCGGGTTATCCCCATACATTCGGAAAGAGATGGAGTTTATGTCTATCAGTATGCTCTCATATGCATTCCACTATGCCAGCACTATTGAATCTAAATAAAAAGGAAAATCATGTTTCACGACGAATCCGATAGGTCGAACATCCAACAAGAAGTCACCAACCAACTTCAACAAGTTAAGACACCCTTTGCAGCTGACTTTGCCAAAGCCAAAATATCACAAGAAGAACTCTCTGAAAGAAAAAGGGGAACATATAAAGAAGCTCACTTCCAGGAAATGGTGTTATTATCATAATTCATCATGGCATGATACATTAGAATGCAAATATTGAAAGACATTTTTGGAAAAATTGCCAACATCCAACTTGTTCAATAAAATCCTGATAGAATCTGAACCAGAAGCATCGACCCTTTTGACATTGACATCGAACACTTTGACTGTTGATTTTTATTTATAATTGCTTAGATGATATCTTAAAACAATTAGCCACTAGAATATCACTGAAATAACAACATGCACAAAAACATAAGAACACGAGAACACAGAGATTTTCCTCTAGGAAACCACAAGGGAGAAAACCCCGCAAAACTTCCTCAGTATAGAACTCAACCAGTGCAGTGTAAAAATCATACAATGGCTGCTCCCTTCTTTCTGGTGCACTACTAGTTCTCTCTCTCTCTAAGAACAACTTGAGTGAGTGAGTACAAATGAAAGGAGGAGCCTCCTATTTATATTCTTCTGTTGACTTGATCTCTGACTTGGTGGGGTTGACTTCACTAGCTATCAGGGACTACTTGTCTAACTGGACATTACAAATAGCATTTATTTTAATGAAACTTGGGTACTAATGACCTGATTTACATTCAAAGATTTATATTGCTTCTTTCAATGTTACTGACAAGACCAAACTCATCTCCTAAAGGAGGAATACAATACTACTAGGAATATCTTCCAAAGTTATAATAAATTAACACTTCCTATTAAACAGGCTATTAAAACTGTACAAATGTATGGTGAGACTCTATATGTCATAGGAAGTTTTGGAACATTGTATAACATCTCTATCATCGATCTCAACAGGAACATCTTCTGTAATCTTCATCTTATATTCTTCGTCTTTCATACATTCTCAAACATATTCTATTTTTCTTCTACTTAACCATATTCTGGATCTTCTTCTTATATTCTTTGTCTTTCATACATTCTCTAACATATTCTATTTGTCTTCTACTTAACCATCTTCTAGATCTTCTTCTTGTGGTCTTTGTCTTTCGTACACTTTCGATTACCTTCTATTTGTCTTATACTTGAATCAACTTCTGGACCTTCTTCAATATGTGAATACTGAATCATCGTTTGTCTGTATCGTCATTATGAGCACTGGATATTAGTATGAGAATACTGAGACATAATCTTTATCTTCATTATCCGTAATATCTATGTAAGGATATTGATAACATCAACAATTTTCATCAGCTTGTTAGTGCTAAAAACTCAACAACAACTAATGCTACAGCATCATTTGCATAATCAGTATAGAGATGTTGAACCATCGATATCATCATCAATATAGGAATACTGAAGTGACATGTAACTACAATCATTAGTGTATCATTACTGATATGGACTCAATCAATCAATGATCAAGAAGAAAACAAACATCACAACAACAACATAATAATCATCAAGCATGACATCAATCATCAACAACAAGCAGTATAACAATACTGCATCAATCATCACGCCTCTCAGTAATAAACAATCATCAACTACTAACAGTATAGTAGTACTGTAGCAATCATCAAGAAACTCATCAGTTATCAACAATCAGTGTAACAACCATCAAACAACTCATTAGTCATCAACAATCGGTATAACAATACTGTAATAACCTTCAATATTTTCAGCAATCATCAACAATCAACAGTATAGAAATACTGTAACAACCATCAAGCATCTCAGGAGTCATCAACAATTAGTATAGAAATATTGTAACAACCATCATGCTTTTCAGCAGTCATCAACAATCAATAGTATAGAAATACTGAGGATACATCTTGCCCTTCATCTTCTTCGGAGTAGCATCACGTGAGTTATTTGGTAGATCCATCCGGGGATTTTTTCCAACTTACTAACTCTTTTGATCCAAACAATCCTAGTTAGACAGATGGATCTCCCTGAGGACCAAACAAGACTTGTCTGGCTTACTAACCCTTTTGGGCCAAATAAGCCTAGCTAGACATACTAATCCCCCTAGGATCGATAGGTCTTTATTTTGTCTTACTAACCCTTTTGGGCCAAACAATCCTAGCCAGACGTACCCTCCCCTAGACTGACCTACTCACCACTGCATCCAACATCTACTGTCACTCCCTCTTTTGAGAGAGGTCCTTTCGGACTACACCAAGCTTGTCTCGAAAGTATTCAAACTTTACACGAGCTAGAGTCTTACTCAATAAATCTTATACTTGTTCCTCAATAGGAACATACTTGAGCTTTACAATTCCCTTCTGCACCATATCCAGAATGAAATAATATTTGATATCTATGTGTTTCGACTTATCATGAAATATGGGATTCTATGTCATCTTGATACAACTCTAATTATCATAAAGGATATCAGTGACATCTATCTCTGAATCAAATAATCTTGACAACATGTTTCGAAGCCATACTGCTTCCCTGCAAGATGAACATGTTGTAACGTATTCTACCTCTATTGTACTCAGTGAAATACTGGTCTGCTTTCTACTGAACCAAGAGATCATGGTAGATCCCAAACTGAAACAACATCCTGATGTACTTTTTCTATATTTGGCACTTTTGCCCCAATCTGAGTTTGCATATCCATGCAACTTGTTCTCTCCACTGGATGTATATCTGAGCCCGTAATCTAAATTTCCCTTTACATACCTCATCACATGTTTTGCAGCAATTAGGTGAATGTGTTTAGGATTCACCATGTACTGACTTAAGGTGTTTACTGCAAAATATATATATGGTCTAGTATTTGTGAGGTACATCAATGAACCAATGATCTGTTTATATAGCGTGGCATCAACAGCTTCTGAGGTGTCATCATTTAATAGCTTCAAACTAGTTGTCATCGGGGTAGTCATAGCTTTACAATCTAGCATTCCAAATCTTTTTAAGATTTCAATAGTATACTTTCCTTGATTTAGGAAAATCTCATCTGAATGTTTCCATACCTCAAGGCCTAGAAAGTAGTGCATCATTCCAAGGTCTTTCATTTCGAATTCTGCAACAAGCCTCTTCTTACATTCGATAATTGACTTATCTTCTACCGTCAAAAATATATCATCTACATATAGTAACAAAATTAAAATTCTATCTTCATCAACCTTGTAGTAGAGGTTGGAATCTACTTTACTTTTAGTAAAGCCTAATCTCATTAGGAATCCATCGATCCTTCCAGACCATGCTCTGGGTTCTTGCTTTAATCCATACAATGCTTTCTTTAGTCGACATACATGAGTCTTCTGATCATTGATCTCAAATCCTTGCGGTTGTTCGATATAAAATTCTTATTCAATCACACCATTTAGAAATGTCGTGTTTACATCCATTTGATGTAGCTTCCATTTCTTGTTGGAGGCCAAGGAAATAATAGTTTTTATAGAGGTGTATCTAGCTACTAGGGCAAAGGTATATTCATAATCAATTCCCTCTTTCTGAGAGAATCCTCGGGCTACAAATCTAGCTTTATATTTTTCTATACTTACATCTGCTGAGTGTTTGGTTTTGAATATCCATTTAGAGGATACCATTGACTTGTCCTTTGGTCTAGGTACTATTTCCCACACATCATTCTTCATAATGGATTGGTATTCCTCGACCATTGCATCAGCCCACTCCTTTTGTTTGATTGCTTCTTTAAAGCAAGTTGGTTCTTTATCAACTAGATCACACATCAAGGCCATGTAACTAGGGTATGACTTTGGCTTCTTTCTCTCACGGATGGCTCCTTCGGGAGCACCAAGAATTTTTGCTTCTTCAATTGCTTCATGAGCCCATGTAGGTTTTCTCTTTCAAGAAATCAGTTCACTTGGTAAATCTTCAGGTAGCTGGGGTTTTGTCATATCATGTTCTTCAGGTATCAGGTCTTCTTCTTCAACTTTGAATTCTTTAGGACTTTCAATAGTTTTGGGAGTTTCATGCTCCTCTTCGTCTTCTGTGACTTTTCTTGATTTTTTGAAGGCCGAATCTTCATCAAATGTAACATCTCTTCTAAGTTCAATTTGATGGTACCCTGGGAAATATATTTGATAGGATTTTGATTTTTCACTATACCCTACGAACAATCCTTTCTTTCCTTAAGGATCTAATTTTGATCTTTTCTCCTTGGGAATATGAATGTATACATGACAACCAAAAATATTTAGATGACTTACCTTTGGTATTTCACCAGAAAACATTTCTTCTAGAGTTTTATTCCCAATAGCACTGTGAGAGATTTGATTCTGAACATATATTGTTGTTCTTGTTGCTTCTTCCCATAGGTACATTGGGATATCTTGATCATGTATCATATATTTCACAACTTCCATGATGGATCTATTCTTTCTCTACGCCACACCATTTTGTTGTGGATTGTAGGGAATGGTGATCTCCCTCTTAATCCTGGCCTCTTTACATAAAACATTGAACTCATTTGAAGTAAACTCTCCTCCATCATCTGATCTTAGAATCTTGATTTTCTTTTCAGAAAGGTTTTCTACTCGGGCTTTAAACTCTTTGAATCCTTCAAACACTTCATCCTTCTTTTTCAAGAAGTATATCCAAGTCTTTCTGGAGTAGTCATCAATGAAGGAGGAATAGTAAGAGTACCCACATAATGAAGTAGTTTGCATTGGACCATAGATATCTAAGTGAATGATATCTATGATCCCTTTTGCCTTACTATTAATTTTCGGAAAGGGATTCTTAGTATTCTTCCCTTGTGCACATCCCTTGCACACTCCTTCATGTTTTATCCGAATTTTTTGTAGACTAGATACCACCTTGCTTACAATTGGAAGAACTTTGTAGTGAACATGAGAAAGCCTTTTGTGCCATAATTCACTTGGATTGATGGTACTAGTTGCTAATGCAGAATCTGTATGTCCCTTTAGTTTGTAGAGACCTCCTTCTTTAACTCCAATGTCTACTGCATCATCGATAGTTTTTCCTTTGGTCCACATGAGGAATTTTCCATCTACAAAGGAAAATTTGAAGCCTTTCTTGTCTAAAGCTAAAATGGAAAGAATATTCTTCTTTAGTCCTGGGACATATAGGACATCCTTCATTTTCATAGGCTTTCCAGAATCCAGTTTATAAGATGCCTCTCCTAACCCTTTAATGAGATATTGGGAATCATTGACAAGCATTAATTTGTGTGGAGATTACTTTTGTTCAAGGCATGAGAGTGACTCCTTGAAACCAGACATGTGCTTGGAAGCACCATTATCAATCAGCCAGGTATCATTTCCCGGTGAGACTGATCTGGTTAGGGAAGAGATCAAAAGATACTCTTCATTAGAATCTTCATCCTTCTTTGCTTCCTCTTCTTCTTCTTGATCATTGTCTTCAGCAGCATGTGCTTGAAGCCTTCTCATATTCTTGATTCTTTCTGCTTTCATGGGATAGTTAATTGCAATGTGTCCTAACTTGTTACAATTGAAGCATTCAAATCTTGAGAAATCTCTCTTGGGTACTTTAAACCCTCAAGTCTTAGGAGGATGGTCATGACTCTTTATTTTGCCTTTGGTATGGGAAGTTAAGGATTGATCCTCATTTTCATTTAGTTTTTATTTTCTGGCTACTATCCTCTCTTCTTCTTGGACACATTCTTCCCATAACTTCCGGAATTTGGTTAGTTTCCTCCTTGAACAAATTCCTCAGATGAAAGCTTCCCAATGTCTTGGAAGGCCATTCAAAGTTGTCATTACAACTTCTGCTTCTTCAACCATGTCACCAATGGCTTCTAATTGATCCTTGATTTGAGATACTCTTGTAAAGTAAGATTGCATAGTCTCTGACTTCTGAGCTCTTACACTTTTGAGTTTATTTCTCAGGGTCATCTTCATATTAATGTTTCTTCCTTTAAATAGCCCTGATAGGGCATCAAACATTTCTTTTGGAGTATCCATGGAAGATACTTGAGGAATCATATTGTATTTGATTGAATCAACTATGATTCTTTTAGCTATGATCATATCCTTATTGTTCTTGGTTTTAGCTTCAACTTCTTTTGGTTCTTTCACTTCCTCTTTCAGAAATTTGTCTAGATCATTCTCTTGGAGGATGAGCGTGATTCTGTACTTCCATGCTCTGAAGTTTTCAGCCCCTTCAATCTTTTCATCTAGCTTGGTATTCTTTGTCATCTTTAGAAAACTGAGAACCTCAAATGGAGATAGATAGAAGGATACTTACTTGCAGAAAGAAGCTCCTGACTCACCTTCTTCCTGAGATCCTAGGGTTTGGTGTAGAAACCCTAATTTTGTAGTTGGGATCACAAGTGGAGCTGAGTGGTGGAAAATATGGGACCTCCTGAGGAAAGGTAGACTGTATCTTTCTTTTTCTAATATTGATGATGAAACCCTGGGAAAACTGAAACCCTAGTTTGTCTCGACAGCAGTAACAGGTCCAAAATTGAAAATTCTTGGAATTTAGTTTTGAACCATAAAAATATGCACCCTTCAGAGGCGAGTTGGAGGATCCATCTTTTTTTGTTGATCTATTAAGGGATTTGTTAAGAACACCAAACCCCAGTTGTGTAGTGTCTCGTTTTAGGGTGGCTTTAATACCATGTTGGTTTTTCTTTATAATTGCTTAGATGATATATTAAAACAATTAGCCACTAGAAGATCACTGAAAGAAAAACATGCACAAAAAAATAAGAACACAAGAATACATATATTTTCCTTAGGGAAACCACAAGGGAGAAAACGCCGCAAAAATTCCTTAGTATAGAACTCAACCAGTGCAGTGTAAAACTTAGACAACAACTGCTCCCTTCTTTTTGGTGCACTAATACTTCTCTCTCTCGCTAAGAATAGCTTAAGTGGGTGAGTACAAATTAAAGGAGGCGCCTACTATTTATATTCTTCTGTTGACTTAACCTCTAACTTGGTGGGGCCAACTTCACTAGCTGTTAGGGTCGACTTGGTCAACTATACTAATGACCCAACTTACATTCAGAGATTTACATTGCATCTTTCAATGATACTGACAAGACCAAACTCATCTCCTGAAGGAGGAATACAATACTACTAGGAATATCTTCTGAAGTTACAATAAATTAACATCAACAACCTCGACCATCATCGATAAGGAGGAGCAAGAACACTTGTTCCATACACATATATGGGTTCAAAAATATCCATTGCATTCGATTGTGGATAATTGTAGCCAAACGAATTTTGTTTCTGAATATATTGTGAATAAACCTGGTCTTGTCACCACTCCACACCCTTGACCTTACAATATCGGTTGGATGAAGGATGGACAGGAACTAAGGATCTCCCAACAACATAGACTGACCTACTTCATTAATCCCTTTGAATATGAAGTACCATGTGACATGGCACCGCTTTCCGTAGATGACACCCTATTTGGTAACGTTACCTATGGGACCTACATGGAAGTTATCAGCCACGGCCCCAGAAGGTGATCATCCAAATTTAGAACCAGTGGTATGGCATATCAGAGCGACAACCTACACCAATGGTTGCAATCATCTCTTCCAAACAAATAAATAATATTATCAACCATGCTCAGAAATTTGCATTGATTATGATAAAGCCTCAACATTCTAGGAAAACTACAAAAATAAGTCAACTCACTGACAAGCGCAACTCTCGACAACAACAACAAATTGAACACATTCTTGAGGAATACCGAAACGTATTTCAAGAACCAATTGGAGTACCTATGCATTTACAGGTAAAACACTCCATTGAATTTGTTTCTATTTCTTCATTACCTAATGCATATGTTTACAGAAGATCCATTCTCGAAAATTAAGAGATTCACAGAAAATTCAAGATTTGATCAACAAAGGTCACATCCGACCCAACTCCTCTCCTTGTGGAAGCTCAGTTTTCCTAGTTCCAAATAAATATGGAACTTGGCGCATGTGCATCAACTATCGGGCTCTCAACAAAATTTCGGTGAAGAATATATACCCTCTTCCAAGGATAGACGTACTCATTGACTATCTGAAAGGTGCTTGATTATTTACTAAGTTCAACCTCAAGTCGAGATACCATTAGGTTCCTATCGAGTCCATCGATGTATGGAAAACAATTTTCAAAACCAAATGAAGATTATTTGAATGGTTAGTCATGCCTTTCGACTTAACCAATGCACCTGTGACCTTCATGAGATATATGGATGACCTTCTACAACCTTTCATCCACAAGTGTGTCATTGTCTATATCGATGATATTTTGTTTGTAGTAGGAGTTAGAAAAACCACAGTTTTCATAATTGTATATCGACATTTCGAATCCAAAATAGGATCCATCATTGGCAAACTGTCCTGGTGATGGATCATGTTTTGGATTTGAAACGTCGATATACAATTATGAATACTGTGGTTTTTCCGACTCCTACTACAATTAACCACCACAGAAGTCTTGCTAAAGATATTTTGTTTTTCAGTCTATCATGGGGAAGAACATGTTAGATAGATTCGACAAGTCTTTGACACTCTCCAACAATATCGACTATATATTAAAATGGAGAAATGCTCATTTGTGATAAACAACATCAAATATTTGGGGTATGTAATTGACTCTACAGAAATTCATGTGGACCCAGAAAAATTACAGATCCTAAAATATTGTCCCATTTCTCAAAAAATTCATGAACTAAGAAGTTTTCTTAGTTTGGTAAATTTTTATTGATGGTTCATACTCTACTTTAGTCACATAGTCTGGCCCTTGAATCAATTAACTGAGGGAAATTGTAAAAATGTCTTCAAATGGACACCGACACAGCAACAAGATTTTGAGCAACTAAAAAAAAATATTTATAATGCACAAGTACTTGTGTTACCCGATTTGCATCAGCCTTTTGAGATTGAGACAAACGCATCAGACTATGATTTAGGAGTAGTGATCACTCAATCTGGTCACTCAGTTGCTTTCCATTAAGAAAATTTCAACGACGTTATTAGAAGGTATTTTAAATATGAAAAAGAATTGTATGCCATTGTGAAATCCCTTAATAAATGAATACATTACATCCTTGGGAAGGAATGATCATCCTCATTAAACACAAGCCCTAACAATTCACCCCGTCCCAGTTGAAACTACAGACAACTTGACAACTCAAGTGGATTAATTACCTACAACAATTTTAGTTGGTGATTAATTATTGGAAAGGTAAAGTAAATGCTGCAGTCGATTGTATTAGAATACCACTCATTACTCTACTTTCTACAGTGATAAGTATGTAGGGTTATGACACCACCAGTTGGCCGCAATTATATTTGATAGACTATGACTTCTCCATAATTTATCGACAGCTACAGACTAACACGTTGTCTACTACCGACTACTTCCTAAAAGACACCTTTTTATACAAGCTTGGATAAATTTGTGTACCTACCGGTGAGCATCGACAACAACTCATTTGGGATGTGCACTACAACAAGAATGTAAGACATTTTTTAGTAGCAAATACTCTTGTGATCCTCCAAAATTATTTCTACTGACCTTCACTTAAATCTGACATCAATAGGTACATTCGATTGTGCATGGTTTGTGCCATTTCTAAATCCTCAAATCAACGATGAGGACTTTATACGACTTTGTCGGTTCCTATTCGAACATGGGAATCTATTTCTATGGACCGCCTGATAAGATATCCTACTACGAAACATCAACATTACACAATCTTAGTAGTAGTCGATAGATTTTCCAAGATGGTTATCCTCATTCCATGCAAGAAGAATATGACAACACAACAGACTTCTCAGCTCTTATTCGAACATGTTTGGAAACACTATGGCCTTCTAATGACCATTGTTTCTGACAAAGATTCCATATTTGTCAGCATCTTTTGGAAGGATCTCTGGTAACAACTCGACATGAGACTTTCTTTGTCGACATCTTTCCATCCTTAGATAGAAGGACAAACGAAAGTTGTGAAGCTCTTAGTAGTACAATTTATTTGCATGTACAACCACAAGCATCGTCGAACATGGGGAGAAAGTATTCCATACATAAAACACAGTTACAATCATCCTCAACACAACTCTATGGGAAAGATTCCATTAAGATGTTTTATGGATTTCAACCCTCAACGCCCATTGACTTGATCAATTCATCGACACAATCAAATGACATTGACTCTGACCAACAAGAAGTTGAAAAAGCATTGAATTTTTAAGATCAAATCTACAACATTAAGAAGCAAGCATAGGAAATGTTACAAGGAGCTAATGCAAAATCCAAGGCCCGACACGATCAGTATCATACTCCTCATTCATTCCAAATTGGGGATGAGGTCTGGTTATGTCTAAAGAAGGAGTGCTTCACTAATCCATATAGAAACTTGAAACCTTTATGACATGGTATGTACAATATCCTTAATTAGATTAGAGAAAACTCTTTCCATCTTGACATTCCTTCATTATTGGGTCTGCATCCAGTGTTCAATGTGGATCTACTTTGACCATACCATGCACTTTTTTGGAACAGAACAACTTGTAGACAACAGAACCTGAAGACATCCATTCATATGTTTAGGAGGCTCTTCCTTACGAAACCATTGTGGGATGACTTATACGCCATACAAGGAAGAACTCCATTCCCTTGTTTCAAGTGGATAAAGCTGTACAACTCCCAACCCAAGTAAAGTGTTACTCTACTACTGAAATCACCAACAAGTTTCCTCACCTAAACGAGCAAACAATGGGTACCATTGTTTCTTAAGGAAGGAGGAATGATCTACCCAATAGTTGGCATGTTGTTGAATTTGATAGGTTCAACATCAACTTCGACAAGTATAAACCTCGACACAACATTGACAGGTTCCACATCTCGACATGCATCGTCAACTCCAACATATCGACACAACTACGACAGATTGTCTCTTTGTATTCCACTCGTCTGTAATGGTTGAAATTCCAAACCGTTTTAACTTCTTTGTAACTGAACGTAACGAGTATTCACCCAAGCGTCTCAGCATACTATATAAGCATGTACACTATTGTAAAATACAAGCAAGTAACAGAGCAGTAATCGAATATCAGAGATTGATTCGAATTCTTTCATTTTGTCTGTGTGTTTACTTTATGCATGTGCAGTGTTTTTCCTTATTTGATTATTATTAATATCCTTCCTCCATAACAATGCTCAATTCATTCAATCGAAATGTTGTCCTCTGATGTGTGCTTGGGCACCTGGATCATTCATTATTGTTATAGAGTCAAAATAATGATAAGAGATAACATCTCACAATACATAATAAAAAAGACACTGTGACCTTAAGACTAGTTATGGACAAACCAAATACATTAGGTGTACTTTTCCCCCATAATTGAGAAAAAAATAATTTCTATTAGTCATATTATCCATATGGTGTACTGGAAGTACATGGTAGAGTTAAATTGGTAATGGAGAATGTTTGATTAAGGATAAGCTCAACAATTATGTAGTTTTGGCTAGAGTTGAGATGACTCCTAATGGATTTTTAAGCTCACATTTGCTTCTTGTGGATATCAAGCACTAAATGCAATTAAGAGTGTTGACAATAAGATGTGGAATTATAGATTTAGACACATGAATTATTAGGGAATTATTCTACCTAAGAAGAATAATATGGTTGATGGACTTCCATATCTAAAATATAGTAAAATATTAGTAAATGTTGTTTTATGGGAAAACAATGGTAAACATATTTGTAAAGGTTGTTTTATGGAAAAACCACACAATGAAAAGTTTTCAAGAGTTAGAACATGGAGATTGAAGAAGCAATTAGAGCTTATTCATTCATATATTTTTGGGCATACATGGACTTTGTTTTTTGGTAGGGAAATGTAATTCTTGAATTTCATTGATGATTAAATAAGTAAAACTTAGGTATAATTTTTTGAAGGATAAGTTTTAAGTCTTTAACGCTTAATCTAGTTTAAGTCACAACTATAAATCATAGTTGTCAAATGATTTTTTGACCTTAAGATCGTATAACAAATCGTATAACAAGGGATACCATAAATCTAAGAAGTACATAACTAAGGGAGTTCACTAATTATTATTGATATATAATGCTCCATAACAAAATGAAGGCATTGAAAGGAAAAACAAAAGAGTGGTTCGTATGAAAAATACTATAATGAAAACTAGAAAACTAAGGAGCATGGTAATGCTAAATATTATAGACATATAATGTTCCATAACAAAATGAAGGAATTGAGAGGAAAAATAGAAGAGTGGTTGATATGATAAATAATATAATGAAAACTAAGGAGCATGGTAATGAGTTTTGGGTAGAGTCAATGAAAACAAATAAGTGTGTATATATCAAATAGATGTCCCCCACCTAGTTAGAGGGATGATTCATAGGGAAGCACGGTTACCGACATAATCTAATTGCGGTACAATTGAGGATATTTGGGTGCATTGCATATGCAAAATTGCAAATGTCCCAAATAGAAGAGGAGTATATTGAATAATAAAAATAGAAAGTGTATATTCATTGGTTATTCTGCAAATAGGGTTAAAAACTACATGACCCTAGGAAGAAGGAGATTTCGGTGAGTGGAGATGTGGCATTTAATGAAAAGGAAATTATCAACATAATCCATCCATGTTGACTTAAGTAATGACTAAGTCATTGAGATGGTAATTAATGAATATCTTATCTCAAATGGACTTAAATTACGTAAGATTAAAGAAGCTTAAGTGGATAGAAATGCACCATTATCCTTTTGACATGTTGGACATTAAATTGATAACAATATTTATTATATTAGAAGGTAGAGCCCATTTTATGTTGATAGTGCAAGGAGTGAAGAATAACAATTTGTAAATTTTGAAGAGGCCAAGAAGAGGGAAAATATTCTATGGAAAAAGAGCTTGATTTACGGGAGAGAAATGACATATAGATTTTGGTAGATTTATCACAAAAAAAATATTGACACCAAGTGGATTTGCAAGACAAAGCATCAGTTTTTGAGTATACACATTTTCACAATGAGTAATCACAATGTAAGAATTTATGGTTTACACTCCGTTAGAGTTTAGAAATATCCAAAATTTCGAGTGGCCGCTCCACTTATCATTGGGGTATCTAGAGAAAGCTATAAAATAATAGAAAAGAGTGAGGCTGAGAAAAAATTTATATAAAGGGGAAGAGAAATTAGGCATTGGAATATGTCTAGACGTAATTATCAATAACAAGATGAGTCAAAATGAATTTCTCATAAATATGAGTGGAAAATTACTAATAATTAATAGCAATAGCTAATGATTAGTTAGTAATAAATGATTAATTTAGAAAGAAAGATTTATTGAACTTATAATAGTAACCAAAGTAGGGATTATTAGTAAATATGGAAAACTAGAATGAAGAACCATATCTCTCTCTATCTCTCTCTATTATATTTATAAGGCTATATCTACACACGCACACACACAAACTTAGTATTGAGGAATAAATGGTCTTAAGAATAAATGGTCTTAAAGATTAATGAATACTTGGGTTTTGATGAAAGAGATGAGGAAATATTGGAGGCACCAAGTGCGGGTGGGCGAGGGGGGGTTCTATGGGATACCGAAGGAGATAAGGTAGCTACATATGAATGGGGGATAGGAACTTACACTAACAATCAAGCCAAGCAATATGCTCTATATCAAGGTCTAAAAATTGCTATCTCGGTGAAGATTCAAACTATGGTTGTAATTGGGGACTCTCTTTTAATCATATACCAGCTTAGATCCAGCTTTACCCGGCTCTATCATGCGTCGAGAGGGATCAAATATTTTGAGGTGCAAACCATGCTTCAACAATTGCACTCCAAAAAAGGGTTTGCACCTCGAAATATATATATATAT
>LPNX010199845.1:930431-1072522 GCA_001517045.1 Pseudotsuga menziesii | reverse complement strand
ATATATATATAGATATATAAGCCGACTTTTTTATGTGACACATGTCATCTCCACGTTGAGCACGGAATTACACTTCTACCTCATACCGGGCTGTAGAATACGCCTCTCGACGCAATCAATCTCAAAGGCACAAAGAGATTAAAGATATGATTGCCAGGAGGTTGCAACTTCGCATAAAGTCTCTTCTTGATTAATTTACTAGTGCTGAACTCTTCCATGTGTGGCGTCAATATAATTCCATTGCAGACATGAATGCAAATAATGCTTCACATTTTCCCCAGGGAGACTTAATATTAATGGCATTATTGCAATGTGTAGCCTTCGATAACTCAATGGTGGTGATGTGGATCTACGTCAATTTTGAAACTTTACTGCTGATGTACACGTCATTCATAATGACCATAATCTGAATGAGGCACATATTCTATGTTTAGTTTCTACTTGTTATTGCTCGGTCAGTTTATTTGTGTTTACAGTAGAATAGAATTAAGTAGTTTTATGGGTATTTTGTCGGCCTTGAAGACTATTATACATGTTTTTTTTTGCACCTTTTAGTAGTTTTTTTAAGCTTGAATTTGGACTTCTATGATGCAGCATTCTTGTAAATTTTGTTGTTGAATTTAATTAAGCTTTTATAAGTACAAATTATCCATTCGTGTTAAACAAAAAAGAGACGAGGAAAGATTATGGAGATAACTAGGAAAGGGAAAATAATTTTATAATCTAATTATGATCAAGATGGAGTAAGAAAAGCTAACATTTAAAATCGGGAAATCCTATTTGGAATACGAGCCTCTACCCATGTTAGTTAGAGCTGAAAGAGCTATGGAATCAAGATTACAAAAAACTAAAGGACAAGGGAAAAAGGGATGAAATATGATAAGCATTAAAGATGTCGTAAAAGAGAAGAAGTAAAGATGGAAAGATGAGAAGAGATCAATAAGATAATTAATAGAAAGAGGGCAAGGGGGATTTATAGAGAGAAATTGGAAGATTATAAATGCTTTGGTTCATGCTTTTGCAGGTAGTCATTTATTGTGGAGGTTTGATATGGATATCATATGTATGGTTTTTTAAAACTCAACGTATGTTTTAAAAGTTTAAGATAAGTCCTTTCTCAGCTCCTAAGGATGGACTTTTAAGATAAGAGCTAAGTGAATTCTCATCTCCTAAGGATCAACTTAGCTTAAAAGTTTGAAAGTTTTAAAAAATCATACACAGGCTATCCATACCAAGTCTCCACAATAGATTATAAATGATCAAACTAAAAGGTGAGCAAGTGAATTGGGATAATAACTAAGACTAAGGATTAAGGGTTTCCAATAATGACTTGGTTTATAACCATCCTCCTAATTTAAAATGTTTGGGTCTTTTTTTATTTCAAGAGCTTCTTTGATGAAGCATGAAGGGTGATGGGAGGTAGATACTAGGATTTTGGTTTGATCAAAACAAATAAGGTGTTTGGAGTTGTGGAAATACCCTACTATAGTATATTTGTAAGTCAATTATGATTAGTGTCAACAATGTGCTCTTTGAGCCAGGATTGGATAGATCTATTGGTTTGTCTGATGCGGGACTTCCACAAGAACAAGATCTTTGGTATACCCCTTATGAGAGAAAAGAATTGGATTTATCTTTGATACTTTTGAATAATTCACGTAGGTTCTTGTCAGGTTTAAAGAGTGTTTTGATATTCTTTCTGATTAATAACTTGGAGATGCAACCGATAATCCCATATATGTAAGCTAGCAACATAATTAATGTTCAAGGTAGGGGATTGTGGAAAAGAACTCTTTTAATTTGGGCTAAAGATTAACCATTGGAAAGGAGGGTGTTTGTGAGGTGGGAGTTCTCTTTATTAAGATGTTGGGGGCATAAATGCGAACAACTTGGGTGACAAGAGATGTAAGAATGGCGAATTTTTGAGTGGGTGGTGGTGGGATTGGGCATGGAAGTACCTATTAGTATGAGTCTTTTTATGATACACTTGGTGAGAAAGGGAGTCATCGAGATGATGGGTGACGAGGATGTCAAGAAAAGACACAGAGTTGTCTTATTGGATTTCCATGGTAAATTGAATGTGGGGAGAAATATTATGATTTATAGGTCTATTGACAAATAAAAAGTCCATGTAGTTACTAAAAAATATGTTCAACATGCAAGAATTGATTACATATAAAAAAATTCTATTGTTTGATGGATACTATCAAGATATTGCTCACACGCATTGTACAATATAGGTACATCATATATCAAATGATTTTGAAGTATACTTTTCTAAAAGACTATATATATATATATATATATATAGAGAGAGAGAGAGAGAGAGAGAGAGAGAGAGAAAAGCTCATTACCTTCTAGGCGGAATCATCACAATATAGGTGTTCTTCTTGACTCGATCCATTTGTCCTCTCTAGTTGATTTCAAACTTAATCTGAATAATTAGTAAAAGCTCTTTGATCGATCAACTTTTCCTTCCATTTACTTATCTCAACAAGGTGACAACTATATTTGAACACAAAATAAAAGATTGTAGTAGAGTTTGTTGAGAACCTAGGGAAGAAAAACACACTGTAAAAAAAGGTACCATATAGCCTCAAAGATTGATACATAGCCATTTCAAAGATTGATACATACTTTTGGATTAATAAAAACTCATTATAACACTTCACTTAGATCAATAAATCCATCCACCGTTCACAATATTTTTTATTTTTGGGATTGGATCACAGAAACACATAACGAGAATGAAACAAAAAGATTATGAAAATGAAAAGATAAAAGCTTCATCTAATGATATAGAGGTCTATAGAGAGGTTATGAGCCAAGTTTTGATTTTGGGCCATGTGGATTATGAGTGTACCATGCTTCCATTGTGAAACTTTGAATAAAGGTTTCCACAATGGTCATTAAAAGGAAATGATTAACTCAAATTACCATGAAAGATATAGAAAAGTGATTAGTTATTATGCAAGTCTTTTGTTGAATTACAAAAGTAATTACTTATTATGCAATTCTTTTGTTGTCTACTTTGGTTAGAATACCTGGTCTTTTCCCCGGCGACCCGGGTTTAAATCCCGGCAATAGATTGGGATATGAAATTTGGAAGTTTTATTTTCGTTTCCAGTGATTTCATTTCATTAACCAGTAGATAGTATATGATATAGGAGAATTGTATGCTCTTAAATCTTCATGTGGTGAAATAATTTAGTTAGACTATTTCCCAGCCAGGCAACGGATTGAAATTTGTAGTAGGTTTTATTTTCGTGTTCTGTGATTATACATTTACCGTAGATAGTATATGATATAAGAGAATTGTTGGAAAATTGTATGCCATTAAATGATTATATGATCAAAAAAGTTAGTTGGATTTATTAACAGGTGCTGGAATAGCTCAGTTGGTTAGAGCGTGTGGCTGTTAACCACAAGGTCGGAGGTTCAAGCCCTCCTTCTAGCGTCGTTACTAGCATGAACTTTTCCATATAAATTTATTAATAACGTTTACTCCGACAACCAAGAATCCAAACGGATCCGTTTTTGTCTTGCCGGTTACAATATTTGGTTTTTACACATGTAAGTAAACAATCTCAGTATGTTCAATTTTATTGTTGTATTAAATATTTATTTAATATATAATTATAAATTAATTGATTTTTGGGTGGTTATATCTTTTTATATAAGAGTCTTATTTTATGTTTTTATTGGGTTAGCTCTGTAATCAAAGCAAACGGGGTGTAGGCCCTTCGGATGGCCCCCCTAAGATTTCTTTTCGTGGACGTAGTAGCTTCGTTGGGGGATTGTAAATCACAACATAAAAAAAGGTGGAACATTAGGGGTGACATTAAAATTAACTTTTAAGTATCATTATTATTATTGAATGGGTTTAAATGGGATGGGTAGCTCATCCTTATAAGTCTTTTCATTAGTCAATGTTGATAAGGATGTATAGAAAGTTGATAATTTTTATTTTGCTAAGTAATTGTACTCGATGGTGCAAAAATACGCCTTAATAAGGGGGTGAGATGGAAGTGATGATAAAACGATAAAAGCAAAAAAATGTATCAAATCTAATATCTACGTCTACTTGGAACCTTTCCTTTGAAGGTATAGTGTATATGATAATTCCTTATTAATATTGATCTTTACAAGTATACATGCATATGTAAAAAGGCTAAGCTTTAACCATTTTATATTATGTTTAGAATATTTTGCCAATGTATTTTTGATGTTTCCAAAAACTATTAATCCCTAAAAATGCATCGGCAAATTTGGGGGAAGTACTCAAATAACAATTTCAGTGCTAGACATAATAAATGCTAAGAAGGACGAGAAAACAAGAAGACCTACTCTTCAGCATAACTACAAATCTTCCTCAAAAACTTCTTCACAATCAATAGGATTGTTAAATTAGACACTAAAATGGCATTTAGAAACAAGATATAGCTCACTATCCTTTGTCTAATTCATATACAACCACTAGTACATATTTAATATTGAAAGCAAAAAGCTATTGAAATCAATAGATTGATGGGCCATAAACTCATAAGTATGATAGAAGATCAAAGACTGTCTCTTCAGTTACTTCTAGTATTGGGACCTTCTATCCTTTCTCCACAATATAGGCATTGGGTGGATGCGTTGGCACAATTGCACAGGATTTGCTATTAACCACAGGCTTAAAAGAGTAGCCCTTGGAAAGGAAAGTATATCCTTACAATTGTCTCTTCCACAAAGACAAAGAGATAGGAATAACACGGAATCCTCAACAATGTCATAATATAGTCACATACAATGATCATATAGTTGCTTTCTAACTACTTTAAAGGTGTTATCGTGCCAGGAGAATCCCTTCTTTGTTCCACATTCTAGCTTAATGGATTCAATAGAGTCCAACAATTGTACATATATTGTAGTGGTCTTACCCTCGTATGATCTCACCAATATTTGAAATGTCTCCACGACCATTTTAATAACTAACATTTCAACAAACACATGTCAGGGTGGGAGACAATGGGAGTTACATAAATTTCGCAATTGATTTACCAAGTTTGTCCACTAGACAATTGTGGGTCCTTCAATCTTGTTTTTTCGTGTAATGCAAGGAACTCATGCTCTTGAATACTCTCTTGTGAGGGGCCTCTGGATGCATATTATTAATGTGCAAAAGTGGTTGTTTGGGTATCATCGAGATAATCGACTATGTAATCTCCACATTTTGCAATAACACATTAAGGTATGATTTCAATCACTACTACAAAATTTAATATACACGCCAATTTTGTAAGAATGACTTACATTTGCACTACAATTGTGCTTGTCCTCATTTTCTTTGTTGAAATTGTTGAAATTGATGAAGTATTTTGGGAAATAATTACTCTGTGTAAGATTGAAATGGAATTTGACGTAAGTTCTTTAAAATGCATTATGAAGGTCAATTTTTGGTGTTCTACAAATAATAAAACAACTCATATGATAATTGCTTATGTGCATTTCTATAATTCTTTCTCATGATTATCGTTTTCATATATCATATGATAACTTTTTGTAACCTTCTAGCATAAACATAAGGGAAGAAGGGAAGATTGATGATGTAGAAGCATTCACTTTTACTAACCTGCATTGTTTCATCTCTTGTCCAATGTATTAACTTCTATGGTCCACTAGTTCAAGGAAGACGTTAAAAGAGGTTAAGGATCACTCTTATGATGCCCCCTTCACTCTTGTCATGGGATCCTTATGTTTCTCCCTCCACTTTTTACGTAGGAGTGTAGTAGCAACATTTCTCTAACAAACAGTGAAATGGAGCAATTGAATAAAGATCTTGTAGAACTATTGGCAATGATAAGTTAAGGTAGTCCCAGGATGGTTGTGGGAATATATCAAGGGTTTCAATAGAAATAACATAAACCCTATGTCAAATTATGTTAAAGAAACCTTTGAAAGTTATATCTAGCTTTTATATCATATCAATCAATATCAAGTGACATGGTTATGGTGTGCATAGGGGATACATGGTTATGTCTTTGGATTCCAATTATGGGTGACATTTTGTTACTAGATAAGACAATTCTCTCATTGTTTGGCACCTCTTTATTATTAAGTTAGTTATCAATTCCCTCCTTGGCCATGACGTTCATCAAATCTATCAATTTTATGACTAAATTGTGATATATAAATGCAAATTTAACAATAAACTACAAAAATAATATATAAAAAATGCAAAAGTGTACAATGTGATAATGATAGAACTTCTAATCATTTCCAAATTGAAACTTTATACTTGTAACACGCCAGTTTTGATCCCTTGATATTTAATTGTACATGATGTTTATATTGTATTGATATCATGGCATGGAGCTCAAGGCCAAGGCCCTGCCATTGATGAATGTTTTGTGGATAGGTGATCAAGGTTGATACCTATGGTGATAGTGTTAAGTCAAGCACAACATATATATTTTGTTATATCATGTAACTATGTACAAGTTAATAAAATAGCAAAGGTGGCTATGGGACTGCAACGTGAAAGAGATGGGGGCATGATTCCACAAGGGCATAGGGTGGGGAGTGAGTCAACCCTTGAGCCAATAGGGTGTGACCAGATGTCAATGGCAAAACCCATGAAGCCTCAACTACCTTTTGTCCTCTGTTCTTGATCATTAATTTCTTCTAGAAGGTTGGTTTAGGAAATTAATTCCTTGGGCAGAGCAAGGCATGGAAGTCTGATGGCTTAACTGAGAAAGCCTGCAAATCTGCAGGTTTGCAGCCTGAGAGGCTGTGTTCTTTCTTCTACAGCAAGTAAACCCACGCGAATGCATTCCCAGTCAATTATCAGGATTATATCTACGTGTTGTTGTTCATTCTGTGGGGGTTGGCTGGTTGTGGGCTGGTTGTTGTTCATTTTTGAGCATGTTGTCTAGGGAAATATTGTTTCGATCAGTTGTCTATGTGCGGGTTGATTGTTCACTCGGAATAGTGTATTGTTCTGATATCCAAAACTGCGAACAAGTGGTTCCACAATGATTCTCTGTGTTACAGAGTGAAGCCTCTATGAATATGTTTTCTTTGAGGATTGTTGTGTAGTGCATCCCTGTTTTGGTTTGAAGGATTAGGAGTGGAGGAGGGTCAGAATTGGATGATAAGCCTAGTAAAAAGAAGAACCGCATAAAAAGATCAAAGGAGTTGGTAAATCTAGCCTGCAGATCTGTGTGAGCACTAGAGGGAAGGTATGGCATGAAGGACTGTATAACGGAGAAATGAATACTTCCTTGTGTAGGGTGGGGTGGGTCATGGATACTAAGCCAGATCTTGTGTAGGTATCCTTATCTGTGGGGTTGAGCTCACTAGCCCGACAGTTCTACCTACCCATTACCTTAACATCCTGATAAGCCCAACTTTTAGTTGGTTTGACTGAGTTCTGATGTGTGTTGGTTGTGTGTAATCCTGTTGTTCTCTAGTCCCTTGTGGAAATCATGCCCAACTCGAGGGTGGCAGTGTGTTGAGACACTAATGAACACACTGGCCTATGGTTGGGTAGAACATTGCAACAACATAGCTAGTTGCAGGACAACTTAATCATCAAGATAAGTATCTATGTTACTCTGTTTATGCAGTGTATTTGTTTGTCAATGCGTATGAATATGATGAATGATTGTTGATGATCAGGTAGAGGTTTACTTGTGTATGAATGCACCTGCAATGGCTTGTTTATGCCTTATATGTTTTATGCATTTACTTTTGCATTTTCCTTGTGTTTTATGTAATTCATTTGCCAAGTTCATGGAGGCTAGAATCCTGTTACAAAGGTCAGAATGCCTCTGACTTAGTGTTTCTGCCCCTTGGAATTCGCCTGCGGAAGGCAGAAGGCGGAAAAGGGAAAGTTGAACAAGGAAGAAGGTAGGTTTTCTGACTTCCGAGATCCGCCTACGGAAGACGGAAGGTGGAGAATCAGAGAAAAGATAAGGAAGATTATTGTGTTTCCGCACCTCGGGATCCACAGTGGAAGGCAGAATGCGGGAGGAAAGAGAAAGAAGTTTTACTCAAACTAGAATGAGGGATTTTCGACTTTTGAGATTCGCCTGTGGAAGGCAGAAGGCGAAAGGAGGAAATTAGAAGAAAAGTTAAGTCCAAAAGTGGGGCTTTCGACTTCCGGGATCTGCCTGCAGAAGGCGGAAGGCGGAAAGTGGAAACAAGGAAAAGGCTAAGTAAAGAGTTAGTCTTCCGATTCCCAAGTTCCGCACTGGAAGGCAGAACGGAGGAAGGCAGAATGATGGTTGAAGGATTCCGTCGAGAGTTATGTTTTCGATTTCCAAGTTCCAAAGTGTGGAAGGCAGAAATAAAAAGTGCAAAAAGGCCGTGGAAAGTTCCTTCGCACCTTTGAGTTATGATTTTCGAGTTCTGAAGTGTGGAAGGCAGAAGGGTTGTTAAATTTTCCTTCACACATTTGAGTTCCGATTTCCAAGTTCTGAAGTGCGGAAGGTGGAAAGGGGAAGTGCAAAAGGCGGAAGGGTCGTTAGATGATCCATTGCACATTTGGGTTTTCGATTTCCGAGTTCAGAGGTGCAGAAGGAGAAAAGCAGAAGTGTGGAAGGTGAAAGGTGGAAGAGTGTGTATATGATCCGTTGCACATTATGTTTTCTATTTCCATATTCTAAGGTTGGAAGGCCAGAAAGCAGAGTGTGGAACACATACTGTGGAAAGATAGGTCCAGTGCAGAAATATTCATTTTGGTCACAAAAGGGATCTGTAAAGGGAAGAACGACTGTTACAGTAATGTACAGGGGTTCTTAAGCTTGAGAATGAAGTTTGAAGAGTGAGTTAACATCCATGCCCGGTGTTTGAGAAGAGAACAAGTGTTATTGAAGCAAAAAAATTATTTTATCCGCATTATAGGGTATGGGGATGCTACATTATGGTATCAAAGTTGTTGGTTGCAATGCTAGGACCTACATGGGCTAGAAGAATAGCTACAAATGGGAAAGAACACCCAGGTTGTGGTTTAACAGAGCTGCGGGTTGCATCATTGAGCCTGGATGGGCCAAGTAGAATAGTTAACATAGTTGTTGGTTAATGGTTTCGACATATTGTTAGCTGCATAACAAAGAAAACTACCATGGACAGTGGGTAAGTGGTTTTGATTTTGAAAATTAGCTAACAAATGATGTTGTTAACACATTTTTCAAAGTCATAGTGCATATTGGACTCGATGGTGAAAAAACACGCCTTAATAAGGGGGTGAGGTGGAAGCGATGATAGCATAAAACGATAATAGCAAAAAAATGTATCAAATATGAAAGAAAGTCGACACATGTCAATTATAATGATGATATAAATGAGACAAAATGTCTACAATTAATGCAAAACCTTTATCAAAGTGTTTATAATAGATTCTAGACATTCTTTTGAAATCATCTAGATGTTTTTCTTTTTGGTACATTTGACACTTGAAAGTAGTATTTTCATAATCTAATATCTAAGTCCATTTAGAACTTTTCCTTTGAAGGTATAGTGTATATGATAATTCCTTATTAATTTTGATCTTTACAGGTATACATGCATATGTAAAAAGACCAAGCTTTAACCATTTTATATTGTGTTTAAATATTTTTCCAATGTATTCTTGATGTTTCCAAAAACTATTAATCCCTAAAAATGCATCGACAAATTTGGGAGAAGTACTCAAATAAGAATTCCAGTGCTAGACATGATGTGTTAAATTCTAAGAATGACGGGGTAATAAGAAGACCTACTCAATACCTACTCTTTGTCATAACTACAAATCTTCCTCAAAAACTTTTTCACAATCAATAGTATTGTTAAATTAGACACTAAAATGGCATTTAGAAACAAGATATAGCTCACTGTCCTTTGTCTAATTCATATACAACCACTATTACATATTTAATATTGAAAGCAAAAAACTATTGAAATCAATAGATTGTTGGGCCATAAACTCATAGTATGATAGAAGATCAAAGACTGTCTCTTCATTTACTTCTAGTATTGGGACCTTCTATGCTTTCTCCACAATATACACATTGGGTGGATGAGTTGGCACAATTGCATAGGATTTGTTATTAACCATAGGCTTAAAAGAGCAGCCCTTGGACAAGGAGATTATATCCTTACAATTGTCTCTTCCACAAAGACAAAGGGATAGGAATAACATGGAATCCTTAGCAATGTCATAATATAGTCACATACAATGATCATATAGTTGCTTTCTAACTAATTAAAGGTTTTATTGTGCCAATAGAATCCTTGCTTTGTTCCACAATATAGCTTAATGGATTCAATAGAGTCCAACAATTGTACATATAGTGTAGTGGTATTACCCTCCTATGATCTCACCAATATTTGAAATGTTTCCACAAGAATTTTAATAACTAACATTTCAACAAACACATGTCAAGCATGCATTTGGGTGGGAGACAATGGGAGTTACATAATTTTTTGCAATTGATTTACCAAGTTTGTCCACTAGACAGTTGTGGGTCCTTCAATCTTTTTTTTTGTGTAATGCAAGGAACTCGTGCTCTTGAATACTTTCTTGCGAGGGGCCTCTGGATCCATATTATGAAGGTGCAAAAGTGGTTATTTGGGTATCATCGAGATAAACGACTATGGAATCTCCACATTTTGCAATAATACATTAATATAGGATTTCAATCACTACTACAAAATTTAATATATATGTCAATTTTGTAAGAATGACTTACATTTGCACTACAATTGTGCATGCCCTCCTTTTCTTTGTTGAAATGGTTTAAATTGATGAAATATTTTTGGAAATAATTGCTCTGTGTAAGATTGAAATGGAATTTGATGTAAGTTCTTTAAAATGCATTATGAAGGTCTATTTTTGGTGTTCTACAAATAATAAAACAACTCATATGATAATTATTTATGTACATTTCTATAATTCTTTCTCATGATTATCCTCTTCATATATCATCTGATAACTTTTTGTAACCATCCAACATAAACATAAGGGAAGAAGGGAAGATTGATCATGTAGAAGCCTATACTTTACTAACCTGCATTGTTTCATCTATTGTCCAATGTATTAAATTCTCTGGTCCATCGGTTCAAGAAAGAAATTAAAAGAGGTTAAGGATCACTCTTATGATGCCCCTTTCACTCTTGTCATGGGATCCTTATGTTTCTCCCTCCACTTTTTCCATAGGAGTGTAATAGCAACATTTCTCTAGCAAACAATGAAATGGAGCAATTGAATAAAGATCTTGTAGAACTATTGATGCCTAGAAAATCCCAGGTGTCAACAGTAGGGATTCTCCCCAATAACCATTCCCAATTAGATCGTTTATCATTTGGAATGGGGAATTCGTCGAGTTAGCGGCCCGACTACCATAGAATTAAAGGAATGTTTAACTCTATTTACTTGTTGCGGCTCGGTCCACCGTTTATGTAATTTTATATTTTATGAATGATATGCAAGTGCCTAGTCTAAGTGCACTAAATGCCAGTGATTTCCGAAACCAAAACCTCATGAGTAGTTAGCTACAAGTGAGCCGCGCAGGTTCTTACCTTTCACCTTACATGAATCCATTGCTTGCCAACCACCATAGGAAAAGAAAAATCTATTCTAATCTAATTCTAACTATCCCCGGGGAGCAAAGTTTATACTGAAATAAGTAAATATACTGTATTTTTTGCACACAGAATCCTACAGATAGCCATTATATTATTCATACATAAATACAACAGAAAAACAACACAAAGATAGCTCTATGAAGTTAAAATATTTATTACTAATTTTATTACATAAGATTCATAACAGAAAAATGAAAGCATTCATAAACACAGAAATATTTCAGCGAGTTTAGAACGATCTCACAAATTGTATAGCATGCTAAAACATAAATTACTCCTCATTTAGCGATCTACACAACCATCTTGAATCTCATACAATCCTTCCTCCAACGAAAATCCAGTTATCTTTATTATAAAAGGAAGTAGTTCTCCTTACAAAACGTTTCAGCATATGAGAGCCAGAAAAATTCATTTTCCCCATTCTATTCTACCTTTACTTATGCATTTACAAAATGACTTTTGGTTATCCATGCCCTTTGGGATTCCCCAACTCTTTGATTACAAATTTTTTTTGTCCTCTAGTATGCTCACTAGGAAAATTAAATAAATACAAAATATTACATAAAAATATCCACATGTTAATAAAACAAAAGATCCTAGGTAGGCCCAGCCAATCCATCCACAAATTGCTTCCATGCAGCTGCATCTTCCGATATGGTCCTAAAATCCATAGGCTCTAGTATTCTGACTGACACCTCATGCACAGCCAGTTTCAAATTTATCTCTGCTACCCTCTAAGGGGTGACTCTAAGCTGGTCCTCCAGCAAGAAATTGCTAACTGCAGCTTGTGCAACCAAACTATTTACTATCTTCTCATTTAAGCCTTTAACCTGTTGTATGATGAATTCATCTTCTTGCAACAGTTCATGCAGGTACTTCAGGTGTTCTTCGTGTCCTGGAAATTATGGAAGTCACTTGGTTGAGGAGGTATGGCATATGTTATGTGTGGTCAACACTCTTTTATAAAAGTCCATGCACTTATCAAATGTTTTCCCAACAGCAGCTGTTAGTTTTGCAGTAGCCTTGCTGCTGAAATCCATGAGTTCATGCTCAATACGTCAATACGTTCACTACTACAAAATTTAATATATACTACATGATTTCATGCTCAATACGTTCACTACTATAAAATTTAATATATACGTCAATTTTTTAAGAATGACTTACATTTCCACTACAATTGTGCATGCCCTCCTTTTCTTTGTTGAAATGGTTTAAATTGATGAAATATTTTTGGAAATAATTGCTTCGTGTAAGATTGAAATGGAATTTTATGTAAGTTCTTTAAAATGCAATATGAAGGTCTATTTTTGGTGTTCTACAAATAATAAAACAACTCATATGATAATTATTTATGTACGTTTCTATAATTCTTTCTCATGATTATCCTCTTCATATATCATATGATAACTTTTTGTAACCTTCCAACATACACATAAGGGAATAAGGGAAGATTGATGATGTAGAAGCCTATACTTTACTAACCTGCATTGTTTCATCTATTGTCCACTAGTTCAAGAAATACGTTAAAAGAGGTTAAGGATCACTCTTATGATGCCCCCTTCACTCTTGTCATGGGATCTTTATGTTTCTCCCTCCACTTTGTCCATAGGAGTGTAGTAGAAACATTTCTCTACCAAACAATGAAATGGAGAAATTGAATAAAGATCTTGTATAACTTTTGATGCCTGGGAAATCCAGGGTACCAACAGTAGGGATTCTCCCCAATAATCGTTCCTAATTAGATAGTTTATCATTTGGAATGGGGAATTTGTTCGGTTAGCGGCCCGACTACCGTAGAATTAAAGGAATGTTTAAATCTATTTACCGGTTGCGGCCTGGTCCACCATTTATGTAATTTTATCTTTTATGAATGATATGCAAGTGCCTAGTTTAAGTGCACTAAATTCCAGTGATTTCTATTAAAGGAATGTTTAAATCTATTTATCGGTTGCGGCTTGGTCCACCATTTATGTAATTTTATCTTTTATGAATGATATGCAAGTGCCTAGTTTAAGTGCACTAAATTCCAGTGATTTCTAAAACCAAGACCTCACAAGTAGTTAGCTACACGTGATTCGCACAGGTTCTTACCTTTCGCCTTACATGAATCCATTGCTTGCAAGCCACCATAGGAAAAGACAAATCTATTCTAATCTAATTCTAACTATCCCAAGGGAGAAAATTTATATTGAAATGAGTAAATATACTGTATTGTTTGCACACAGAATCCTACATATAGCCATTAGATTCTTCATACATAAATACGTCAGAAAAATAACACAAAGATAGCTCTGTGAATTTAAGATGTTTATTACTCATTTTATTGCATAAGATTCATAACATAAAATGAAATCATTCATAAACACATAAATATTTCAGTGAGTTTAGAATGATCTCACAAATTGTGTAGCATGCCAAAACATAAATAATTCATCATTTAGTGATCTACACAACCATCTTGAAGCTCATACAGTCCTTCCTCCAGCGAAAAGTCAGTTCTCTTTATTATAAAAGGAAGTAGTTCTCCTTACAAAAAGTTTCAGCATATGAGAGCTAGAAAAACTTCTTTTCTCCATTCTATTCTACCTTTACTTATACATTTACAAAATGAATTTTGGTTATCCATGCCCTTTGGGCTTCCCCAATTCTTTGATTACAAAAAAATTGTCCTCTAGTGTGGTCACTAGGAAAATGAAATAAATACAAAATATTACATAAAATCTCCACATGTGAATAAAACAAAACAACCTAGGTGGGCCCAGCCAATCCATCCACGAATTGCTTCCATGCAGCTGCATCTTCCCCTATGGTCCTGAAATACATTGGCTCTAGTATTCTGATAGACACCTCATGCACATCCAACTGCAATTTTATCTCTGCTACCCTCTGAGGGGTGACTCTAAGCTGGTCCTCCAGTAGGCAATTTCTAACTGCAGCTTGTGCAACCAAACTCTTTAATATCTTCTCATTTAAGACTTTAACCTGCTATATGATGAGTTCATCTTCTTGCAGCCTATCGTACAGGTACTTTAGGTGTTCTTTGTGTCTTGGAAATTCTGGAAGTCTCTTGGTTGAGGAGGTCTGGCATCTGTTATGCACGGTCAACACTCTTTTATAAAATTCCATGCACTTATCCAATGTTTTTCCAACAACAATTGTTAGTTTTGAAGCATCCTTGCTGTTGAAATCCATGAGTTCATGATCAATATGCAAATTCTCTATACTCTGTTGAGGTCCATGTTTCGGAAGTTCTGTATCGGTCTCTAACCAAGTTAGCTGACCCTGGATGAATTTCATAATTTCTTGGGTTCTTGTCTTGAAGTCAGTCAATATAACCGAGATCTCTTGTAGTCTGATCTCAGCTTGCTTGATCTTGTATACTTCCTTTGCTAGTTTTAACTACACTTGATAAATTTTCCTCCTGAGCAAAAGGGTGTGCTCTTTGAGAGGTGTGATATCCATTTTCTTCTCATTTTCCGCCTTTAACAGAGTCTCCAAAGAATCGTTCTGTGCTTCGAGCTCTACAACTCGGGCTCTTATCTCCTCTGCTTGAGTATCAATCGTAGCCCTTTATGTTTCCAGTCCTGAAATCTTGCCTTCCAAGTCATTCTTTTATCCACTAATAATGGTATTTGACAATTCCAAAGCATCCCTTTCTACTTCCAAAATCTGATAGGCCTCCTAGATCCTCTCTAAGTCTGAAAGGGTGGCATCATACTTCCTCTTTGTCTCTCGGCCTACTCCTTTCTCTTTCCTTAAGGTTTCTTTCATTTGTGCCATTTTGTCTTTATATTGATCAACTGCTCCTTTTAGCTTACTAATATTTATAAGCATTCGCTTGTGCAGTTGCAACACCAATTGAGGCCATCTGCTCTAGGTCTTCCTCTACATTATTTAAAACAATTTTCTCAGTAACTGTGGTAACCTCAGGTCGGTTACCCATTTTTAGTGTTTTCTCGGATCTCCATATGATAGTCTTCTTCTTGGGGTCAAATAATACATTGTCCAAACTTGCAACTTCATGTTGCTTCAATGGAGCGAAGGGTACCAACCCTAACTTGACAATAGGGAGGTGATCTCTTGTCAGTATATCTCCTGAGGTGGAAGGGAGACTTTCTGGATTATCCTAAGTAGTATTATGCTCTTGAGTTTCCCTATCAAGATCCTCCTTCTCTTTCCGTATGAGCTCTTCTGCTATCTTCTCAGCTTCTTCTTTTTCTTTGTCTGCTAATTCCCTTTTCATTCTTTCTTCTGCATAATTCTTCTTTTTCTCCTCTTATTTCCTTCTTTTCTCTTCCTCTTCCTTTTCTCTCTTGTCCTCCTCGTCCAGCAGTTTCCTTGCACCTTCTACTAATCTCTATGTTGTTTCTTCCTTTTCTTTCCTTGCAGCTTCTTTGTCTTGTCCTTTCCGTTCGGGGTTAGTGCTACTACTTCCTTTGCCTCCCAACACTATGATATTCCTCCTAAGATGATTTTTCAAAGCATTCATATTGCAAGCATTTCGGTATGCTTCTTCATCTTTATCCAAATGATCATTGTACTTGAATTTCACTTTCAGGAGTGCAAGGTGCACTGCAACTTTGCCTTGAGAATCATTTCTGTGAAAACTCTTTTCACCAAAATGAAAATTTTCCAAATCTTTCATGAAATCTGGTGCACTTTTGACCTTGGAAAACTTATAACTACTGACATAGAATGGCATCGGCGGGAAAACCACCTTCTTCATATCAAACAAATAACTCCCGAAACCATCCAAGAAGAGCTGTCTTACTGCTTCTTTATGTACTACATAGTCAGTGGCATACTTGGGAAGCAATGAAGGGGATTTCATCCCTTCATACACTATCAAGTAAGTACCCTCTTCAAAAAAGAAATAATCTCCAAACTCCCTTATGTATTCCAAGGCACCTTCATACATGCATTTACATTCTTCAAGGAAAATTAACTTGTACAGTGGCATTAAGAACTCCTCACAAATAAGCTTGTAAAAACTGTGATATTTGTGATCCCATAAAATTTGGTATGCTGCATAGATGGGCACTTTTCCTTCCTTCCAGCTACACTTCAGCTTCTCAAATGAATGTAAGAAGAGTATACAGTCAATCAGAAAGGATCCCATATAAAACTTAGACTTACGTCGATGCAATCCTTCCTGTACTACAATTATACAGGAGGACAAACTGTTAGCTATAATATCTTCCCAATTGAACACAGTCCCCTCCATGGTCACATGGTACATTAGTGGTATCCACCCAATCTTGTAAAATATTCCATCAGCTCTACCAAATATCCTATTAAGCATTAGGGCTAATAGCCTGTATGGGGTGCGTAGACTGGCAGTCTCATATTCCCCGGATGCCTTTTGTCGGAATAACCCTCTGTCATCATCATTTTTGTGCATCCGATATAATCAATGGTCAAGATATTTATCCAATCAGTTGTCATGATGACTTTAGAGGATGGAAAGTTGTAATATTTGGCTATGAATGCAGGGGTAAAGGAAGCAAATCCTTTATCTTCAACATTATACAAAAATCATCCCTTTTGCATCAGCCTTAGACAAAACCCATCCAATCACTTCGGAGCAAGGGAAAAGCTCTGGTTGTGTGGAAACTTTTGTGATTCCCAATCTCAATCTATTGTTAAACAAGGGTGAATCTTCCAGGCATGCGTCTGGAATTTTATGATCCTGGAGCATATGATAAATCTTCCCCCACCTAAATTCAGCCTCAGCCCTGGTGACAGATTTAGTGTCCTCATTTATTATTTCTACCCGAGGCGTGATTTCTACATCTGATTCTTCGTCTGCAACTTTGGATTTCCTCTTGCCTTTCTTAGGCATGGTATCGGATGCAAAACTGAGCCTCTAGCAAAAACACCCGAAACACGTCTTAGCATCCTTACTGTTAGAAACCACATGCATTCATGTATATGAGAAATGAGGAAACAATGTAAAACTTGCAATGCATATAATGAAGTTATCATTTCTCCTAACATATCATTATTTTTTAAACAAGCTTAACTAGTATGTTACCGTATTATCTTTAACCATCGGAAACAAATTTGTACCGTGAACCATCCCATCCCATCTAAACCAACCCAACTAAGGAGAACTTGAAAACAAGCTGGAAAAACCTAGTATAATGCAAGGTCAAAACCTAGGAAAAAACCCTAGTTCGCAGGCAAGCTCTGTCTAAGGAGCTGAAAGCTTAAATCTATCATTTGGATGGTGTATCTGTAGCCTAAATTGATGTGGACCAAAGAGGTTGAGTCTTCGATTGCAGGAGGAATGTGAGATGGTTTTATCTCAGTTTTGGGACTAATATTGATGAACCATGTATGTGAAGATAATTCCTACAAAATTGGAGGTTACAATGACTTTGGACCAATGTAATATGGTATATGGATTACTCTTTATATGGACGTCAATGGTAGGGTTGGATGCAGGTACATAAAGAGAATGATATAAAATGAGCAAGTAGACGAGTAATAAAGAGAGAATGGAAAAGTAAGAGGATGAATCCCTATTTTAATATGATCCCTAATTATTACATAGACTATGTTCCATTTGATAATGGATACATAGTTCCAACTTGGAAACATGCATTTGTGCCAATGAGGAACTCAACTCTTATGAACTTAAAGGAATTACCAATGTTCAGGACAATTAAAGAAGAGCTCAAATGCAATAAATTTCTAATTAGCAGGGTGCATGGCCATTCTTTATGGCTAAACCATTAGTAATAGATTCATGTTGATGATATCCACAAACTTATAATATATCCATGACTATCAAGGACATCTCTGTAGACTTCCAATGAGAACACAAAACAAGTAGGGCACACTCAAACACAATATTGTATGACATATATGGCACACAAAGAGGAGGCAAAGGTTCCATTATCACATATATCAACAACATGTAGGTAAATATTGATTCCTATATCATCGTAGGAAACACGATGAGGAAATATAGAAAAAGGATAATGCAAACTTGACACCCTCTCTATGGAATAATTTCGTGTCCAAGGTGTTGGGTTAAATTGGTGCAAGTACATGTTAACACAAAAAATTGCTCAACTAGCTCCACATGGCCTAAACCATATACATACATCTTTTTTCCCTCATTTTTGACCTCCATAGCTATGTTTTAATCTTATGGTCTCTAAAAAAGCTCAAAAAATATCAAAAAGGACCTAAAAAACCTCAAAAGGCTTAAAATCCCCCAAAAAGGCTTAAAACCCTTCAAAAGAGCTAAACACCCACAAAGGGGATTAAAAACCCCAAAAATAAATAAAAACCCTAAATAGGGATTAAAACCCTAAATAGGGTTCCAAAACCCTAAAAGAAAGAAAAGGACAAGAAAAACTATAAAATAGTGTGGAGGTCTCCATCACAAGATTCACCAATTATTCCTTTGCCCATTTTTATGTCATTTGTGAGTACGGTGAAAATAATTCCTCTAACAATACCCATAGAATTTTCCAATCATTCTATCACCCCACCATCTCCCCACCTTGTACATTGAGGCATCCTCCATACTATCAAGCCTGTGGAGAGGCGGTACCATCCAAGCTACGGCACGGTGGCCCAATTTTAAAGAAAACTGAAGGTATATTTGTCCCATCTTGTTCATTTTAGTTCAATAGTTTTCTTATTGTTTATTGTATTGTTAATCATTTGTTTGCAGCTTGTTTTTTATCTATTTAAACTCTATCCTTTTGTCCCTTTGACAGAAGGGAGGTGCATTTGCATGTAGCCAGGGTGAAAACCCGGCTACACTTTTAGTGGCCATACTAGGTCGATCCTTTTCAATCCTCTTGTTTTGTAGGTATTTTCTCTATTTTGAGTCTCAAGTGTCACTCAGGAGGCCAATCCAAGTCTACATGGGACCACTGCCTACTCCTGTTGGCCACTTTCGACTCTGTTTTTTCATTTTTTCCAGTTCCAGCCCAAGTCCCACCTTTCGAGCCAAAACCTGTGACCCAGTCGAACCTTTTTGCTTGAAACTCATGACCCAATCCCTATTTTTGGCCTGTTAAGTGTGAATTTCCTCGTCGGGAGCCCAGTCGCTCCTATTTTTTCATTTTTAGCGACCCAATTGCTGCTGTCGGGCCTGTTTCAGCGACCCAGTCATAACTGTCCATCATACTAACCATGACCTGCCTATTTTTTAGACCATTTTGCTCTGTTTTGACTGTCTGAACGACCCACTAGCCACTATTTTACTGTTACATGCAATCTGTCTATTTCTATGTTAGTTTTATGCAATTTTAAATTCTGCTTCATCATTAAATATTGGGAATTAACATTTCTTATTCAACCTTCCTCCTCTACTCAGTCATCACTCTTCGGGGTCTTCTAAGAAAGATGAGGGGTTGAATAAGCATATTAATAGGAATCCACTTTTTTTATTCTTTATTTCCATTAAAAACAAGTGACCTTGGAGGTTATTGGGAGTGGATACCGTTGGAGGTCTCAAGGTGTTCACGTCCTCCCTGTTGAGCACCGAGCATTTGGGGTGTGACTTATGGATCTACAGGTGGACTTGTTTCCAATTTGATGAGAGCCCAACACTCCTTATTTGAATTAAAGGATACAAAGGTGGGGTAGTCACCCTATTTATTCACAAAATTTGCAGTCATATTCCACATTATTACAGTTTTTCTAGCACTTTATCTGGATTTATTTTTACCTTTTAATCTTGTTTTGGGACAAGCCATTTGATTGTTTCTTATAGGGAAACTGGTGTTTCTTGCTTATTGCATAATTGAAAGTAACAATCACAAATTCATACACAAAGTGCACACATTCACACCAAATAATCCAACAAAACTCGGTTCATGACCCTGAGAGAACCATAAAAGTATCCAACTTACTTAATAATTTTTCGGTTTGGGACATAAGTCTCAACCGACTCAACTGCGAGAAGTACTTGGGATTTTCCATAAAACTCATTATGAGGAGTACCACAGAATCCCTAAAGTAGCTGGTCAATGAGAGGAATTGCTAATAGAAACGGGCAACGACCCCTTTCGATTGACTGGATACACCATTGTGAGGAAAAATCCAAGCGCTGTCTTCTAGAAGTCTTGGTGGCCGAGTGACCACCTATGAACCAATAGGAATCGGTATAAACTGGGGTCCAAAATTCATTACCGACTACTACCATAAGCCACCATTGATCCACTACATTCTTCCTCATGTCTTAGGGGGCACTCCCCTCAGTTTGGACCCTTGGACCGTCACTGTTGAGGCCATCCTCGACAACCTTCCTCACCTTCAGAAGGCCACACAACCTCTAATTCTGACTTAAAATTCCTATCAATATGAGTTGAACCTGTTCACTATACCATCTAGCCACATGGATGGAAAAAATACCGGTCCCTTCTTTGGAGAATGGTTGGTAGCAGCCTCATGTCTCTGCCTCACGTCATCACTAACATCCCCTCTAGTAGTCCCAGTACAACTACGCAGGCGGTTGTAGGTACCCCACCCATCAATTGAGGCCCTACAATAATTCCCACAATTCCAACAGTACCACCGTACATACCTGGGGGTAATGGCCCTTCCACCATTGTGTCAACTATCCCCATTACGAGAGGTCAACCTGAGGTGCTCCTAGTCACGCAGGGACATACTACTCCTGCGAACTCCAATGCCATTGCCGGTCCCCCCTGAGCCAACCTTGGGTTCAACCTACCATTCATGGCTCGACTTAACTTGTCATATTTGGATCAGTTAACAAATGACCCAATCAGTCACCAACCTCATTGTCCTCCCATGCCAACTAAGCTCCCTTCGGGCTTTCCCAAGTTTGAAGGAAAGGTAGGTGAATGCCCCCAAAAACACATTATGTTGTTTCGCCTATGGTGCTCGTCAAACAACATTGTAGATGACTTGATCAGACTGATATTATTCCAACGCACACACATAGATGCTGCGGAAAAATGGTATATCGAACTACCTCAAGCCTCTTACCCTGATTTCACTTCGCTAGCCTTCATGTTCCTCCAATACTTCCAACTCCTTATTCACTATGACGAAGGAGTGGAGATCTTGTTATCTTGTCGCTAGAATACCGCTACTCACATCACTAACCACATCCATGAATGGCGGCTACGATGTAGCCTACACAAAATCCAGCTTGATGACAGGATATTCCTCGATTGGTTCTTGAATACCTTGCTACTGCCCATAGCCAAATACGCCGCCTACGAATGTCCCCAATCTGAGGAAGAGGCCATCTTAAAGGCCCAACAATTCGATTTAATATACGCTCAATTTGGATACCTATACACCATCATACCAGATACTCCCCATTTCGACACCTCTCACCGTGATACGTCAGGGGGCATCCCATGCTACAGATGGTGTCATCAGTTATGTCTCCCAACACACACAATACTATGCGACACCCCTTATGATGCCACCACACCCAAGCAACACACCCAATGTTGCACCACCAAACCAAGTACCCGATTACTCAAGGATGATGGATCAATATGGAGCCATGACTTCCTATGCACAACCCGCGCCACACTAGCATGCTCATGCACCAATTTGGCCTAAAAAATTGTAGTCGAGACGTATGACCAGATTTGTAGCCCATATAGCTCCTTTGGCCTCCCATGCACCACCTATGTAGCCTACTCCAAATACAACCCCATCTCGTCTTGTTTCCACGAGATTTTTTTTCTCAGCATAACCTTCCCAACCAACCCACCCCCAATAACCAACAAGGGCAGGTTAAGAGAAATAGAGGAAGATACCAAGGTAGTATCCAACCACAAGGAGGTGGCCAACAACCTAATCCTATTAATAACAGCGGTGCTATCCCGCAGGAGAAAACCCCCCAACAACCTAATCTACCAGGACGAAACACTCTGTTACGGACCAACCATCCGTGTAAATTATGCAACGTCTAAAGTCACTACACTCATGAATTCCCTCATATGGACCGTGTTAAACAATTTCTACAAAACAAAACTCAACGTGACATCAATGTGGCAGGTCAAGATGAGCCTAACCCAGCACCACCAAGTCCTCCATCGATGGTGCTCCAAAATCTGTTACCTCTTCAAGTACTAGTTGCAACTGCCCCCTTGCCCCGACCTACTCTTGTAGCCCCTGTCGTAGCCCCACCTTCTGAGACTGGTGTCCATCACTTACTAGCAATGTCAACCGAGGAAGTGAACCTCTAGATAAGGCACAATCAGTACATATCCACCATGGAGACTGTTGAACCATCAACAAAATCAAATTCTAACACTACCACCATCCTTCTTCACTTACCTAAACCTCGCATTGATGGGGCAGCCATAGGTCCACGGTTTCCCATGCGGCGTATCGCCAACAATGCGACTGCACGAGTTGCCTTAAATTATAGCATCATTGATGACTTGGCCCAATCACATATAGCCATTTCTTCTCTCGAGGTCTCAAAACATGCCTGCCGCAGTCGAAAGCATTGTTATCCGCACTAGGTGTGATGGAACCCTCTGATTCTAGATTTATCACATTTGATTGGGATCAAGGAGAACCCAGAATTCCATCCACCATCACCTTCCAAATTCAGTTCTCAATCCAAAATTTGGTGGTCCATCGATGCATCGTCGATGAAGGGGCATCTACCTATGTTATGTTGATGTTTTTCTGGTAGAAGCTCGAATCCCCCACCCTCCAACCATCCACAACTACCCTTCACACCTATGATGATCACTCAACCAAAGCCCAGGGAATTCTCCCGAATATTCCTATGTCATTAGCCAGTAAAACAGTTCTTATTGACATAGAATTTTTTAATCCCCAACTTGATTACAACCTCCTTCTCGGCCGTAGTTACATGTATGCCATGAGAGACGTGGCATGCACCGTCTTTTGCCTTATAATGTTTCCTCATGATGGGAAGATCATGACCATCAATCAATTAACTTACTACGATCCGTAGGGGCCGGCCTCACTAGACCATGTCATCCTTACCGATGATACTACCATCTATAGTGTAGCCATCCCTTCTGTATTCGAATTAGGCCCGGGATTGTTCACCAACACACCTGTGACGACCACCTTCCCAGCCTTACCACCTCCATCTACACTAACTGAAATAGCGTATTTTTGTACTATCACATATAGTACCATTACGACCATATCACAACCTCATTCGCAACCTCAACCTCAGTCACCAAGGAACTATTGGGGTTCATTCCTGATTCACACAATTCCCTTCCTCTTTCTCATTTTTGTTTCACTGAGTACGTTGGGACACCTTTGCTCTCAAGTATTCACACACCATTTTGGATTCAGAATGAGCACACCTTCGATCTATACTTCCAGTAATCCTTTCCCGTCGTCGATCGTGGAAGTTCCACCTGATCTATCCCAACACCACTTTTTCAACAACGGAGAGCTCTATGAAACCACCACCAGTTTCACCCCATTTTGCTTAGTCTATGGTGTGGAATCGGTTCTTCCCATTGAAGGCTAGATTCTGTCACCCCCCCTTGTCAACGAACTTCTACCTGATACTTCACCATTATAAGAACCCCTAGTTATGCTGAAATAGAACAATGAGGACCATCTTGCTTCTCTCCAAATTATTGCAGTAGATGACACTCAGTTGAAGTCCCATTTTGACTCCCAAGCACACCCTTGTACCTTTACCGAGGGTGATCTAGTCCTCGTCTATGACCAAGCCCATGATACGTTAGGGAACTGGAAGCTTGATTCCATGTTGTATGGCCCACATGCCATCCATCTATGTCTCAGAAGGGCAGAATATTTCTTTGCTAACTCTAACGGTTTCCTCTTGAAGAATCACCATGATGGGATCTACCTAAAGAAGTTCTATGCTTGACGTCACTCACCATTCCTACTCAAGAAGCTCTAGGATAGTTTTTTTTTTCTTGCTTTGCATCGTTTTTACTACAAGTCGGTGACCCCTCCAAAAGTGGCTCCATGTCTAGTCGTAGTGAGTCCAATGTAGAAATCTGTCGCATCATTTGCATGTGAGCGGGTAGATCTAACACATCCATCCTTCCCCTGCACCGCTGGTAGACCATTAGAGGGCACGGTCCCACATCTACATGCACACAGTATGTTGCACATATGGTCTAGCCACAACTATGCTAACATATCGTCAGACCTGCCCTCGAGGTTGAGGCCTCTCCGTATCTCCCTGGTATTCCATGCCCACATATGGATCATCCTCTACAAGGATAGGAAGCCGCCTTTGTCATGCACAAAGCTCTCGGGTCGAGAAATGAACTTCTAGACTGCCTCCCTCCGTACTGATTCTTCGGGCCATTTCCTAGATTCAAGTATATTTGCGTGCCACTAAATGAATCACACATTGTACATTGAGCTAGATCCATATCCATAGGACTCCATTTGGTCTAGTTTTTCCCCATACACCACGACACCAGGGGCCGCATCAATAGCTGCTAGTCAGAGTCATCCGGAGTCCATTTGAGACGTCGTTCGCACCACCAGGTTCAGTTTTCTATCCTCTATCTTTTAAAAAGACCCTTGTCTCATGCTCTCACTATGATATTTTGGACCATTTCTTGGAAGTCACCTTGACTTGCGTGCCATCACGCGAGTCTCCCTTTGTATGTATTGGCATGTTCACGAGCCATCTGCTCCATCCATACTGCACAATTGGCCATCGTTTGAACACCATCCCTCATCTCACAAGGGTGAACAATTAGTGTTCTACATTTATGTCCATCAACCATATATCGAACACTTCCCCATTGCTTGATTGACCATTATGAAGTTTTTGTTAAGCTCTTTTTTGATTCCTAAATGAATGAAAAGATCGTTGAGCACGCTTGCTTCCTTTCATGCTCATTAAAGTATTTGAAAGGGAATCTATGTAGCCTCTTTTATCCTTTTTTTAGGCTATAAAGACTGTCAATAAAAAGACCACTTTCAGGCCAGAAACGTTTCCCTTTGCATCCTTTTATGCTTTCTCGGTCATTGGGACTGAACTTTATGAAAAAGCTCATTATGGGTTGTCTTTAAGCTCTTTTCTAGCCTTCTCCTCAAGAAAAGATTGTCGAGCAAACTTGGTTTCATTCATGCTTGTAAAAGTATTTGAATGACCATCCAATCAGTACAGGTTTAACATTTTCTGGCTTGATTGGACTACCAACAGTAAATAAGTCTCCGGTCCCCTAAAAAGGATGGGTGAGTTCTCCTGTGTACATTTTTATCATTTTTTGGACACAGGAGACTATCAACGAAAAAGATACCCCACTGGAGTTGTCTTCCTATTTTCAGAATCTCTAAAAATGAAAACACCATCGAGCATTTACTCTCTCGGGCTCGCTAAAAATCCACGAGATTATGTCATAAAGGTGTCTTTAGGCGTCACCCCACATATTACAGTTTGACAACATTCCCCCATCAGGTCGCCTTTGTTCAGAGTATTCTGCGATGAGTCTTCCTTGGATCCCTTGGATATAGAAAGTATAAGTTACCTCCCCCAAGTATTTTCCATCTGCAGTTACATTCCCGATATTACAACTATGATCCCTCTCCCATGAGTCAGTCTCATTTGCTACTAGGTTAGTCCTGCCATCATTACTCTGAACAAAGGAAGTTTGAGTCTCTTGTGATAACTTGCCCCTGTTTCCCCACTCAGTGTGTCAGTCCCCATATTGTCCCACATATTTGGTTATCCCCCTCATGCTTCTGGTCTAGGACACATTATTTGCTTGGTTAGTTGCAGGCCCCCCTCTGTCGACGACAAAACATCTATTCCAGATGATATACCTAGAGGTCCTTGTATACTCATTTAATTAACCTTATTGATGAGTTCCTTGGAACACTTGAGAGGAGTCATTAGTGCATCTTAGGATGGCTGTGTCTCATGTGCTTTACTTCAGCTACATCATCACGCCATTGAGATTTGTACAGGGTCTTGGTCCATGCAGTATTTAGTCGAAGACCTCGGTTGTCACCTGACTCTAGCACATTGGTGAGTCTCCTACGGGACCCAGACAGGTTCATGTCCCTTGTGATTTTCGGGTTGCATTGGAAATAGTGTTCAGAAGCCCCTAGAGCAGTGCTTATGTATAGATTCATGATTGATGCGGCATATTGTACCACAGAGACTCTGACTCTTCATCAATGAGTCCCTACAGCTATGTAAACTTCCATATCTAGCAGGTCATCAGTTGTGAAGATATCACATTCCATGAGAATGCAATAGGTCATATGTATTAGTTCTTCATATCAATATTTTATTTCGCCTCTCATTGAGGCCACCGTTATGTAACAACAAAAAATATCAAAAAGGGCCTAAAAACCCTCAAAAGGGCTTAAAAACCCAAAAAGGGCTTAAAAACCCTCAAAAGAGCTAAACACCGGGCTTACAACCCCCAAAAAGGTCTAAAACCCTAAATAGGGTTCCAAAACTGTAAAAGAGAAGAAAAGGACAAGAAAAACTATAAAATAGTGTGGAGGTCTCCATCACAAGATTCACCAATTATTCCTTTGCCCATTTTTTTGTCATTTGTGAGTACGGTGAGAATCATTCCTCTCACAAAACCCACATCATTTTCTAATCATTCTATTGTCCCACCATATCCCCACCTTGTACATTGAGGCATCCTCCACATCACTAAGGCTATGGAGAGGTGGTACCATCCAAGCTAGGGCATGGTGGCCCAATTTTAAAGAAAAGTGAAGGTATATCTGTCCCATCTTGTTCATTTTATTTCAATACTTTGCTTATTGTTTATTGTATATCCAATTGTTTGTTTGCAGCTTGTTTTTTATCCATTTGAACTCTGCCCTTCTATCCTTTTGATGAAAGGGAGGTGCATTTGCACGTAGCCAGGGTGAAAACCTAGCTATAGTACCCCATGGATGAGTTGCGAGCTAAGACTTTGTAGACGCACATACATCTAGAAGGTATTTCATTTTTGGATACTTATTGATGGCCTTCATGATGTGGAAATCGAAACCACTAAAGGGGTGCCAATTTCTACCACCTGCAGACAAACCAGTTGAATCCCAATGCTTTGACCCATGGAGGAGTCATATCAATGAGACCAATGTATCTTTCAACAACAATGTGTTTATCCAGTGGTATAGTGGCATGGTTTACCTCTATTAGGATCCCATGATAGTTTATTAAGAACTATACCATAAATATCTAGTTTAGAATCAACTGGGACCATCCCTTCCGGAGGGGATTTGAGATGAAATATTTCAAGGAAAAGGCAATGCCATTCTTCCTATCTCCTAGAACATTTGACAAAGAAGTCACTAGCTTGAAGGTAATCACCCAAAGGTATTGTATACATATTTCATGCCCCTTGTTTATAGTTGGAAAGAATCACAAGGAGAATACCTCTCTTGTAGGATCCTTTTTCCAATCCGCCAAGAACCCTAATTCCCCCTACAGAGATCCATTCCCATTACCCTTCTATGAACACTAGAAAACCTCTTAGATACGACATTGATCCCTGCAAAAGTGATGAAATAATCCCTCACCCTCCTAAATTCCCAATTTTCCCTCATATTGCTAAATCCCTCACATCCAAACCTATTGTTATCACCATTCCCCTTCTCAAAATATTGCTTCTTGTTGTACCCACTCCCCTCCCTAACCTCCCACTCCATGTTGTGCAAACACAGACAAACCCCTCATATACGTCCCTTCCCATTCACATTGATCAAGCTCTAGATTCTATGAAAGAAACTATTGAGTCCTTCCTAGACCTGGAAAAGAAAGGCCCTATTATTGACATCCCAAATGACCCTATCCCCTCCATTCATGATATCCCAAGAGTCCCATTTTGGCATGAAATCTAAACACAACAACTGAGTAGCTAAACTATATCCCAAGGACAATAATCTCCTTCATCACCGATGGGATTAGGAAATATTATCAATGATACATTAGTTTAGAAGGAAGAGCATCCACCTAGCAGTACATATGGCAATGCCGAACATCAGGAAGACCCACCACAATAGTCAAGGGGCGAGGAAGAAACATTGCCACTAGAATATTCCCTGATGGAGGAGGAAGGAGAAAAACATATTTTAAAAGAAAAACATGAGTCAACACCTCCATCCTTATCAATTGACAATGGCCAACTACATAAGCTCGTATATGATCTTGAAGAATGTTGTATCCTACACCAAGTATGCAAGGATAAAAATGATAATGTTCTTTATTTGAGTAAGGCCACCAAACAATGGTTCATACAATGTCGAAAGTCATAGTAGGAAGTTGATACCCAAAAAACATAGCAATTTGTGTATTTTATTTCTAGTGGAATTCCCTTGCACACATTACCCCTAAGTGCTACCATACCATATTTTCCAAGTTGTTCCACAAAACAATTGTTCAAGCAGATTAGGAGCACAACAACATAAGTAGAATGTAGACTAGTTAAGGATGGAAATGAACACACCACCCTTCAACAAGCATACAATGAGGATAGGACCCAATTGGCAGATACTATAGAGGAGAGGAACTAGGAACATCAGGCCAATGTATCTGTGGAATGCACTATTACATCCCTCTATGACCAAGTGAAGCAGATGTGGATGATAATACCTGCTACACCTAAAGAGATATTGCTTGCCACCCCAAAGAGAGCCTTAATCTCATCTATGAGTCTTGGAAACATTTGGAAGAATACAAAGAGTAATTGTAGAAAAATATGGAAAGAATAAGAAAACAGAGAGACATGTAACAACAACAGTTGATGGAAAAGGTTCCTTCATTGGTCCAGGAAGTCCCCAGCACTCTTGGTCACCTGCAACAAGAAACCCATCCCAATCAATAAATATTATATGCTTTAAATTATTGGGTTGGTGTATATATGAACAAACAAATGATAGCAGAAGTTTTGTGTGAGAAGTATTGCCGCCTAATTCGCACCTCGAGTCACGTGGAAGAAATATTTAAGCCACTGGATGCGACCTTGGGGAAAATAAAGAGTCAATTGTTGTCATTTGATATTGACTCGTCCGTCTAGGCTCTCTCCTAGTGAAGAGAAGGGGGTGGTCCCTAGCAAAATAATCTAAGTCTGCTCTAATATATGAAAATAAAACAACTAATCTAGGAGATGTAATGATATAAAATATTGAAACTAAGATAAACTACAAATAATTTAAATATCTAGCATATAAAATAACATTCCATACAACACATTAATTGATTTAAAAATCAACAATAAATAAGAATTTCAGATAGACCAGTGCTACAAGAGTGCTTGTGTTAATGATGGTTGCTAGTGATGTCTCAATAAGTATTGTAGTTGTCTCACTTGGTTCCTTTTAAATTAATTAGACGAGTGTTTAAGGAGTGGGTTGATTGTTGGTCAATTTTATTCAAAATGTGGTAATGATCTAATTATTAAAGAGAAAGGGAATTCCAAATATACTTGAGGGGTACGTGGAATATGCATGTATTTACTAGGAAGTGGCTCTCACATTTACATGTGGGCTATATGGAGCCTTGGGGTTGTGTTCAAAACTACACCAACAAGGGTGTATCCTAACGAGGCCCCACGGTCACTTTCTAGTAGTTCTCGCTTCACTTGCATAATTTCCCCACTAACGAGTAATTTCGAGAAGGGTTGGATTTTCACTTTGGAAGTTTTAATTGGATTGTAAACTAATTACTAGTCACTTCAATCCCTTTCTGATTATCCCATCGATCCATCCAATGGCCTATAGTGGTCACAAGAGAATATAACGAGAATTGAAGCCTTGTTTATTTTAATAGTTTTAAACTTAAATGTGAGTTTTTAAATCACAAAACCGATACTCTCATTTCCAAGAACACAGATGGATTCGTTAATTTAACTTAGGAAATTAAAAAACTTAAAAAAACGAAAAAATGAAAAAAATGAAAAAAGATGTGAATCCCCCTAGGGGGATGGTGTGTGGGAACTTGGATTCCCAGTTGCCTTTGTTTTTACAATGATTACAATGAAGAATATTTTTGTTCCTTTTTATAATAGGTAACACATATATACAAAAATGAGGCTTGAATAATACTTATAGAATAAGTAACAAGAGGAAGGGATTCCGAATGTCTTAAATCTTCAAAATTTTGTCAAAGTGCCTCTCTACACATTCATGAATTTCTACAAAACAACAAGTAATAATTAATAAAATATGATAAATAGTTAATAGAAATAATAAAAAATTAACATATTATTCAAGTACTCTTTAAAAGGTAAAAATTTGAAGTATTGAAAAGTACTTGTTTGAAGCTAGATTTTTGAGATTGGACTTAAAAAATAAGATCTAACTAAATAGTTAATGTAAATCAGATTTAGACTATGATCTATATTGTTTCACTAAATAAATTAACATTTGTCAAAGTAACCAGTAACCAGAAAAAAATTAAATTTTAGAAGAGAGAAAAAGAGGGATAGTATGCCCTTGAACTTGGGAGATGGGGTTTTGCAAGTGGGACTCGGAGGGATTGTGTACTTCTTGGCATGCTTTATTAGAAAATAGTGTCATGTCCCATTCCAATAGGTCTACTAGTTGAAAATGTTTCACCCTCCTAATAGTTCCCTATTTGGGGGAGGAGGCATTAAATATCGCTGTAACGGGGATTTCTCCCCTGTTACGTGCAGAAGCACCAACCTTATTTCATTGTGATCGTAAGGAAGAGTTCCATGGAAAATAAAACAGAAAACTAGATTAGTAACATAAAGAAAATATTTTTTAATATTTTTTCAATATACAATGGCTAAACTAAAAAAATGCAAACAAATAAAAATATACCTCCTTTCCTGTAAAGTGGGCCACTGTGGAGGTCCTCGGAAGTGATCTGCCTCTCTATGGGCTGGTTCTCCAATGGTCTCCACGGATAGGTGTCAAATGGGGAGTGGATCCAAGATGGGTATGGATAATGTCTCAATGCACACTGTGGGAATTGTATGGCGACGGGGATGGTGGAAAGGGAGTATGTGAATACCTGAGGGAAAAAGTGTCACAACGTACCCACAAATGAAAATGAGAAAAAGGTGTTTTGGGAGTGCCCTTCACAATGTATTTATAGTATGGTCCTATGTTTTTTTGACCCAAGGTGGTAACCCATGGTATTTTCCTATGGTTTTTTGTCCCTTTCTCCTTTTTAGGGTTTTTGACCCTTTTTTGGAGAGAGTGAGGATAAACCATAGTAAATAATCATGTTTTGGACCATTTTTTGTGGAAATACAATTGTGAAGGTCAAAAGTAAGGGAAATATGGTAGGAATATGGTGTATGTATGTGGTTTAGACCATGTGTAGCTAGGTGAACACTTTTTTGTGTTAATGAATTGCCCCATGATGTGTGAGGGTAGGAGCTCATCATATGGCCGATGATTATCATAGGATCATGGGAATAATGGTGACGATAGTGAAGAGATTGGAGATACCCACGGAGAAGTGGAGATTCCTCGTTTGAACTACGGCGGATTTTTGTTTTTTATTATTATGGGTTCTCAAAAATGGTGGAGATACATATAATGTATGGCATGTATATGGACAAGGCGAGAATACCCATGCTCGTAACAATGTCAAAAGAATAAACAATGGATCAAGGATCAAAACATGGGAACCGATCAATACATATACAAATGATGATACATAACAGTGTCCTCAATGGGAGGCTGAGTACAGTGTTGATATGAAGAACGAATACATAGGAACAATGGCATTCTCATGGAATCCAATATCATTGCAATTGAGGCTCTGCTGAATCTGGAGGTGTACATATATATGGAATCAATGACTAAGAGTCAGAATCTCTGTGGTACAATATGTAGCATCAAGTACTGGAGATACATGGAAGCACAACACTAGGGCTTCCGAACACTGTCGCCAATGCAACCTGTAAATCACAAGGGACATGAAACTATGTGGGTCCCATAGTAGAATCACCAATGTGCTAGAGCAGGTGACAATCTGGGTCTTCGACTAAATAATGAATGTACCACTACCCTGTATGAATCTCAACAGTGTGATGATGTAGCTGAATTCAAGCACGTGAGACACAACCATCCTAAGAGGCACTAATGAATCCTTTTAAGTGGTCCAAGGAACTCATCAGTGAGGTGGATGAAACCAGGATACAGGGAGCTCTGGATCTATCCTATGGAATATATGTGTTGATGTCGACAGAGGGATACCTAAAACTTATCAAGGCAATGATGTGTCCTTGAATAGAAGCACGAGGGGGATAACCAAATATGTGGACAAATATGGGGATCGACACACTGAACGATGGAACAAGGGCAGGGGATTACATGGGACTCAAACTTCCTTTGTTTAGAGTATGATGATAGGGCTGACCTGGAAGAAATGAAACTGACTCATGGGAGAGGGATCATAGCTATAATACCGAGAAGATAACTGCAAATGGGAAATGCTGAGGGAAGTAACTGGATGAGTAATATCCAGGGGATCCAAGGAAGACTCATCGCAGAATACTCTAAACAAAGGTGACCCAATGGGGGGAAGCTGCCATACTATGATATCATATGTAGTGGTGACTAAATACATCGTTATTAAATCGTCTCATGGATTTTTAGCGAGCCCAAGAAAGTAAATGCTCAATGGTGTTTTCATTTTTAGAGTGTCTGAAAACAGGAAGAAGACTTGAGTGTGGTCTCTTTTTTGTATGTAGTCTCCTAAGCACGAATAAGGATAAAAGTGTACAAAGGAGATATCTCCCAACCTTTGGGGAAGGAATACTTCTTTACCATTGGTAGTCCAATTAGGCCATAAAAGGTTAAACATATACTTCCTGGACGGTTGTTAAAATAATTTTACGAGCATGAACGAAACCAAGTTTGCTCGGCAATATTTTCTTTATGAGAGGGTTGAAAAAGAGGTTAAAGATAACCCATAATGATATTTTTCGTAAAGTACGGTCCCAATGTTTGAGAAAGCATAAAAGGATACAAAGGGTAATGGTCCTAGTTGGAAGGTGCCAGGGTGGTCCTTTTCTTATGATATTCTATGTGGTCTGAAAAAAGGAAATAAATGTGGCCACATAGATTCCCTTTCAAATACTTTAATGAACGCAAAAGGAAGCAATCATGCTCAACAATATTTTCATTCTATTAGGAGTCAGAAAAGAGCTTAACAGAAACTCCGTAATGGTCATTCAAGCAAGGGGGAAGTGTTCCATATATCGAAAGAGGTTATGTTTTGAACATGGCTGAGAGGAATAAATGCACAACACTGATGGGGCCCCCTTGTAGGATGATGTATGGTGGAAAAATATGGCCAACTATGCAGTATGGATGGAGCGGATGGCTCGTGAACATGCGAATACATATAAGGGGAGATTCATGTGATGGCACGTAAATTGGGGTGAATTCTGAGAAATGGGCCAAAAAATCATAATGAGAGAACGAGACGAGGGTCTCGTAAAAAGATAGAGGATGGAAAACCAAAATCAACGGTGCAAATGACGTCTCAAACAGACTCCGGATGACTCTATGGCCCACGAAAGAAAACTAGACCCAATGGAGGCCTTTAAATAGGGGGGTACCACATGACATGCACGATTGTTCCTGTTCAGTGCTAAGTTGGAGTGGAGGACCCTAAAGCTCAATTGTTGTTTTCTTCCATTTCGACTGGTGGTTTTGAGATATGCGACTTTTAGGTAAGAGATCTTATCGAACCTGACTTTTTCACCAGTTTAGATTTTGTTTTTTCTCATATTGGGGCTTATGTTGAGCTCAAAGGGCTCACGGGGTTGGGTTGCACTTTTCGAGGGAAATTCGCAACCCAAGTCGCTCGTATCAGGATGACAAGCGTGACCTGGTCGTACATGTCGGTGAGACAGGTGTGACTCGGGTCGGACCTATTCAACAGGTATGAGCGACCTCGTCGCTCCTATTCGAGGTTTTTTAGCAACTTGGGTCGCACAAAAAGGTCGAACAAGGGATAATCATCCCAGGGTGAGTTTTTGTGCATGAATAGAACTGATAGGGACTTTGTGTATGTGGAGGATGCCATGGGTGACATGGCAAGAGAGATACATTGATACCCTATGAGAGAAGGTATAAGAGTTTGGGGCAGTGGTTGACATGCTCTCCAAGAGTGGGATACTGAAGTACTTCCATATCTCGCTCATGTGTCCAGCCAAGTTGTTGCTGGACAAGCTAGCGAGCTTCTGGGACATAAATATTGAGTGTTCTTTCATCCAGGAGGAGCAAATTGAGATCACTCTCCTTGATATCTATTTTTTGATCGGGCTCCCTATGTTGGGTATGATCGACGACACTACACCAAAGCTCACACACAGGGTTTCACTGGATGACCTCTACGAGAGTCATTGTTATGCCTCTTCTACGCTGCACTAATCATACATATTGGTGTGCAACATTGAGAGTCTTGTGACTCGGGATGTGGCAGCGATGGTGTTGCGGATACTAGGGTCATCGAGACCTCACAAGGTCTCAGGCGTCCAACTCTAGATTGTGGAGCGTGTGCTGAGGGGAACCTACTTTGGGTGGGCCCATATGTACTTGACACAGGTTTGACATGTGCTAAACCAATCCAGGATAGTGGGAGAGGATTTTTGTTTCCCCTTGTTTTTGTGCTCATTCTTTTTTGAGCAACTGCTGACCCTATGACCACACCTAGAGGTGCGAGATGGAGGACCTCGCGAGCCTCGCATGAGGAGGCGGAGCGACATGATGATCCGGGAGGGAGGAAACCTAGTGGGATGGTTGGTTACTAGGGATATTTTTGAGTAGTGGCGATAGCTACCAGTCCTTATAGAGGACTACCCGTATGCAGGGATGGACTATCAAGGAGATACTGACAAGCCTCGACATCGAGGACAGGCCTGGGGACCTGATGGTATGTATTCATGATTATTTATGTGGTTGCATTCATATATAGTTGACTATATTAGTGGTATCCAGTTTATGTGTGTGATAGATACTGATGACATGCCATGTGCATGTGCAGACATCAGGTCATGCCCTCCAGCAGGCTATTTGCGATGGAGGGGCAGGGTGGAGGGGTTAGATCCACCTACTCATGGGAACATGAGGCATCAAAGTACTTTGGATTCAATTCATCATGATATAGAGCGCTTACTAGATGGGGTCACTGATGACGGCTGGAAGTACATGGATGACGATCTGATTGTTGCATGCTACCATGCTCCTCCAGAGTGGATCCCCTTAATGAGGAGGATCACAGTCATTGTTGAGTATGTCCGAGCAGCAGCAGAGGCTGATGTGCTGATGAAGGAGGAGAAGGACTCAACTGTGGAGGACACGATGGAGGACACATACCCATAGTACCATGAGGAGGACTCTGACTCTGAATAGCAGCTAGTGGTGTTGCCCCTAGTGTAGTGGTGCGCTAGGAATTTTGTATGATATGTATGCTCAGCCGAGAAATATTATGGGGCTTCTCATTTTGTATTGAACATTATAATATGATATATATATGCATGTGGATGCATTTTTTATGACGATGATGATGATTCCTATATGATGTATATGACATATGTATGCATGACTATATGATGATGCATGATGCAATTTTATTTCCTATATGTGATGATTGATATGCCACTCTAGAATGTCATTAGTCGTTTGGTATGCTACACTATTGAGAATTCAAAATATCTAACCAAATTTCTAGTGCGCAGGAAATTTCTAAAGAGACAAGGATCATGTACTCGATAGCAGTTGTTCAACTGGGAGACAAGCAGCTTGGAGTCTAGGAAGACATCAAGGTGACAGATACCCAAATGGAGGGCAGCGACCAAGAGACCAATGACACCATTGTACTTATCTTGGTTGTTGGTAGCAATACCAACTTACATTCCGTCGATATGGATCAACTCATGTGATGGGGAATAGGTAACCCACGCACCCGAGGCGAGATTAGGAGCTCATCTACTTGCGCCGTTAGCGAACCCAATGTAGCGAGGCGAGGTAGAATCCATCTGGAGAAACCAAGGAAATAAACTGTAAGACTCGTGACAATAACGGTGTAAAAAAAAAAAACTATGACACAAGTGACTCATGGTGGGTTACATCAGGCATAGAACCTATTGAAGTACAACCTGTTGCATGGATTCTTCAAGAGGTGGCCGTCAAAGTCGGCAAGGATCTATCCCCCCTTATCGAGGCATCAATGCAAGACATATGGTTCATACCACATGGAATCAAACTTCCCTTTCCCTAACTTATCATTATCTTGTTCGTAAACAAGGATGGGATATCCTTCGCTGAAGGTGCGAGGATGAACATGGGACTCAAAATGTGACTTCGACCGAGTCTTAGCTACTTCGATCATCTGGAGAGCAGCATGACAGTCCTCATTGGTTTGCTCGAGAATAATAAGGCACTGTTCTAATGGTGAGGTATCGGGGAGGAGCTTGAAAGCAAGGAAGATAATGGAATATGGCACTCAATGGGAAGTACTAAATCAACACCATGTACTAAGTGAAATGGGGTAAAATCGGTGGTGGTCTTGGTGGATGTACGATAGGCCCAGAGGGCAGAGAAGAGAAAATGATGTCAGTTGTTTTTATGTTTGTCCACCATCCATTGGAGCATGGTTTTGAGGATCTTGTTAATAGCCTCAACTTGTCCATTTCCTTCAGGGTAGTATGCGGAGGAGTATTGGTGTTCAAACTTCAACATGGTCAAAAAATCTGTCCAAACCGTGTCCTCGAAATGAGAACCATGGTTTGAGACTATCTGTTGAGGGACACCGAAACATGTGATAGCATGGTTAAAAAATAATTGTGTCATGGTATCATCCTTACAATTGAATGTCGATATGGCCTCAGCCCATTTAGTGAAATAATCAATGGACACAATGATGTACTTATGACAGTCGGACGAGGTAGGATTACAAGCCATGAAGTTAATCACTAGCTTATAGAAGGGATCGACTATGACTATAGGATGTAACGCTGCAGGAGGTGTCCTTGATTTTGGGGCAAAGAGCTGGAAATTGCAGCAGTGTTTGACTGCATGGATGCGATCAAAAAATATGGTGGGCCAAAAATAACCAGCATGGTCAATATTTTGAGCAGTGACCAAACTAGAAAGGTGGCCACCATAGGCTCCACTGTGATAGTTATTCAATAATTTTTCATCCTCATCATGGGTGAGGCAATGACACAATATAGAATCAATTCCCCAACAGTACAAGGCATCCCATATGAGGAGATAGCAAGCAGATTGGTGTCGAATTTTCCAACGATCTTCGCGACCTAAATGAGCCTCGAATTTCTAAGTGCACAAGTACAGGAGAATGCCCCCATACCAAGGGTATTCCGTGGATATGACAAATAGAAATTCATCTGGAAGGTTGAATGTAATAGGTGATGAAGTAGACGACAAAGAGAGGTGTGTCATTAAGGAATCTAATGCCAGATCTTTGGTTCTTTTAGGGGAAAAAAATTCTAAATCTTACTCCTAGAGAATGACAATCCACTTAGGAGCACGACCTTGAACAAGGCGGCAGCTCAAGAGATACCTCATGGGGTTGGAATTGGCCACAACTCGAGTGCGACTCAAAAGGATGTAATGGGGTAGATTATTAATAAAAAAGATGATGGTGAGGGCCATATTCTCTTCATGTGAGTAACACAAAGGGGAACCAGAAAGCTTCTAACTTACATAATATATCACATGCTCTTGAAGATCATCATCATCTTGGACCAAAAATCCAGCGATGGAATTTTTAGATGTCGACACATAGAGAATGAACTCCTTAAGGCCAAATGGAATAAATCGATACACAAACGTGCCCTAGGGGGTTCTGAAAGTAGTCTTGTATCGGTCTTCTTTTCGGATCTGAATTTAGTTATAGCTGAAAAAACCATCCATGAAAGAAAAGAATTCATGTCTGGCACATGAGTCAATGATCTGGTCAATGAACAAAGTGGGGAAATTGTCCTTGGAACATTCCAAGTTCAAGTCACGAAATCCAATACAGACACGAATGTTACCTTGTTTTTTATTAACATGAATAGGATTGGAAACCCAAGTGGTATACGCGATGGGGAATATGAAACCTGCTTTACGTAGTTTCTCGATCTCGGATTTGATAGAAAGAGCCTTTGAAGGGTGAATGGGTCTTTGTTTTTGGTGAATAGGTGCCACATCAGGCCATGTGTCAATACGATGTTCGACGATAGATGGATCAATCCCAGGCATCTCAATATATGACCAAGCGAAGATATCACGGAACTCATGACAAACTGACTTGCATGATGCAACTTCTTTATGGGATCAAGACGCTCTCAGTGTAATATATTTAACTACCTCAGGTTTGGTTGAGATATTGACCTTAATAGTTGGTGAAAGTTTAGCCATGTTTCCCTCTTCAAAGGTGTCGGGTGGTGAGATGGGGTTCTTGAACCAGTCTACTTTTCCATGGATGAATTCTTTGGCTTCAACTAAGTACTGATCTAACGATGAGAGTAGTTCATCAAGAATAAAGAATGAACGATGGTGCATATCATCCGAAGGGTACTTAGGAGTCAAAATACCTTCAAGAATCTCCTCATCATTGTTGAAACAACGTGTGGCTATATCAGAGGGATCCTCTACAGCTGAGGAGATGGACAGACTAGCGAAATTTGAGATAATGTATATGGTGTTGGTTGTGTCCGAGGAAGAAGCCAAAGGGTGGATCTCCTCAAGGACAGTAATGTTGGATTCACAAGAGTGTTTCCGAAGGTTGTGAAGGGCAGACCAATACTCAGGAAAGTTAGGGAAATGGTGAATGTAATGGCCATACAAGCCACAAACTGTACAAGGATGGTTGGTTCACAATGACTTGTTCTTAACCACTGGTGGATCTGGGACAGTGACAACTGGAGTGCCATTGGTCTTATCCATAGAATCCATGTGGGTACGAAGGAGAGGTAACTATGTACAATTTTATATCGCATGTCCTTGGATATCGTACAACACACAAGTGGAAGCTGAGCAGGGTTCATTTGTTTCTTTGGTGGCCTTGCCCCCAGCCTTCTTTGGAGGAGGAGGGGCAGGTGTGGAGACAAGAGTAGTCTTCGATGGACTAGGAGGTGGGAAGGACACCATCTCAATAGGTTGGATGGGAGTCAACATAACCTGGGGAACTGGGGGTTGGGTGGGTGGATCGAGGTACCACACAGGAATTCTCAGCGTGAAATTAGGTAAGTTAAGAGTAGCTGTGACAGGCTTTCTCACGATGCCATATGGTGGAAAAAGGAAGGGAATTGTGTGGATCAAGAATGAACCCCAATAATTCCTAGGTGATTGTGGTTGGGGTTGTGATTGATGTTGCGATGTGGTCAGGATGGTACTGGATGTGATAGTACATAAATCCGATACGTCAGTCGACATAGGTAGAGGTGGTAAGGACAAGAAGGTGTTTGTCATAGGAGTGTTTGCAAGCAAGCCTGGGCCAACAACCTATAAGGATGGAGTGGACGCATTTTCAATGGCGGTGTCGATAGTTGGAAGGACATGTTCTGGTGTGGTTAGTCCCTTAGGGTCATAGTATGTCAACTAGTCAACAGTCATGATCTTCCCATCATGAGGGACCATCGATATTCAAAAGTCGGTAGAGGCACATTACATACATATAACTAGGTCTTAGGAGGAGGTTGTAATTAATTTGGGAATTGACAACCTTAATGTCAATCAACACCATTTTACTGACTAAATCAATAAGGACATTCATGAGAATCCCCTGAGGATGAGAAGAGACATCATCATAGGTGCGGAGAGTGGGAGTGGAAGGTTAAAGGGTATGGGACCCGAGTTTATCCCAAACAAAGTTTGGCATAACACAGGTGGATTCCCCCTTATTAATAATGCATCGATGTACAACTAAATTCTTAATTGAGACCAGAACTTGGAAGGTGACGGTAGACGACATCCTGGGTTCTCTTTGATCTAGGTCAAAGGTGACCAACCTAGAATCCGAGGGATCTACGACACCTAGCACATACAAAAACGTATTACACTATGACGGATATGTTTTAAGCACTTCTAGAGCAGACATGGTTGTAGGATATTGGGCCAAGTCGTCAACTATATTATAGTTGAGTGCAGTTCTGACAGTAACATTGTTTGCGACACAATGCATAGGGAACCGTGGGACTCTGGTCGCCCCGTTTGTGGGGGGTCTCAGTAAGTCCATAAACATGTTGGAAGTGGTAGAGGTAGATGCCACTAATGGTTCAATGGTTTCTGTGGTGGAGCCATACTGGTTGCGTCAAATCTGGAGGTTGACTTCAGACGACAACATCATGAGGTGATGGACACCAACCTCAACAAGTGAGGCCAATGGTTGGGTTGAAACCATTCCTTGGTGTGGTAGGGGGTTTTGGATCACCATAGGTAGAGTCCTAGTGGTGCTGGGTTGGCTGAGACAGAGTAGCCACATTTGGATCACGTTGATTGTCATTTTGGAGAAGTTGTTGGATGTGAGCCATGTGAGGACACTGATGAGTGTAATGATAGTAGGTGTTGCAGATAACACACATATGGTTAGTATGTAATTGTGGGTTCTTCCAAGGCCAATTAGGACGCTGAAGATTCTATGCAGGAGGCCCGACACCATTGTTTTTTGTAGGTTTGGCCTATTGGTCACCTCCTTGGGGATGATTATTACCTCGGTTTCTACCTCGCTTATTCTTTCCCTACCCTTGTTGGTTGTTGGGGGCGGGTTGGTTAGAAAGGTTTTTCTAAGCATAAACCTGTCCCATAGAAACTGGAGGAGTTGGGGCTAGAGCCGAAGTGAGTTGCATAGGTGGTGCATAATAAACCAGAGAAGCTGGAGGGGCTGCAAATCCAACCGCTTGTCCAAAACATGAATGTGCTTAACAAGTTGGTCCATGAACATGAGGATTTGGTGCGGGAGGTGCGTAGGAGTGGGTGGCTTCGGAATCATCCCTCACACACGAGTAATAATGGGCATGACCGGGGGGAGCATACGATGGAGTAGCTCTAGATATATCCATCACACATGAGTAATCGAGGGCATAACTAGGTTGGGAAACATGATGGGTGTTACCCGAGTGTGGTGGCATTATGGGAGAGGCCGCATAAAACTGGGGGTGCTAGGTAATAGAGAGGATGACTCCATCAGCGGCGTGAGATTCCCCCGACATATCATGGAAAGAGGTGTCGTATCGGGGAGCATCGAGTATGATGGTGTATAAGTAACCAGACTAGGCATAGATCAAATCGAATTACTGAGCCTTAAGGATGGCTTCCTCCTTTGTCTGGGGTCACTTAGATGTAACATCTTTGGCTATGGGGAGGAATAAGGTTTTGAGAAACTAGTCAAGGAAGATCCTATCATCCGATTGGATATTGCACAGACTATGTTGACATCGCCACTCATGGATATGATCCATGATGTGGGTAGTGGTGGTCTGGCGACAAGATAAAAGGATCTCCACTCCCTCATCATAATGGAAGGTTAGCTGAAAGTATTGAAGGAACATTGAAGCGAGTGAGGAGAATTCAGGGTAAGTAGCATGGGGAAACTCTATGTACCACTTAGCCGCACCACTCATAAGTGTGCGCTGGAACAACCTCAATCTAATAGAGTCATCCTCAATGTTGTTCGATGAACACCACAAGTGGAAAGACATGATGTGGTTCTAAGGGTCCTCGGTTCCCTTGCCCTCAAAATTAGGGAAGTCTAAGAGAATATTTGTATGCATAGGAGGCCATTGTGGTTGATGACTAATGGGATCATTTGTTAACCTTTCCAAATATGGAAGGTTGATACTAGCCATGAAGGGTAGGATAGATTCGAGGTTGGCTTGGGAAGGACTAGCAATGGTGTCTGTGGCTGTAGGAACGTAGTTCCCATGCATGACTAGGGGTAGATGAGGTTGACTTCCCATAGTAGGAATAGTTAGAATGGATGTGGAAGGGCCACTGCCCCTATGTATAAAGAGTGGGATGGTAGGAACCATGGTGGCTGGCATGGGGCCACTACTAGCGGGTAGCAGACTAGCAATAGTGTGTGCAGTGGTAAGGGGACCACTATAAGGGATACCCATGATGATGGATTGCAAGGACATAGGTCCACCACCAAATATCCCTCCGTGGAAGGTATATGGATGTGCACCATCCATGGGGCTACATGAGGCAATGAACAAGGTGGGTTCAGATTGGTAGGAATATGAATCGCACTCAGAGGTCGTGTGTGGCTGTGAAGGTGGTAAGTGACGTCGAAGATGGTTTTAATGATGATAGTTCAAAGAACTGAACTGGGGGGTGTGCCCCTTAAGATGATATGAGTAGCACAGTGGAGCAAGGATGACATGGTGAATGGATGAGTTTTATTGATTGGAAGTGAATATGGACCCTAGGTTTAATCAACCTCCTAATGGTTCAAGGGATTCACTTTGCCACCAATGTTGTCTAATGGATTACATATTGGGGAAATACCCATAACTCCACGGCTCAGGTAAAACTGATAACCGCTTTTCCAGAAATGACAACTCTTTGTTTACCTCACAAGTGGGAACTAGTAAATCAGGTAGGGGTCATTGCACTTTTTGCTTGGAAGGTCCTCTAAATGGCCAGCTACTTCGAGGTTCATGTGGTACTCCTCGCAATGAGTCTTAGGGCTATTCCCAAATACTTCCCACATTTAAGTGGCTAGGGTTTATACATTGATCCAAATGTTATTAAGTTAATTAATTGCTTTTAAGGTTCTACCCAGGGTCATGAACCAAGCATGTTCACTTATTGGTGTGAATTGTGTGAAACTATATGTAAAAAAAAATCTTCCAATAATGAAATTATGCTTGAAACAAATGAGTAATAAGCAAAGTTTTGCAGGAAAAAAGTATGGGGTTTCAACTATGGAGCTCAACTATGGAAACTCATCAACCAAGCAAGGGAGACCTCAAACACACCAAGGGGCTATAAAATACCAAGTTTGGAAAGAAAAATAGGTCAGGACAGAGTTTGGGACAAACAGGGGTCTGAAATACGTAGGAAAAATAGACCACAAACTGACAGTCGCACCTGTGGGTGGAACAGGCACGATCTGGGTCACACGAAACAGAGAGGCAGATGCAATCTGGGCAAAAAATAGTCAAGTCACACAAAACAGAGGGTAATATGTGACTCAGTCGCTCAAAATAGGGTCACAGTGGCGACTAGGGTCACTTTGGAAGCCAGGAAAGGGAAGATCTATATTTTTTATCCAGGTCGCGCTTATCGAGGCTAAAGTCGCGACCTAGGTCACACTTATCGGGTGGAAAGGAGCGACCGGGTCGCGTATTTTGGTCAAATAAGTGAGACTCAAACCAAACAGGAAATATTTTGAAAAGGTAGAGTTGGCTAGGGCCGGGGGGCAGGCACTAACACAATAAAGGTTTGTATCGGCCACGAGGGGGCCTGATCGGTAACAACTGAAGGTAAAAACTGAAGACAAACATGTAGAAAACCAACAAAAACAGGGATCCAAATGGATCTACCAATAGAGTCTCCATAACTATAACGGGGATTTCTCCCCTGTTACGTGCAGAAGCACCAACCTTATATCGTTGTTATTGTAAGGAAGAGTTCCATGGAAAATAAAACAACAAACTAGATTAGTAACATAAAGAAAATATTTTTTAATATGTTTTCAATATACAATGGCTAAGATAAACAAATGCAAACAAATAAAAATATACATCCTTTCCTATAAAGTGGGTCGTCGTGGCCGTCCTCGGAAGTGGTCCTCCTCTCCATGGGTTGGTTCTCAAATGGTCTCCACAGACAAGTGTCAAACGGGGAGTGGATCCAAGATGGGTATGGAGAATATCTCAATGTACATCATGGGAATGGTATGGTGACAGGGATGGTGGCAAGGAAGTATGTGAATACCCGAGAGCAAAAGTGTCACATCGTACCCACAAATGAAAATGAGAAAAAAGGTGTTTTGGGATAGCCCTTCACAATGTATTTATAGTATGTTCCTAGGGTATTTTGACCCAAGGTGGTAACCCAAGGTATTTCCTGACCCATGGTATTTTCCTGTGGTTTTCGGGCCCTTTCTCTTTTTTAGGGTTTTTGACCCCTTTTTTTGGGTTTTTGACCGTTTTTTGGAGAGACCGAGGGTAAACCATAGAAAATAGTAATGTTTTGGACCATTTTTTGTGGAAATACAATTGTGAAGATCAAAAGCAAGGGAAATATGGTAGGAATATGATGTATGTATGTGGTTTAGACCATGTAGAGCTAGGTGAACACTTTTTTGTGTTAACAATTGCAATAAGGGATATATGGGACCCATGAGAACATTATTTTATCATTTACACATTAATTTGGGTCATACAAATAATAAATATGGAGAAAATAAAGTGTCATTGCTTCATAAGGACATTTGGAGGTCCATGGGGTCCTTGGGTGGCTAGATTCCTCCTTACACATGTCATGACTTGAACCCAAATTCGAAATTATGAGTGATGGAATGTTCTTGGAATGTGAAGAGTCATAAAATGACATATCATGAGCCTAAGGATTTGAATGGGTGAGGAGGATTAACTCCCTGTAGAAGAGGAATATTCTAGGACGAAACTAGGTGCCATGTGGAGCCAGATTCCATGCGTTTTATGAAAAAATGATAGAAGATTCTATGACAAGTCATACATGATTTCGTACATGATTTCATACCTATGATAACCTAACATGTTAGGGATAAAAATATCCTCCAATAGGGTACACTTGGGACTAGGTGTCAGCCATTCAAATTGGGTGGAAGATGAAGGGTTGAAGAGAAGGCCAGGTGGCATGGAGGTTACTAAACATCAATGATGAGGTGGGGGAAGCCTATGGGAATGAATTAGACCTTCGAGGAAATTATAAGGGTTATACAAATATGTCATGAGGAATGGAAATGTATTTTGATCATTTGTGAATTTTCCTTTGGCATTTGCAGAGCATTAGCTTGTCCATTGCATGGTGAGTGCACACTTACCCTGCTAGTGAGCCGATTTCGAGAGAGTGATATTCTCATCCAAGTTGGACATGGAAGATTCCATTTATAAATATCATTGGGATATTCATGGAGTGTTTTTTTTTCATATATGAGGTTTCTACTATTCGTGACCCATCTCTCCTCCCATTCTCTCAATTTCCACTCAAAATAGGATTTGAACCCGAAATCCGCCGACAAAATCTGATGTCGTTCGACATTTCACACGGATGTGTCGGACAACAATCAATCATTAGAATGCTGATAATAGAATATTTATAGAGCCGTCAAATATCTGACACAAGTGAGTCAGATTTTCGACCCTGGTAGTGTCGGGGAACCGACACTACCAGTGTCGTATCTTCGACGTCTGCGAAAGCAACACTGGTGGTTATCTGACACTAATGCGTTGGATATCTGACGAGGAACTGACACTACTAGGGTGGTTTGTCGACCTCTACAAAAGCAAAACTGGTGGTTATCCGACACAGATGCATCGGATATCCGACGAGCGGTTTATAAAAAAAAATATAATAGATAATACTATTTAATATGAAATGACTCGTTTTCTTTTTGGACTGTCTGTTCAATTTGGACGTTTTTGTGAATTGGGAGTAGGTTTGGTAGACATGGCAGACAAATCTATTGACCCATGGCAGCAACAGCTCAACATCTTCTCCTCACCGGAAATTACTGATATACCATCCTCGGACACAGTGCATAACACGCTGGAAAATTTAACAGCTGGAAGCGAGAGCAGGGTTCCGGTTTCTTCACCAAATGAAGAGCTGCTAGGTGTGTTTGCAGCATGGCCATTGAACCTGGAGTTAGGAGGAGGCCCATACTCATTATCCCAACCTCAGAGCACAGTTGCACCAACTGTTTTCATTGAACTTCCCCAGGTGGAACCACAAGGAACCCCATACAGGGAAATCAATCCTTCAGTGTCACAGGGAGCACGCACAGGAGAAGCCGCCGAACAATTGAACTCCAGGGAACGAAATAAACAATGTTTAAATCCCTCTAGAAGAGATTTTAATTTCAATTGTGCAGTCCAGTGCACTATGGAAGAAACAATGGGGATGGATGGATTAACCCTACTCGGGAAAATCAGAGGAAGAAACCCCACCCTGGGGAAAATGAAGGAATGGGCCAGGAAAAATTGGACAAGGCTTCAAGGTGAAGGCCCGGTTATTAATTCGCTTGCAAAGGGATGGTTCAGCTTCCGGTTCAGATGCAGAGAGGATGCAAACCTCATACGCAGTAGAGTCTGGACATATGAGAAAACCTCGTTTTAGCTAAAGCAGTGGACCTCCTTGTTCGATACGGAAATAGAGCAATTGGATACAATACCAGTCTGGGTTCGCCTGCCAGGACTACCATTGGAATTCTGGAACCTGACCTGGCTTAGTGAAATCAGGAATGAGCTGGGTACTTTCATTGAAGCGGATCTCTCGTTTCAGTAGACAGAAATAAAAAAGGTAGCCAGGATCCTAGTCTCTTTGAACATCAGAGCCAGTCTTCCTGAAGCCTTTAATTTTGTATGGAAAAAAAGCAAAAAAGACAACTGTTGGACTATGAAGGGCTCCCGTTTCGATGCCACAAATGTCATGAAACAAGACATTTGGAAAGAAACTGCCCAAAATTTGTTCCCTCAACAACTGGAATAAGGAAGTGGGTTAGGCGACCAGAGGCCCCGAGCTCCAAAGAAACTAATCCGAACATAGCTTCAAACGAAAATCCTCTCAGGTCGGAGGGCACAGAACAACCATTGGATCAACCAAAAAGAGCAGGAGCAGCAGTAGTATAAGGGCCTCCTCAACAGACGGAACAACGTCTGATCGCGTCTGCCCCATCGGGTATGAACACTTCTTCCCTTAGCAATCAATTGAATGATTTATCCTCGAATGAATTTCCCACCCCTTCCACTATAACAAATGACTCGCCCACTCAGTCCTCCTCTATCTGTTTCCACCTTTATTCAAGGGATGTTCCAATCCCTCAAAAACCAAAAATCCCTACAAAAGGACTCGGGGTAAATGCCAGGATCACATCCAAAGGGAAAGGGAGAGGAAGACCATCTCACCTCTCTACGGCCCAGAGCATGGTGATCAGGGATCAGGCAAGTGGCAGACAAACAACCATTTTCGGGGCGCTTAGAGCAGTGCAAACCCCAGATGGGGCGCCCAAATGAAATTTGTCTCCCTAAACTGCAAGGGTCTAGCAAGCACCCGGAAAAAGCTTGCCCTAAAAAGGATGATGGAGGTTCTATCACCAGAATTCATCCTTCCATAAGAAACAATGGGTCCAGAGATGGAAGTTGAAACTAGTTTAGCATCACTTCTTCTGCAATACTCTTTCACAACGCAAAGTGCCATCGGCCACTCTGGAGGTCTAGCAATTGGATGGAAGAAAACAAGCATTCGGTGCACAAACTCAGGAGGTGCATGCTTATATCTAAATCAAAGTCATTTTTTTCAAATTTCTTTGGGCCTGGGAACTGGAACCAACAGCTATGCATAACTCATGACATTGAAATTACTTCTTTGTTTTGCCAATGAAAGAAATTGCAGACAGTTACAAGTATATGGTGACTCAATGGTGGTTGTAAACTGGATGATTAATATACAGAAATGTAGAACTGCTTCTCTAGATGCATTATTTGAAGAGACAACCCATCTTCTCTCATTCTTTGAATCAATCTCTTTCACTCATGTTTACAGGGAGCGAAATAAGGAGGCAGACAGGCTCTCAAAGAAGGGTCTAACATTGCAATGGGGTGAATGGAAAATTTTGGAAACACGGGACTCCAAGGCCATGGAATATCCGCACAGTCCTTTTATAAATCCATCACTCTAAAACTTTTTGTAAATTTGAAATATATTTTTGAAAGCATAGCACAATATCAGTCTTTTATGAATGGATGTTTTACTGAATTGTTTACTGATTTTTTTTTCTGCCATTGACTAAATTAATGTTTTAATGAATGAGTTAATGAATGGTTTTTTCAGCTGTTGAATGATTGAATGGTTTAATGAATGTTTTAAAGAATGATTTAATGAAAGCATTTTTCAACTATTGAGTGAAATAATTTGCATTGTAGATGCAATGTTATTTGCTTTGTGAAATAGTGAAATAAATTGTTATTTGCAAGTATAGGCATTGAGTTTGGGGAGTTGAGAGTGATGTAAGGGGGGGAGGGGCCATAAGAGCTTCCACCTTCATGTGGTTGGTCCTGTTTAGTAGAGAATATTAAATTATTCTCAAAACAAAGAGGAGCTCAATGAATGGTAAGGAAGAATACATTAAAAAACATCTATTTCTATATTTTTACTGTGTAATTTTCACTATTGTTATTTGACTCCTCCATTGGAACTTGTTACAGATAGCGTTGAGAAACATTTCCATAGTTAAGAGGTAAGAAATGGAGTTTTGATTAGATCGATGGCCTTATATACATAGTATTTTTGGTTATCCATGTTTTATCAAGTGATATATTCTTAACAATTAATTTACTTGAATAGTTGAATAGTATTGTAATTTACATTGTAATAGAATTATATTTATTTAGATTGTTTTTTTATTTTCATAAACAAACATAAATATATTTGATGGGTCCTAACATGAAACTATTGCAACAGGACAAAAAATGAAGTATGTTGAATGATGTTTTGAAAGGTAAAGCATAAGAAGGCAGTGTGAAGATCCATAAATCAAGGTATAAATATGTTTTCTTTTGTTTGATGGAGCTGTGTATTGGGTATTTATGCATGTGCACACACATACATTTAGTTGATGATGATGATTACCATACATAGAGGCGAAAAACAATCACTAGAGGCAAGAATATAGATTATGTAAACGTTCTACAAGTTAGGCAGGGGTCTTTTGACATCCTTGTCATTTCTACATTGTTAGGTTCATCATTAAACCAAAAAGTTTGTAGTTGTTCCAAAAAAAGAAAATTCTGCTTTGAAAAATCTATCTGTTGAAACAACCTGACAAGTGTTTATGAAGTGCATAGAGGCACTCGAAACACATTCTTGGTGAGAAAGAAGGTCATAGGGATTTAGTATTTCACATTGTGCACCTCTCCACATATTTGGATTTTTTTCTCTAGTTTCTCTTGAAAGATAAATACTTTCCAAAATGGCTTCAAACCCATTTTTTAGTTTTCAACCACCCTTACCAAATTGCATCCCTAGCTACAAATATTTTTCCAGATCAATGTTGCAATTTTCATCTTGGGATATATCACTGACGGCCCAGATATACACATATTGGAAATATTAGGGAAAATGTCGGGGAAAATATTAGTAGGCATAAACTTGGACCTGAAAAACTCAGAAAATATCAGCAAGCATAATTTTGGAACTGAAAAACACAGAAAATTACCAAAAAAATCAGGAACAATAGAAAACTTTAAAGCTCAATAAAGTTTTGGAAATATTGGGAGAAATTGGAGATATTTTCAACATTGTTCTAGATATTGATCTGATGCATCGACGTGAAATATTTTTCATTGTAGACCTGTGTACATTTTTGGGTGTTAGGTTCAATCCCAATAATACCCACTCTCACAAACTAACAAAAACTTTCATTTAAACTCTACTTCTTGAACCAACTTAACTTAGAAACTACACTCCATGATTTCTTTGCTCCTATGTTTTGAGGTGGAATGTTAAATTCCCCAAAAATTTACTTTGAATAACCTTAAAAAAATTCCATTACATTTTAGGTTATGGGATAACGGTGGTATCACATTGGGATAACACCTCTTGTGGGATGCATGAGAACCTCAAAATCCTCCAACAAATCCGTGCAACTGAAAAGTGTAACATTTTTCTTCCTCACTATCTTTTCTACCAAGTGACTTGTCTTCATCTTTCTATATTTTCATATGATACATACCGATGGATCTCAAGTGAGTTGACCCCTAAAATTTGAACGTGGGAACCTAAATTCATTCATACTATTTTTTTGTCATTACAAATTGACATTGAGAACTAGACATGACTTAGAGAAGTGATGGACTAAATACTGGCCTTGGGATGGAAAACTTGAACTCTAGGATTAAGACTCGGAAAATCAAAACAATAAACAATTATTGTCACAAGAATTAAGTTGCATATGCATCCATTTATTTAAATATGAGCTCAAAAATTAAAACTATTGGCATGAGTAAAGAATGTCAAAGGAATCTCTTTTCGTCAGCTCAATACTAAGTATGTTGCTAGATTTAGGCGTTTTCGGATTCTGCACAAAAGAAATTTAGGTATATGAGAGAAACCTTATATTTAGTATCCATAATATTCTCCATGACAGTCATAGATCTAAAATCTTTTCATAAATCCCGAGGATTAGATTCCTCTTCAAGAACCTAACCTTGCATTCATTAAATGCTTATTCATTTTGCGTTGTTAAATTGCCATGGTTTGTTGGATTATGGACTCTAATCTAATCCACAGAGTCCTACATTTCCTTATTTTCCAATGTTGAATTTTGTCATGTTTGATCCATTTTGATAAGCAAAGTCCTAACATTTTTTCCATGAGTCACTTCATGTACAGGTGAGATCCACTCATTAACTTTTAAATCAATCTTTTCCAACAACACCATACCCATAATCTATTGTTCCCCTAGATCCTTCACACATTTATGAAGAATGGGAAGCTCACGATCAAACTGGAACTTGTAGAAATATTATTTCAACAATCTCTATGCCACCGTCCTTGTAATGCATATGATTCAATAGCATATTGTAGCTAAGATGGAAGGAACTATTCAAAGGATCAACATTTCCTCTAACCACTAGTTTTGTAATGGATGTCTCCATTTATTGGATTGGTGAGGTATTCTTCATAAGACAAAATTCATTACTTTCAGCAGGTGATGATAGCATGGTCAAGTGGTGGGATGTCATAATCCAGGTATTGGAGTAATTATGTTTTGTTGATTTTCTTTTGAAATAATTTCTAAATTTTCAACATTGTAGAGCATATTGCCCACTAGTATTCACATGTCAATTGATTCCTTTTTTGTGTTTATACATGAAGAGTTACTAAATATAGAAGGGAATAAAGACTATGTTCGTTGTGGTGCAACAAGTCTATAGAGTGTTGATTTATGGTGTTATTGGGATTTATGGTCATATGCATCTAGCTGGAGTCATTATTTGATGTAGTTTACTTTCTTTACAATTTTTCAAATGGATAGGCATACATGTTCATATTACTAAACAATACAACTATGCGATATGTGCAACTCAAAGACTGCCTTGTAATTGAAGGTTTTTTTTCCACATAGATGTTTGTTTTTTAATACAAATGATGATTTTTCATTAGCATAAAAAGAAACCATTATATAAGATTTGTTTGGTATATACCTCGCTAGTTTATTTAAGTATTTTTTTTTTCAAAAAATTGAGAAAATTGAGCCTTAAATATTTTGATACACACACTTTATATGAAATGTATGCAATGTAGTCATGGAATTATCTTGGACTATTAGCTTGGACTTCATCCCTTTGAGGTTTCTAAACCTTAGTTGTGACTATGTAAGAACTATCCTAGTGGGTTGTGACTGTGTATCCTTGTGGGTTGTGACTATGTAAGACCTATCCTAATGGCTTGTGATTGTGTAAGAACTATCCTAGTGGGATGTGAATGTGTATCCTAGTGGTATGTGATTGTGTAAGACCTATCCTAGTGATATGTGACCATGTAAGAACTATCATAGTGGCTTGTAACTGTGTATCCTAGCGAGCTATGATATCCTAGTGGGTTGTGACTGTCTTGATCTGTCCTAGCTGGGATATGGACTATGATGTTCTCCCTCAACCTTAATATGAATTGTGGTAACCTCTTATAAGTAGGTCAGGGATGATTTGACCTTACCTCTCTGGAAGTGACTTTTTTGCATCCCATCTTAAGTTGAGTTGTGGTTGTGTTAAGCCCTAAATGAAAAGGGTCTTCACACTTGGTCACTAAGAGATATTAAATGCATCTAAAATAATTGAACTAAATACATTTAGTGTGTCCCTCGATAGTGTCATTTTAGCTCTCAAATTCCACATATCCTAATTGGATGTGTCTTTGACTACAACAAATATCACTTGTTGAAAACAAGATAGAATATGAATTGAACACATGAGCTACCTTTGGCCAATGGGTTGTTGTACCATTAAGCTTCACCCCTTTAGATACTAGGAATCCATAATGGTTTGTTTACAAGGTGTGGATTTCTATCTTAACAATTCACCTTCAAATAACACCTTGGCTCAGGTCTCCTTTCCATCACCAACCACTTTCCTGTGTTACCTTGTTGAAAATTGGACATGCTAGGAATCAAAGCTATGATCCACCATCGGTTGATAAACTACTTTACCACTGAGGTTATTTCTCTTTTTGTGATGGGAATCCATGCTGGTTGCATATAAAGGTGTGGATTGCTATATCCAACACTGATGTCCTAAAAAATGTCTTAGAGTGAGATATCATGGTAGTAATGTTTGGGAGAAATGGGGAAATGCAGAATCTGAAATAGGGTTAAATGTGAATCATATAAAGAATAAAAAGAGAAAAAAGGGGGATAATCCCATCACAGACCCAACCACTGAACACCTATCCTACACCCCACCAACTTCAAATGTGAGATCAAATTCCATGAGGGATATGGGGACATAAATGACCCCTATTGCAAGCAAAGAGCTTTCAAGAACAGGAAACCCTCTCAGAGCTACAACACCTTCAACTAGGAGCCCTGTTAATTCACAACCATCTACTCTAGGAAGATGTGTAGCACCAGTGGAGGTAGTAAAAAATTCTCAATTGGGCCTGAAAAACCATCACGAATTATCAGAGAAGCAAGTGCATGAGAGCACTAGAAGGGAAATTATGGCTCTAGGTACACAATTTGGGAAAGTCAAATATCATGGGATGGGCTAGTAAAGAAGTTTAAGATCAAGATGCTTCTAAATCACTCAAGACTAATGATATGGAACATGCTAAATTGAATGTCCTAGAGGCTCGGGTTGCAGCATGGGAGGAGGGTAGAGTAGGCTAAATACATGGCCATGTGATTCTCTTGTAAGCCTGAGAAAGTAACCAAAAAATAAAAGCAGAAGCTGAAATGAAGAGAATAGAGGTATACTCTCCCTGCCTCCTAACTTTCATGTATCATCTTATGAAAACCTTAGTTCTTTCGCAGTTATAATCAAACATTGTGAATGGTGGAAGATTTCATCTAATATGTAAGAATGGTCTTAGTACTAAATCTAGACAGGCTCAGTCAATGGCTTCCTTTGCAACATGATAGTAGTGTAAGAGAATACTACCAATAAATGACCATAATCTAAAAAATATCAATAACCTGACTAGCTGATTTTCCTTACTTATAGTCTCATCACTTGTGTACATACCTGGACTTGAGCACAATTTCATCCAATAATAATGTTATATAAGGTGCATTGCCTACTTTATCCCACTAAATCATACATATGCTTCAGAGTAAATTCATAGATGGATTCTTTTGTAACGTAATGGTAGGGTAGGAGAATACTATCAACAAATAACCATGATCCCAAAAGTTATCAATAACTTGAGTTGTTTATTTTTCTCACTTCTAATCCATATTTCAAAGCTGTGCATATTGAAGCCCGTGTCACAATAAATAGAGGCAGTGGTAGGTCTACTAGATGCACCTAAACTTATGCACTTTTTTATCCAATGGTGTTACCATATATACATACAATGTAAGACCAAAAAAAAGGACAAGTCTACTTATTTCCCTTTGGGTGCGTGATGCAAATCTTGACCTAGCCACTTGGAGATCTATTCTCATAGTCGATGGATATATACTCATAATTCTTAATAAACTTTTGCATGTGGATAACCTTTTTACTTGTTGGAGGCTATTAACACCTGTTTTGACATCTAGTGATATCATTTATTTCCTTGTTCTATGTGCATTCACTCTTTGTTAGCTTACTTTGGGTTTTTTTTACGTTCAATTCATGGCTGATTTCCATCAAATTGGATTATAGTTGTTTTGCGTAAAACTAAGGTTTCATTTGAAGGTTTTGTATTTTTCACTTTTACTTTTCTCTTTATTTGGCATAATTGATTAGTCTTGGAATCTTGGAATAGAGATAAGATTATGATGATGAGAGTAATTTAAAGTCACGGCCTAGCAAGATGAACCAAAACAAACAATAGGCCTATGGCCTGTCAGTGTCATCAACATTGAGGCCAAAATAAATTTTTACTCTTTGCCATTATCCTGTAAATGCTGGGTTCAAAGCTTCCTGTTCTCTACTTCCTATTCACCAAAAGGGATGAATGAATGGCTCCGTTCTAATTGGTTTCAAGCTTGGCTATATGGATTCACAATGCCTTCCACTGGATGGATGCTCAACCAAGGAATGGTCTTATATCCTTGCAATGCTTCTCAAATAAACAAAACTGTTTACACCAATTCAAAACCAGTATCCCAAGATTGTTTCTCAACTGAGTTCCACCTTTGTTTATTGCATTATAATAGTTATAACTCTGCCCATTCAGAAAACCGGCGACTAATAAGATGCATGGCATTCTGCAATTTAGAAATAGGCCGACAGTTAAACATTACAGAAGCATTATATATGGCTGGAGCTAATTGCAAATACTTGATCACTCAAGTAGTTATGTATATAACGTTGGATGTAGGTAGATAATTCCATGCAAAGCTTAAGATGAATTGCTTTAAGGAGTCACTTCCGTTAGCAGCTATATAATGAATGTGCAAACTCAGCACTTAATTAATAACTATTCCCCTATGCCATATGATGGTTGTGGCTAACTAGTTAAGCACACAAAATTTAAACAGAGCACCAAGTAAACCAACCATTCGTTAGTATTAGTCTGTGAATTATATATATAATGGGGCTTTGTTGTATGTAAAGCATACCGCACTAGGGATTGAAGATGTTTGGCTACATAACATGTTATTGCACAGTGCACCAGCTAATACATTAACCAAGCAAATAGAACAAGTAAAAATTGGGTTGTAGATGCCATCTAGAAAAGAAAAAGTGTTGTAGCTGATCCATTAATTAAATCAGCGATCAACTAGATTGATCTTAGTCACAAAACATTTAAACACATTCGACACTAGATTATTCTGGAAACCCAAATGGAAAACCAGCAATGGCAGGTTCTAATTATGCTTAGGAATTGTTAAAAAGGATGAGCTATACACTTTCATCAAAATTTCATGTATTCTTACTCACTGGCAGCAATTTACAGATTGCTCTGGTTCAGAGATGATCTTTGTTCCATGTGGACATGTTAGGAATCCTCTTGGTCCTTCAATATTTGAGTAGATTGCTTCACTCCTAGTCCTCATTCCTCTTCTACTGCCCATCTTCTTCCCCAGCATTATTTTTGTCCATATCCCTTTGGTTGTCTTTGCATCAAGCAAGCATTGTTTATGATAATGTTACCTTGAAATGCCAACCATATGCCAACCATAGTGATTCATTTCACCTTCTTGTTGGCCTTTAGCCTTTAAGTTGATTGTTGAATTCAAACTTTTCCAAGGATTTTTTTCATTATAAAGGTTGGAAGAGGGATTAATTCAGATCCATTTTGGATTACCAAATGCCAGATAAACTTATGAGAACCCCTTGTTGAAGTAGTTTATCCTGTTGAGATGTGACCGTGTAACTCTTCTCTTACTGGGCCATGAGCTATTTGATGCCCTTAGGGTTGGGCCCCGACTTTGTAACCCTTCTCCTTCTAAGTTGTGAGTGTGCAACTCTTATCTTGATAGGTTTTTAACTCTTTGATTCCCTTAGGGTTGGGCCGTGACTATCTTGGTGACACTTAGTTGTGTTGTCATTGTAATGTGACCTCTTGATTTGGGTCAACCTTCCTATTGTTGGTTTTGATCAAGTCATAACATCCTTATGGAAACTAAGGTTTGAACAGTACCTTCTTACTTCTATTCATGACCTTGTTGGCTTCCACATTTTGACCCTTGACCTTGCCGCTGCTCATTAGAGCAGTCTGTGACTTTGTTGATGCTCATTGGAGTAGGCTGTCACCTTGTTGTTGTTCACTGAATTTAATCATGAACCTAATGCTGTTATAAAGGATGGGAGTGACTTCTTTTTTGGTTTCTAAGGATGGGTGTGATCTCCTTATGGACCGCTAAAATAAATTGTGATCTTGTTGGACTATTTTTCGTGACCTTCTATGGACTGTATGGAAGGGGATTGCAACCTTATTTAAACTATTAATTCTACCTTACCTTTGTCTTTCCTATTGCAACAAGTTGAGTCCATTAAAGAGTGTCTCTATGTGTATGGATTAAGGATGTTGGATGCCTTTGTTCATTTGAAGGAGAATCTATCTTGCTTGATTTAGGACTATCCTAAAGGCCTGCCATTTATTGCAGCCTAACCTTTAATATACTACAATCTATCTTTTATCTCTGTAACAAGGTATGCCATCTGATCCTTTGGTGACTTCTCCTTTCAATGACAATATGTTACCCTAAAATTATCTGAGTATAAGGAAGATCCAAACTAGATCTAAACCAACATTGTTATAGTTCATTATCGTTGTTCTTTAGTTGTTAGTTTGTTTTACATGATACTATTTCTATTCGTATTGTTTAGTTTATGTACATTGCAATTGAAAATTTGTATCTCAAGGACCAACTTTAACATAATGACCATTGGAGTGTCAAAGTTTAAAGAGACAAAAATTGTGTTTTGAATTTATTACAACAGTATTGTTCTGTATCTAGCTCTTTTTTAGTTTTGTGTTATGCATTAAAGTATAAAATTTTAATTATCTTATATCAAATCCTAACCTAACCCTGAATTTCAACAATTGTCTTAATTAGTTAAATATGTCTTTCTAATGTTCATTAGTTAATCTTTGGATTTTTTTTTTAAATCCATCAACCGGTGTCGTCTTTTCGACGTGCTTCCGACACTTTGGTAAACACATCCAACGACCATGGCATGACTCTGACGCTTCCACCCATCGGACGACCGACGGTTCAAGTGTCGGTCCGCGTCGGAAGGCCGACTCTTCGAGTGTCGGATGGCGTCGGTTAGTCGACACTTGCTGGATAAAAATACTAATGGCAGCGCCATTCTGTCCGTCGGATTTCTGACTCTTTATGCAATTTTGATTGACACTTTGGAAGGAAATACGGTCAAATATGCGACACAATGGTCTGTCGGATCTTCGACCCAAATTAGTCGCATGTCGAAGATCCGACGTCACGCCACTGATGGCTAAAAAAAGGTGTATGTGTCAAAAAGGCGACAGATAAGTGTCGAATTTCAGACATGCAAGGTGTCATATTTTGGGTTGAAATTATGTAGTGACTTCTATATTTCCATGTTTTTCTATGAAGGCGCACTTGTGTGAATGGTGGTTGCGCCCCATTGAGTTCAGTTGATGCCCAAACATGGGTGAATGATTCATGGCTCTATAATATGTTTCTCATATTCTATGTAAGTATAAATCAGAATAAATACATATGCAAATGTCCACATTTCCAAGCTTTATTGTGACTAGTTTCCATGTGATGATTTTACCTTTCAATGGAGATTGTAAATCTGATGTGTATTGTGACTTGGGTCAATGTTATATTATATTAGTGACATAAAATGATTATATTATATTATATTAAAATGATTTAAATGGTATATATTCACATTTCTCTGTTAAGAACCATTATATGCACCATTTATGAGTCGAAGTTGAGCTTTTTTGTGCCATTTCCCTTAAGCAAATATCATTGAGATTATGCATTCGAATATGAAGCTTTAATCCTCAGTTGAAGAACTATTAACCCCAAAAAATGACATTAAATTAAGTTAATTGCAGTCCTCGTACTCTTTTCTAAAATTTGGGAGGGTTGCATAGGAGTTGGAGAGCCATTTCTGCCCACACCCTAGGGGGAATCGCATCATAAATTGCTAGTAATTTTTCCCCTTTTTCCATCATGCCCAAATCGAGTTACATATGTCTATGAACTGTAATAAAAATTTCATATAGTCAATTGAATATTCCTAATACTTCCCACATCATTCCCTACCAAATTCGAGACCCTCTTGATCCATTCAAATACCCCATAGTCAAAACTAGTCAAGACAAGTTTTCCAAAATTATGCCTTTGTTGGGAATTTTCAAATTGGTACATTACAAGTGGTATCAAAGAATGATATTGGAACCTGATAGAACTATTCATTCATTTTTTCCAATTCTTAACTCCCTCCCTTAGAAATTGAGACTGGAGACCTTAACAGTGAAAAGGAAGAAAGTGGAGAAGTTAGTTCTCTTTCCAAGAAGATAGGGGAAAAATAGAACTAGAAGATATGGATGAAAAAGAAAAAAATGAGGACCTTAAGTCATTCATTAAATCATATATTGAAGAAGTGACTAAACATTTCATGCAAGGATTCAGATTTTTGGCTAGCCAACTTGTGACCAAGCCAACACCTAGAAGTAGTAGTAGTACACCCCATGAAGAGAGGAAGACCCATGGGGAAGAACCCATTTTTTCAAATACAAGACCTCATAACCGACCCCATGAGTTCAGAAATAAGAGTGGACCTGCAATACCTAAGTTTTTAGAGTCCAAATAAGGTCCTTACACCACCTATTATGTTAGAGAAGCAACAAATGATTGGCAACAATTAAGTGTTGAATGTAGGAAACTCCTACCTTTTAATCAATTCATTAGAGATTCGTTTTAGTTCAAGCAAGGAGGAAACGGGAATAGGTAACCTCCTACTAATAATGAATTAAAATACACCATCGGAAAATCAACCATTCCTTATTTTGATGCTTCCATACAAATGTCTGCTAGTGCTTGGTTGCAAAAATTAACTGTATATTTTTAATTGAATCCTATGGTTGAAGAAGATGCATTGAAAATGGCCATTCTGCATCTTGAATGGGAAGCTAGTGATTGGTGGTTCCATGGTGTTGGAGGAGCTAGTTGGTAAGCCGACTAGAACGATAAACCGACTAGAATGATAAACCGACTAAGTCGATCAACCAACTAATTAGAGATTAGGTCGGCCACATAGGGTCATGTCGGTTAACCCAACCGAGAGGTAGTTATTTGTAACTATTTTGTCAATCATATATATTAGGCTGTTGATCCAGTTAAGAACTCGATTTAGTTCTCAATATTGTATGGACCCTTTCACTATAATATAATCTGTTATTATACCTATGTTATTTTCTCTTGTCTCTGTTGTATTTGTATGCATTTAATGTGTATTATTGGTAACCCTATGTGATCTGTGAGATTACAACATTGGTTCTGTTGTTGGTAGTACATATATGAGATGAATACAAGTAGATGATATCATAACAGGAGATTAAGGACTGGCGGGAGCGTAAGGTAGCAAATTATTTGCAGAACTATGAACAGAGAAACAGATTAACGACTGCTCAAGCAAAAGAAAGGTTCTTTACTGAAACCCATGAGAATTTTGTAGAATCGGTACCCCATCTCTTGAAAAAACTTCTAGATGAAAAATCCGGAAGCAACTAAAGACCAACAGTTGCTAGAAAAACTGATTCGAGGGGGGAGGACAAACCTGTCGAAGTGGTTTGAAAATATCATCGATGAATTCTGCAAGGAACAAGCTATAGAAGAAAGAACTTCGGTGGAAACCATTCAAAAGAAATTTTATACATACCTTACCAAGAAATTCCTGTGTTCCTTACCGACCTTGTTGTTCAAGTTCCTTATAGAAAAAGGAGTCGGTCATATTGTCAAACCTCGTCCATTACTATGTGAACCGCCACAAAATACTAACTGGGTGGAGAAACAAAAGAAGTGGGAGAAATTGATTGCCAAAAGGGAGTGGGAATATTTCCTAAGAAAGTAAATAGAACTATCCGAGCTTTCTAAAGTGTCAGGTAGGATATGGGGGGGTATCTGGTCATATGTCGGGGTAAAGAGGAGAGGATTCTAGTCAACTAAAGGGATACCATCACCAGCGATGAAAAGTCGACCTAAAAAGGAAATCAAACGGACAGTGTCACACAAAGGTACGGAATATTTACAGAAAATAGAGAGAAAGAAGAGGTTGCAAAGAAGGGAAGAAAGAAGAGAAAGATATATCACACTACAAAGAAGAATGAATACTAGGGTGGAAAACCAAGAGAGAAATCCACCAGAGTCGGGTCATGACCGACAACAAGAAGGCATGGAAGAAGAAGCGTCACCTATGGAAGAATATTTATGGATAGAGCAGCGAGAAGCTCTCCAAATAGAAGTTCCCCAGGAGGTAATACCTCTATCTCCATCGAATCCGAGTACCAGGATACAAGCCATTGTCGAAGAGGACCTCAGACTAAGAGCTGGTGAGTTTGGTATATGGAGCCGACTGGACGATGAGATAAACAATGATAATCATCTACTTATCCATTGACCAGAAGAAGGGAATTGGGTCATGCTTCAAGCGTACCCCTCCAACCGAAGTATCCACTTACTTTTATCGACACATGACAGAGCACCCCCCCTGCCAAATACAGCTTTGGAGAATACAGAAAAATCAGACCTGCGGACAAACAATTGCAGTTGGACATCGACAAGAGAAGTCGACCCTGATCGACTACTTGTCGGAGAAGAAACGACAAATAAAACAACAGATGGAAACGAGAGTTTTGTCAACAACAGCTCTACACAGAAAAATAAACAAAACATCTCACTACCCCCACCACCGCCACCTCCTGAAGAAGACAGCGATAGCGAATCTGAAATGGGTCACGGATCAGTGCATATCCCTCTATATGAGGGCAATGAAGATCCCATACAACATTGGTTCACCTGCGAGTCAGCATGGGAGGCCAACCAGGTTATAGCATAAGACAGACAGATGGCATAGTTCACTGGTGCATTGAGAAAAAGAGCTCTAACTTGGTACATGACATTTTCTGAGAGAACCCCGAATGCATCCAAGGCAGAAATTAAAGCGCAATTTCTATCATTTTTTAAAACTCTAGATGCTAAACATCTGGTAGCTACAAAATTAAAAAAAACTTCGCAAAAGCCAACAGAATCCGTCCAAGAGTACGATAAACGTTGGAAGGACCTTCTCAGCCAACTTGACTATGTAATTGATGAACAATTTCTAATTCAGTGGTTCTTTGCAAGTCTTTCACAGAAAATTCGGTGGCATATAATCCTAGAGACATTCAAGACATATGAAGATGCGCTTAATAAAGCCTTACAAGTAGAAATGGATGAAGACTTCTCGGCATATCCCACAGATAATAGATTGGAAGAACAACTTGAGATCGTGCAGAAATATTTAAAAGAGCTAAACCTTAAGATTCAGGACATCTGGTGCACGAAATGCTCAACAGCCGGACATTCAAAAGATAACTGTCGACAGGATATCAGCCGACAGGACGTTCGATTTGTGCAAACAAAGTGTTTTTGCAACATCTGCCAAGAACACGGAGAACACACAATGAAAGATTTCCCATTTAACATGAAAAATGGTAAAGAATATTGGTGTGCTATCTGTGAAACAAAGAATCACGCCACGGTCGATTGCCATCTAAACCTAAAAAAATGACAAAACTATCACGCAGTCTACCAGACTAATGCAGTCGTGTAGAACAATGAGCAAGGAAACAATGTGCAAAATGATCAGAATAGTCAAAGGTGCGAAGGTCGTCGATATGAGCACTGGTTCGATAAGTAACATGGAGGATATGGAGGTCGAGGTCGATTCTCTGGGAATCATGACAACCGACCACGTCAGCCCATCCAATTTTTCACATGTTACAAAGAAGGACACCGATATGCAGACTGTCCATACAAGGACAGAACTAACTTAAAATTCTGTACTAGTTGTGGAGTAGGGGATCACTCATTAGAGGATTTCCCTACTATGTTTGATAAAATAAATAAGAAGAAAAATGTTAATGTCTTGTCGTGTGTGCAAAAACATGATATTATCAATACGAAGAACTTACATATTGTAACCCAACAAGGGACAAAAATTGGGAATGATAACCCATGAATAAGCAAAATAAAAGAAAAGAATGATTATCCTGATCCAATTAAACAAAAACAACTGTATAAAGATGCAAAAAATATATTTAGAGAATTTGCTCGACAGGAAGAAGAGGATGATGATCAACAAGACACAGTAAAAGAGTTAATACACTTAGTACAAAAAGATAAAACAATATCTCAATTCATCGACTTATTGTATAAAATAAAACACAACAATAACACCGAAAAAAAAACAAAGAATATCTGCAACCTAAACCAAAAATATAAAAGTGATGTCGACCCACTTGTCGACCTAGAAATTGAAGGATACCATGTCTGACAAGTTGTACTCGATTTCAGATCACAAGTAAATATTATGACTCGTGACACTTGGGAAAAATTAGGCAAACCTCAATTATACAAGTCAGGCATATACCTGAAACTAGTTTACCAAGGCCTGATTGAACCTATTGGAGTATGGAGGAATGTCGACACAACAATAAAAGGAATATCGACCAAAGTCGACTTTGAAATTATTGACCCTAAGGAAGGATCCAGCACCTTCCCAATGTGAGTAGGTCGACCTTGGGGAAGAAAAATTAAAGGATCGATATCCTTGGACAAAGAAAGAATAAAACTAAAAGGAAATGGACAAAAGCCCATTGTACCTATTCATCCATTCCAAGGAGAACCTTGGACAGAACCTATTGATGAAGAAGTTGACATTCGAAAACAACATAAGATACAGAATAATGAAGATTACACAGAACCTAATGTCTATGGTGAACTTTACTTAGGCAACCAAGATTCAGTAGGATAAAAATTCAGGCGTAGAACTATATTATTGAGAAGTCAAGAATTACGAAACACAAGCAAGAGGATGCTGGACTATTCAAAAAGTGCAGAAAAAACTAGTCCAACAGTGCTTCTTGGTGTCCATCATCCCAAATATATTTGAAAATAAAACTAGGGAATATCCTACTTAAAAACCAGTAAATATAAATAATACATAAATACCAAGGTACAAATAAAGAGAATCACCAGTCATGCATATAGAAAAAGTATCCAGAAACATTGGTGAACATGGACGACTACAAAGCTTAGTGGAAACTTTTACAGGACAAGCTGCTAGATGGTGGGATACCCATCAATCAAGACTGTAGACATGGACAACAACTTCAAATTTATTCATAGAAAAATTTGGAGGGAAAAAGTTAACCAATCAAGCCCAAATACCTATGTTCATCTAAGGACAATATCCAGAAGACCACATAAGGACATGTGAAAAAGAATGGAAAAGACTCAGGTATAAGGATGAACATACATGGCCACACTTGTTTCCATCAATGCTCTCCGACTTACCAAACAAATGGTACAAAATGGAAGAAGATCGAGGTGAAACATTCCTATGGCATGAACTCAAAGAGAATTTTATCAAATATTTCAACTTTATACCACAAGATGAGAATCTTGTCGAAACAACAAAACAGATCAAAGAATTTATACAACCGACATAAAACAAAACCCTAAAATACAACCGACTGACAATAAACTGTAATAATATACAAACCGAGACAATACCACAGTCAACAAGACTACAGATGGAAAATGAAAATACAGAAGGGAAAAGCTTTAGATGGAATTCAAACCATGCCGAAATAACAAAACCAATTCACACAGTGCTCAAATTCGAGACAACCGACAAAGAAGACATCGACCAAATGACTGCAGCAGAATTTCCTGCCACATTTTCACAGTTTAAGGAAGGGATCCGACCAATCAATGAATCCAAAGCACCAGAATGGCTAGATTCTAAAGTCAAAACTAAAGAATTCAACATCTCAAGTGATGACCGACCGAAAATGGCTAAAATTGTAGACTACTGGAATGAAGAACAAACGACAGAAATAGTGAACTTATTAAAAGAGTTTTAGGATGTATTTGCCAGAGATTACAAAGATGTCAAAGGTTTAGTCCATGAAATGGGTGAAATGAAGATCGACATTAAACATGATATACGACCTGTAAAGAAAAGACCATATAAACTAGCTCATAAATACAAAGAGATAGTCAAGAAGGAGATTGATAACATGCTTGCAGTAGGTATTATCTACCCTATTGACCTCAAAATGGGAAATTCCAATGGTTGTTCAACCAAAGAAACACGATCCAACCAAGCTAAGAATTTGTGTCGAATTTAGAGAGCTAAATAAAGTTACATTAACGGACCCATTTCCAACTCCTTATGCAGATGAAATCTTAAATGAGCTTGTAGGACATGAATGCTACTCGTTTATAGATGGATTCTCAGGTTATAACCAAGTACCAATAGCCAAAGAATATCAGAAAAAAGACAACCTCCGTATGTGAATTTGGCTCATTTGCTTACAGGGTTATGCCTTTTGGACTAAGAAACACACCTACAGTATTTTTCAAAATTGCGGTCAAAACATTTCAAGAATATATTTAAAAAACAATGGCAGTATACTTTGATGATTGGACAATATATTCTATGTTAAAATATCACTGCAAATGGCTAAGGCTTATGTTGGAACGATGTCGACAAATCCAGTTATCTTTGAACATCAAGAAGTGCATATTTCTAACCCCCATAGGTATATTGTTAGGACACATTGTCTGCAAAAAAGGCATTAAGGTCGACTTCACAAAAATAAAAATTATCCTCGACTTAAAACCACCAGTGAACCCAAAACAAGTCAAGGTATTACTTGGTCATACAGGATATTACAGAAAATTCGTAAGATATTATTCAGACATGACCTACCCACTGGAAGAACTATTAAGAGAAGATAAGGTCAACTAGATAGAGGAATGCCACGTATCATTTGAAAAACTAAAAATAAAGTTAGTCGAAGCACCCATCCTAAGTTTTCCAAACTGGTCGACTAAATTCCATGTACACATCGATGCATTAGGCCTAGCAATAGGAGCAATCCTAACTCAACTAGGAGATGATGGAATGGACTACCCTATAGTTTACAGTAGTAGAAATTTAAATAAAGCAGAAAGAAACTATTCGACAACAAAAAGAGAGGCATTAGGAATGGTATTCGCACTACAAAAATATCGACACTACCTACTAGCTAATCCATTTATCTTTTATACCGACCACCAAGCACTAAAATATCTCGTAAATAAGCCTTTACACCATGGGAGAATCTTTTGATGGCTACTTCTATTCCAAGAATTTGAATTTGAAGTCGTTGTCAGACTAGGAAAATTAAATGTCGGTCCTGACCACTTATCTCGAATCGACACAAGAGAGGAACCGACAGGAGTCGAAGACGACTTACCGGATGCACATTTATTTCGAATAGAAGCAGTCCCAACAGAGTTAGTGGAAATAGCTCAATTTTTAGAAGATGGACAAGCCCCAGAAGGCATGAGTACGAAGAAGAAACAAATCTTAGCCATGAAAGCTGCACCATATATTGTCATAAATGGATTCTTATATAAAATGGGGTTGGATGACATCGTCAGAAGGTGTGTACTAGAACATGAAAGAAATAATATTATGTATGAAGCACATTATGGACCTGCAGGAGGACATTTTCAAGTAGGCACAACTACCAACAAAATCCAATATTTAGGGTTATGGTGGCCGACACTTCAGAGAGACTGTAAAAAGTTTGTAAGCCAATGTGATAGATGTCAACGGCTGGGTCGACCTTTGCCTAGTACAGAAATTCCCTTGATATCAGTAAACCCAAGCTTGACATTTGAAATTTCAGCCATTGACTTCATAGGACCATTTCCCATACCCGCAAAAAGAACAGGTACAAGGTACATAATAACTGCAGTCGAGTATGTAACCAAATCAGTAGAGGCAGAACCAGTCGACACATGTTCCAGTGAGATAGTTGCAAAATTTATCTATGAAAATATCATTACCCAATTTGGATGTCCACTAACCCTAATCAGTGACTAGGGAACACACTTTATTAATAAAAATATTAAAACACTAATAGATCAGTTCCAAATCGACCACCGTCGGAGTACAGCTTACCACCCTCAGTCGAATGGAGCAATTGAAGCATTTAACAAAACATTAAAAAAAGGATTAACAAAAATATGTAACACCGACAAAGATGACTGGAATGAAAAGATACCTACAGTGCTATGGGCATACAGAACAACATACAAGCGTTCAACCAACCAAACACCGTTTCGACTAGTTTATGGACAAGAAGCAGTAGTTCCACTACACTTTCGACAACAGACACCTATTATCGCATAGAATTTACATGTCGATGTCAAACAAGGACGAAAGGACCAACTAATGCAATTAAGTAAACTGGAAGAACACCGACTGATCTCTCTACAACATCAAGAAATCCGGAAACAACAACAAAAAGCATGGCATGATTGCAACATCAAAAACAAAAACCTGTCGGTAGGGGACTTGACTTTACTATACAACAGTCAAGTAAAAGGGAAACCCAAAAATCTACATACAGAGTGGATGGGACCCTATGTTGTCAAAGAGATTCATGCCAATGGATCAGTCTGACTCAGGACATTACAAGGCATAGTATTTCGAAAACTCGTTAATGGTGCCCGACTAAAGCGGTATAGAAACTAAACAAGCTTTTAAAAAAAAAGCATATAACGACCATAACGGTCAAACAAAAGCTATAAAAATCTGAAAAAAAAATCCAAAAAGCAAAATAGAACCGATATCCATAAAAAAGTATGACAGGGAATCAACACTTCGACAATCGACATCCAAAAAGTACTACAAAGTTGGACAGAATTCCAACATCAGCTGGCAGTGATAGCTGGAGCAATTGTTGAAGTCTATGTACAGAAAAGACCAACTATCAGACTTCACAGCCCATGAAGGTTGAAACATAGAAATAACTACTTAAGATAGGTAATGCATTTTTTGTACCTCCCCGTTCTTCGGGACGAAGAAAAATTTTGGTCGTGGGGGAGATGTTGGAGGAGCTAGTCAGTAAGCTGACTAGAACGATAAACCGACTAAGTCGATCAGTCGACTAATTAGATATTAGGTCGGCTACATAGGGTCGTGTCGGTTAACCGAACCGACAGGTAGTTATTTGTAACTGTTTTTTCAATCATATATATTAGGCTGTTGAGCCAGATAAGAACTCGGTTCAGTTCTCAGTATTGTATGGACCCTTTCACTATAATATAATATGTTATTCTACCTATGTTCTTGTCTCTTGTCTCTGTTGTATTTGTATGCTTTTAATGTGTATTATTGGTAACCCTATGTGATCCGTGAGATTACAACACATGGTCTTAGAAACTTGGGAAATGATCAGATATTATATTATGACAGATTCTCTAATGCATTGATGGAGATATTTTAGAGGAAATACCCTGAACTTCCCTTTAAAGAACTAGCACAATTGAAGCAAGTAGGAACTCCTGAAGCATATATGTTAGAATTTGAAAAGATTTCAGTAATGGTTTCTGATGTATCTATGGATAGGTTGGTTTTATTTTTTACTTAAGGATATACAAAACATTTGACAGGGCTATTGAAATCCCACAATCCAGCCACATTGAAGGATTCCATGAATTTGACAAGGGATTTGTAGAATGTATTGCCAAGAACCAAATATCCTCCCAAGCCAAATTTATATTCCAAATTCAAGGAAGGTAAGAATCCATTGCAAAAGGACTCCTATACCAAAGAAAATAAAGGAGGACCAATTCAATAATAACTTAGAATAAAGAAGCTATGCTTTACATGCCAACAACCTTGGGTTCCAGGACATATATGTGCCAAGGGGAAGGCACACTACATTGAAGTTTTTTTCTGAATATGATGAAGAGGAGGAGAATGAGGAAGAAGAACAACTTTAAGTTCAAGAGGAAGGGTATGAAACAAGAGAAGAAGAAAATCCCACTCCTGATACAGGAAAAATTGCAGCCCTCTCAGGTGTACCTAAATTCCACACCTTGAGGCTCAAGGGAAGCATACAAGGCCAAAAGGTTGTGGTTCTAGTGGATGGTGGAGCCACTCACAAATTCATATATGAAACCTTGGTGGAGAGGATAAAGTTACAAGCTGGAACTTTTGATGGTTTCACGGTCATCATTCCAGGTAACAATTTGATAGACTACACTAAATGGATTCCAAAGCTTCATGTTACTCTAGGAAATCATACTATCACTGACAATTTTTATGTAGTAAATGTGGCTGATACAAATGCGGTTTTGGGAGTACAATGGATGTATTATTTATGGGAGCATACAATGAATTATCAAGTCCCTAAAATAAGGCTCAAAAATTCGGAAGGGAAACTCATCTTGTTGAGGGGAATGCACACTTACCCAAACCAAGTGGTGTCGTCTCACATCATGGGGTCTATATTAAGGCATGGATACATAGAATGGGTTTTTGAATGTTTAATTACATCTCATAAACCCCACTTGAATATTTCCAATCATCCCAAGGAGATAGAGCAGCTATTGAGTAAGTATGAGAAGCTTTTTGGAGACCCCCCCCCTGGAAGATCACCAGATAGAGCAGTGGAGCATATCATTGAGTTATATATGGAACACAAGATATCAAAATGAACCCCTATAGACACCTCAAAAGCATTCAAGATTAGATTAAAGAGACCATTAAATAACTCTTGGAGTTGGGTCTTATAAGGCCTAGTTCTATCCCATTTGCTTCTTCAGTTGTTATGCTAAAAAGAAAGATGGAACCTTGAGAATGTGCATTGATTTCATAGCATTAAACAATAAGTCTGTAAATAATAGATACACCATATCAAGGACTGATGAGCTCATGGATGATCTCCATGGGGACAATTTCTTCTCAAATATTGACCTTAGATCTGGTTATCATCAAATTCGAATGAGATAAGAAGACATACCAAAGACTGCTTTCGGATTCCATTTGGTCAATTTGAGTTTGTTAACATGCCCTTTGGCTTGAAAAATGCACCTTCCACATTCCAATCATGCATGAACAACATCTTCCACAAGCAACTCTGTAAGCTTCTACTATTTTTCTTTGATGGCATTCTTATTTACAATAAAACTTGGAAGGAACATTTGCATCATCTATAAGAGGTATTCAAAATTATGCATGATAAATATCTGCTTGCTAAGCTATCAAAATGTGAGTTTGGTTTGATAGATCTATTGTATCTGGGAAACATCATTGGTAAATATGGTGTGAAGGTGGATATGGAGAAAATAAGAGCCATTTTATAGTGGCCTCGTCCCAAAAGTCTCACTGAATTAAGATGATTCAAAGTTGGCATTTGTACCTACTATAGAAAGTTTGTGAAGGGGTTATCCCAAATCACTTCACCTCACTGATTTAATAAAGAAATATAATTTTCAATGGCATTAAGGGGATGAAAAATATTTCTAGAGAATGAAGGAGGTAATAAGCAATTGTCTTATCCTATTCTTGCATGATTTTTCTAAACCATTTGTCTTGGAACGTGATGCATCAGGAGAAGGAATTGGAGAGGTCCTAAAACAAGGACAACACCCAATAGATGTTGAGAATAGGAAGCTACATCCACATGATAATATTTAATCCATTTATGATAAATAAATGATATCCATCATGCATGCTTTTATAATACTTGGTGGGAAACAAATTTGTGGTCAAAACTGACCATAACAGTTTAAGGTACTTCCTCACTCAAAAGGATTTAAATGAAAGGAAACAAAAGTGGTTGAGTAATATTCAAGCATTTGAATTTTATATTGAATATGTGAAGGGAAAAAATAATGTGGTAGCTGATGCCTTATCTAGAAGACCTTCTATTTCTCTAATGGATGTAGCAAAAAATTGGAAAGCCACATTAGAAGTAGAGCATGCCAAGGATAAATTTTTTTGTGAACTTTTTGATGGAACTAACCATGATGATAGGTATAAGGTGTTGTAAGGAAAGATCTACCACAAAGGTAGAATATTTTTGGTCCCTAATTCGAGTTTGAATGAGGAAATTTTAAAGAAAGCTCATGATTCTCCTATAGCAGGTCACCCTGGTTTCTTCAAAACATACTGAATGTTGAGGGAAAGATATGAAGGATGATTTTATGAATTATGTTAATGAATGCCCCAAATGTCATAAAAATAAATTGGAGCACACTCATCCAGTTGGCCTCTTACATTCCTTGCCTATTCCCCCACAAAAATGGAAGACATTTCCATGGACTTCATCATTGGTTTGCCCAAAGTATTTGGTAAGGATTACATATTTATGGTGGTGGATAGACTCACTAAATTTAATCATTTATTTACTGTTACTACCACTTTCACTGCTGTACAATTGGCTGAATTATTTTTTAAACAAGTTTTCAGATTGAATGGGATTCCTAAGAGCATTGTCAGTGACAGAGATAGCATATTTTTTAGTGCATTTTGGCAAGAACTCTTCAAAATGGTGGGGACAAATTTGACACCTAGTACAAGATATCATCCCCAAACTGATGGCCAAACAAAGGGGTGAATAAATGGTTGGAAGGATACTTGAGGAACTATGTTAGTGGGAAGAAAAAATCATGGATAAAATGGTTGCATTTGGGTGAGTTTTGTTACAATACTACTTTCCATATGTCCATTGGCATGTATCCTTTTCAATAAATTTATGATTATGATATATCCACTTTTATTGACCACATTTTTGGTGATAGTAGAGCTCCAAAGGATAAGGATTGGATTGAAGAAAGTCAAGAAATTTTGAAATTTTTGAGAGGTAACTTGCAGGTTGCTCAAAATCAGCAGAAACATTATGAAGATCAACATAGAATAGAGAGACAACTACAAGAGAATGACTTGGTGTATTTGAGGTTTCATGCCTACAAAAAAACCACCATAAAAGGCAAAGGTTCAAAAAATCTCAAACCAAGATTATATGGTCCCTACAAGGTGATTTGAAAAGTTGGAGAAGTGGCCTATCAATTGGAGCTTCCCATGGGAAGCAAAATTCATAATTTATTTCATGTTTCTTGTCTAAAGAAGGTTATAGGGAAGCACATTTCAGTTTTAGATACTTTACCACTTTTGGATGATGAAGGAAAACTTGTTCTTATTCCAAACAAAATCTTGAGAATAAGGGAGAGAAGGCTATGAAGCAGAACATTAAAAGAATATTTGGTACAATGGAAGGATTTGCCTAGTGAGGAGGCCACTTGGGAATATCATAAAATTTTGGAGCATCCAAAATTGGCATTGCTTGAAGACAAGAAATATTGGGTGGGGAGGACTATCATGTCCCCATTCCAATAGGTCTACTAGTTGACAATGTTTCACCCACCTACTAGTTCCCTAGGTTGGGGAGGAGGCATTAAATATTGCAATAAGGGAGTTATGGGACCCAAGAGAACCTTATTTTTCCATTTAAACATTAATTTGGGTTATAAAAATAATAAATATGGATACAATAAAGTGGAATTTCTTCATAAGGACATTTGGAGGTCCATGGGGACCTTGCGTGGCTAGATTCCTCCTTACACCTGTCATGAATTAACCCCAAAATCAAAATTATGAGAAATGGAATGTTCTTGGAAGGTGAAGAGTCATCAAATGAAATATAATGATCCTAAGGATTCGAATGGGTGAGCAGGAGTAAGTCCCCATAGAATATTAAGAGTCTAGGAAGAAACTAGGTGTCATGTGGAGCTCAATTCCCTACACTTTATGACAACAATGATGGACTATTCTATGACAATTCAAACATGATTGTAGAAATGATTGCAGAAATATGAAAACCTGACATGTAAGGGATAAAAATATCCTCCAAGAGGGTGCACTTGGGACTAGGTGGCAGCCATTCGAATTGGGTGGAAGATGAAGGGTTGAAGAGAAGGCCAAGTGGCATGGAGGTTACTAAATATCAAGGATGAGGTGGGGGAAGCCTATGGGAATGAATTTGATATTGGAGGACCTTAGGAGGGTTATAAGAATATTTCATGAGGAATGGAAATGTATTTTGATCATTTGTGAATTTTTCTTTGGCATTTGGAGAGCATTAGCTTGTCCATTGCATGGTGAGTGCACACTTACCCTACTGGTGAGCCAATTTCAAGAGAGTGAGATTCTGATACAAGTTTTCCATGGGAGATGCCATTAAAAACTATAATTGAGATATTCATGGATTTTTTTTATACATATAGGCGGCTTTTGTTGTTCGTGACCCATCTCTCCTCCCATTCTCTCAATTTCCACTTCTATATTTCCATGTTTTTCTATGAAGGCGCACTTGTGTGAATGGTGGTTGCACCCCATTGAGTTCAGTTGATGAAAAATCATGGGAGAATGATTCATGTATCTGTAATATGTCTCTCATATTCTCTGTAAGTCGAAATCAGAAAAAATACACATGCAAATGCCCACATTTCCAATCTTTATTGTGATTAGTTCCATGTGATGATTGTCCCTTTCAATGGAGATTGTATATCTGAGGTGTATTGTGACTTGGGTCAATGTTATATGATTTTAGTGAGATATTGAAATTATTTAAATGGTATATATTCATATTTCTCTATTCTGAACCATTATATGCTCCATTTATGAGTCAATGTTGAGATTTTATTTGTCATTTCCCTTAAGCAAATATCGCTGAAATTATGCATTCGAATATGAAGATTTAATCCTTAGTTGAAGAAATATTAAACACACTAAATGATAGTAAATTAAGTCTAATTACAACCCCCATAATCTATTCTGAAATTTGGGAGGGTTGCATAGGATTTGGAGAGCCATTTCTGCCCACACCCTAGGGGGAATTGCATTATAAATTACTAGTAATTTTCCATTTTCCCATCATGCCAAAATCGAGTTATAGATGTATATGACCTATCATAAAACTTTAATAGAGTCAATTGAATATTTATAAGACTCCCCACATCATTCCATACCAAATTCAATACCCTCTTGAGCCATTCGAATCCGCTAGAGTCAAAACTAGTCAAGAAACATTTTCCAAAATTTTGCCATTGTTTGGAATTTTTGAATTGGGACATTACAAAGAGATTTGAACTAAAACAAATTCCCCACCAAGGTAAGCAACCTAGAATCAGTTTAACACACTTTCATAAGAAAGATTAATCACATCGGTTTTAATCACATAAAAATTTCAGAAAACATCAATTTAAACAAAAATAACATGTATATCTAAGGTATATTATGCAACTAAAGAGTAAGATGATAGATAAACAAATTTACTTCTCTTACCCTACTGAGAGATATCTCTCCTGCAAATTCCAATAGTTAATCAACAAAACAAGTAATGAAAAGACAAAAATTACCTCCCAAAACTAATAGTAAGCATCCACACACATGAAGAGAGTCACACAATTCTTTCCTCCAAATCCTTTATTCATTCAACAAATTCAACAAACAATTACAAAATACAGCAGCATAAGTTTTATACAATTTATTCTATCGAAAATGAAGAGAAATTGTTCTCTTAAATATAAAAACTTAGCACGAGGGGGCGCACTTGCTAATGGATGAGCTTGATAGCTTGGCGTGAGTTGGATGTGAGTTGGATCCCCATGCTTTGGGGCATAAAGAATGCAATTACTAAAATTCCAAAAGCTTAACCCCCAACCAAATCTTTATTTCTTGGGAAAAAGTGCTCATCTCTTGGAAAAAAAATCAATTTGATATTTAGCAACCATTTCTTTCCTTTTGGTGACTTGTAACTCTTTAGGAATAATTCTATTTACCTTTTCCAACTCACGGAAACTGATTTCGGCAAGTTTCTTTTATTTTTTCTTATTGCCGAATTTTTTAATTAACTCATTTTTTTGTCCTATTTGGGTGTTTCAAGTAATATTTAATTTTGGAGATAAATAATTACTTGAAAACTTAGGAAAGTGGGTTCAGGGGTTAAGTGAGTGCTAGGAGTTAGAAAATGAGCACCCCCATGGAAAAAAACACCTCCTAGACACACTTTTATGACTTTTTAGAGTTTTACAATTAACTTATTAAAAATAAGCCTGTAAAAACGAATATATATATATATATATATATATATATATATATATATATATATATATATATTCATAAATTAAAACAAACCTATGAGGGACTTAGGACGTATACATAATGACTAAAAATAATGATTAGAATGGCAATATACATCGACGCGTAGGTTTTAATAACCTCTCAAGGCCTAACCACCAAGGCAATTATTCCAACTTTGTAGGCTTGGGTGAAAAACTCAGAAATTATTCATCGAGTAAAAACGATAGATAATTAACAAGGAAAAAACACCCTCGAATAACACATTGATGATTAAGTCCTAGGAAACCAAATGTTTTACATAAATTCATCATGCTAAATCATTTGATTACAATTCCCCATGGGGTATGAACATGTTAAAAAATTAAAAAAGGGCCTAAAAAGGTATGAACTTGAAAATTGAACAAGTAATTGTTCATCCTTGGCGGCTCAGTTAGAAATCCAACTTAGTTGGTAACATTTGGCTCCAATTGTGGGATGTGTGATTGATCTGAAGTTCATAGAAATTGATCATACGAGAACCCTAGAATCTATGGTTCCTGCACAAAACTAAGATAAGTCAGGCACATGTATACATATATAACCAAATGAAATAACTAATTGCATTTCATGATACAAGATAATATACAATAGATGAATTTAAAATATTTATATGTACACAATTTCTTATACAAAATAAATGATCAAGCTATGAAAAAAAAATGCAGAGGAAGGGTTAGAAATCCATGATACAAAGATCCCCCCTTGGGCATTAGATGTTGTTATTGAAGAATAGATTCAGAAGCAGCTCGTTCATTGGCATAGTTTTCTCTTCACCATCCATGTTGCTTAGAAAAAAATATTACATTGGCTATGACATGAATGATGAAAGGACCCATCCATAAGCTATCAAAATTTCCATGTTTTCCAGGATTCTCTTTCCTCTTGTCCCATAGTAGCACTGTATCTCCTTTCTAAAATGTTGTGGGCCTACATGACTTGTCAAAATTTATTTTAACTTTATCCTGGCTTCTAATATTTTGATCGACTCCATTTCTCCTTATTTCATCCAACTCTATCAATTCATGAATTATTCTATGATAATTCTGATATAAACTTGAATCTTGTAGATTATGATACACTAGTAACTTGATATGAATAGGCAAAGTCACATTAGTGTTGTAGACCAAATCAAAAGGAGACTTCTCGGTTGCACTTTTCTTAGTGGTCCTATCTGTCCAAAGTGTAGACTTGATTTTACTATCCAAAGACTTCTTATTATCACCAATAATCTTTTTAACGATGGTCATCAATTTTTTATTGTTTGATTTAGCAAGACCATTTCCCTACGGATAGTATATCAAGGAATGAGATAAGATAATGTCGTAGTTGAAACATAATGATGACGTGGCTATTGAACTGAAATATTTGGAATTATCAGTGGTTATCTTAGCAAGCACCCCAAATCTAGTAACACTTTTATCTTCAAGAAAATCCATGACTAATTTCTCGGTTGCTTCTTTTGTAGCTATGGCCTCTACCCACTTGGTAAAATAATAAGTTGCGGTCAAAATACAAATGTAACCATTACTTGAATTATACTTAAATTTACCAATGAAATCAAGACCTTGTTGCTTAAAAGGGGCTTGGACTACTACTGGCTTTAAAGGTAATGTAGCAATTTTCTATTTTCCTGTGAATAGCTGACAATTATGTAAATTCCTAACAGACTTGGGCACATCAATGAATAATGTGAGGAAATATTATCCTTCTCTCATAATTATGTGGGTTGAGTTTTAGCTGCAAAGTGGCTACCACAAAATCCTAAGTGCAATTCTTCTAAGAGTCTTTTATACTCTTCTTCATCTACACACCTAAGTATGATCCCATATGGTTTTTCCAACCCAAACCATCTTGGTTAAGACAATAATTAGTGGCTTGTAATCTTAACAACCTTCTTTTACAGTCGATTAGGTGTTTTGGATAGGTTAGGTTAAGGATATAGAAAACTATATATGAATATAATTGTTGTTGTTGAAGACACTGAAGCTCTGTTGAACTGGTTGATGTTGACGAACTGTTTTGACAAATCATGCCTAAGGATTGCTCATTTTCCTTTTTCAATGGTTTTAGAAAGACCTTGACCCTTAATCAATTTAGTGGGTTTAATATTTAAGTCATACTACTGAATATTTGATACCCACTTTCCTCTTATACCAAGGAAATCCTACTCAGATAAAATGTCTTTTACTGATGAATGGGGCACAAAACCAACTACTTTAGAGTACCCAACATAAATTCTAAAGTGTTTTAAAGACTTAAAAAGGGCATATGCATTTTTTTCCATTATAGTGTACTTTAGCTTTGAATTAAGGACCTACTCATAAAAGCAATTGGTTATTCTTGACCCTCTTTGTTCCTTTGAAACAAAACTCTGACAATTGTATCCTCTAAGGAAAATGAAAAAATTAGGAAATATTTAGAATAATCTAGGCTAGTCAAGATTGGGGACCTCGCTATACAATCCTTGATGCTTCTGAAGGATTCTTTTCCTTCACTATCCCATTCAAACTCAACATCTTTTTAAAGTAATTTTTGCATGGGTTTCATTAACTCAGCTACGTTTGGTATGAACATTCTTATGAAATTAATTTGATCATTAAAATATTGTAAGGCTTTATTGCTATGGGGAAAAGGGACTTTCTTTATGGCCTCCACTCTTTCAGGGTCTATCTTCACAATGTATTTGGAAATAATGTTCCCAAGAAAATTGTATTCATCTACACCCAATACTGACTTAGCATGGTTTAAGGAAATTCCAAACTTTCTACATCTTTCGAAAACCTTAATGAGGTGGCCTATATGATCATATCTTTCTTTGGAAAATACTGTCAATTCATCTTGATAGATTTTGATTATCTTTCCAATCAACTCGTTGAAAGACTAGTCCATAGGCCTTTGGAATGTTTCACCTGCATTCAAAATACCAAAGGGCATCCTTAAATATTCAAACGCTTCCCAAGGTGAAGTGAAAATGGTTTTATGACAATCTTCCTTTTTAACAAAGACTTTATTATACCTTGAGAAACTATCCAGCATAGACATCATACTTGACCCCGTTACCCTTTGTAGTAAGGTTTCCATATATGGCAAGGGGTAGTTATCTTTTATGCATGAGATGTTCATATTTCAAAAATCAATACATATCCTCAACTGTCCATTCTTTTTCCTAACTGCTACCAAGTTTGAGCACCATGATGAATGTCTTGTTGGTGCAATGATGCATGTTTCCAACATTTTTTGTAACTCTTGTTGGACCATGGGAGCTAACTTAGGGTTTATTATTTTGATATTTTGTCGAAAGGGCTTGGAATCGTGTGCTGAAATACATCATCTTAATAATATTTTAATTCATCATATGTAAAATCAAACACATCTCTAAACTCTTTTACCAAGTCAACCAAGTTTTTTTCTCTCTTTCTTAGAAGTTCCTTTTCCAATTTTTATTTCCCTTGGCTCTTCTTTAGCACCAATTTTTATGTCTATGCAATCCTCCATTTTTCTGGTTTCTTTACTTTTATACCTATCTTTCCTATAAAAATCTATTTCCCATTCTACCACCTTCTTGGGGACAATATTACTAGGTTGATCATCTTCCCCTTTATAGGATTCTTCCTCCTGAAAACTAACTTGAAAGTCTGAAAGCTAGTTCATGTTGTTGATGAATTTTATAATCTGCTTGTCATCTTTAAACACTTGCCAATGATTAAGGTTTTCTGGGATAGAGGGCCTAAAATTTATTTCAAATTTCCCATTTTCCTCTATCAACTATTCATTGAACTCTAAAGTGGAAATTGCTACCGCTAGCTTGTATGCCTAACTGTTTTCTAAATGAGGCACCGCCATGAGGTCCAAAGAAATGAAATATTCCATGGTATCCCATACATCATTTCTATACTTTTTTAGTATTTCACACTTACATGCAAATCAATTATTGACTTGGGAAACAATCAAGTATGAATCACCCTTAATACTTAACACCCTAATGCCCATATCTTTTGTAATCTCAAGTCCTAGAAGAAGTGCTTCATACTCAGCCACATTATTTGATGCATCAAATTCAATTGTATAAGCAAAGTTAAAATTCTTATTAGAGGGTGAAATTAATACAATCCCTGCCCCTTTTCCTGACTTAGAAAAATCTCCATCAAAATTCATTATCCATAACTCATCCGCCTCTTCATCATTATCCTTTTCCCAGATAGGAATAATCTAGTTCACAAAGATGTCATGGTTTCCAAGGCTATATGTCTTGCAAATGTATTCATTATATTGTTCTTCAATGTCTGCAATATGATACTTCCTTTCCTTTTCCCTATACAATTTTTCATGTGCATATTCAGAAGATGGAATCATGGCATAGGTTCAATCCATTTGGATAGATATGCCAAGGGATTCAACCCATTTCCTAGATAGAATCATTCCTCATATATCAGGTACATCTATGACTACAATTTCCATGGTCACAGCAATGTATGGGTAGGAAACTAAGTTGACTCGAAAATTCAAAATTATACCCACAACATCAATCTCTCGCGAGTCCATGGCACATACGTTTTGATATGTTTGTGTTATCCTTAGACTCATTTTCTCCATAACTTTCTTAGTCATGATGTTAGAGGAAGCACTCGAATCAAGCATACAATTGTGCAATAGTTTATCATTTGAAATCAACGAAATGTAGAAGGTAGGATGGTATTCCTTGTTAGGATCTCTACTATGCAATACAATGGGAGTATCTTCATTAAATTTGTTTTGTTTCCTAGCAGGGATTTCAACATACATGTTCATAATTGTCTCTTTTTTTGTTGGATACCTTTTTCTTAGTCTTTTCAGTAATTTCTTCTTTAGGTTTTTCAACATTATTTTCCTTAGATTCCTCTAAGGTTTTCATGAAAAAAATCTCTTTAACTGGGAATTTTCAAGATATCAATTACTAGGACAAGAATTTTAGCACTAGACAACCAATTACCCAAATCAATACTCATATCTGAATGGGGAGATAATTTTACCTTCGGTATGTGTTGATCTAACTTGGTTGGAATGGCATTCCTTCTTCTTTGATAGACCATGCCTTTATACTTCTCAATGATATGCTCAGGAGTAGGCTTTTCACCAAAAATCTTCGTAGCATTATCCTTCTCCTGACTATCCTCTCTCGCTTGTTTCCACTTTTCTTTCGAGATCAGATGGATATGCCTTACATTTTTTACATATTCAGGGTACCTAGGATAACCCACAAAATTGCTTGCTGACAATTTTCTCTTATTCCATTATGTAACATAAATTCTGACAAGTAGACTCTGTGTGAAACTCTTCACAAGGTCTGGAATAGGGAGGAACTTCATCAAAAATGTTGTTTGATTCAAGTTGGTTAGGAGGTCTCTTCTCTTGGGGAGAATACTTATTCTTCCATTATTTATTTGTCCTTGGTGGAAAACTTCTTTGATTTTGAACAACGTGAGTTTTCTCCATGGTCATCAATATATTTTTCATTGCATTCATTTGGTAAGTATGGTTGACCATCATTTGTTTCATCATTTTAGTAATCTCTTTGATGGATTATTTAGTATGATCTTTACTTTATCGTTCAATTTTTTTTCCCTTGGAATCATGCAGTTTGGGAATGGAAGCACTGCCTCTAGAAAAATTGGGTAGATTGGATTTTCCAAATGATTGCATGTTTTTGTCTATCTTTTCTGCAGTTTCCATAGCACCGTGTAGAGTTTTTGGATCCTTATCTCTGAGTTGATATCTCATCTCACCTTCGAAAGATTATATGTAGTAGATGATAGTTGATGCATCGATAATTTTAATATCTTTATGAAGTATTGAAACAAAATCATTGAATTTTTTATTAAACTTCTTGATTGTCTCATTCTCTTTCTTCTTAGTTTTATTCAAGGCAGCCAACAGGTGTTGATTCTCTTTCTTGTCACCCCATATTGAACTTAAAGTTGTCTCAAACTGTGCAAAGGTTTTGATGTTGTCATCATCCAAATCGGTGAACCATTCAAATGCATCATCTTCTAAGGATAAGGAAAAGAGCCTCATCTTTATATCTTCAAAATTCACATTATGGCACCACTTGGCATAACACTATGTAAAAAACAATAGGTGAGACTTCATAGTTATAGCATCATTGCCATGAAAAGAAGGAACTTTCTCAAAGCCTTTATCAAGGATTTGATGAGGATAACCAGAAATGGTGAAAAATTCCACGGGTTTAAAAAGGTATCCCATGTTAGTTGGTGAATTACTTGATTGAGGATTATCAATAAATAAAAGGTGAATGTCAAGGATTGGCTCAGATCTAATATTTTCAAGGATTCTATGAGAATTTAACTTGCTTTTCCTCCTATGATATACATGTTCAGGCTTAGGGATGAACTGAATCAAGGCTTCATAGTTTCTTCTAGTTGAATTCCTTGATAAAGTTAACAATAGTTGAATCAAGAGATGATCTAAGTAAAATTATTCAAATTACAACATTTATCAAACAAATAATAAAAAACAAAAATAAAACTCAAAGTCGTATTATAGGAATAGAAAGATTTATCCCTGGAAATAGCGCCAAAATGTTGCCACCTAATTCGTGCCTCAGGTCACGTGGCAGAAATATTCAAGCCACAGGGTGTGACCTTGGTGGCAAGCAAGAGTCAAGTGTTGTCACTTGATCTTGACTCCTCTGTCTAGGCTCTCTCATAGAGAAGATAAGGGTGGTGGTCCCTAGTAAAATCTAAGGCTATTCTAATCTATGAAAATAAAACAACTGATTTAGGAGATGTAATGATATAAAATATTGAAACTAAGATAAACTACAAATAATTTAAATAACTAGCATATAAAATAACATTCCATACAACACATTGATTAACTTAAAAATAAACAATAAATAAGAACGACAGATAAACCAGTTCTTGTGTGAATGAGGGTTTCTAGTGATGTCTCAATAAGTATTGAAGGTGTCTCAGTTGGTTCCTTGTAAATTATTTAGATGAGTGATTAAGGAGTGGGTTGATTATTGGTCAATTTTATTAAAATGTGGTAATGACCTAATTATTAAAGGGAAATGGGATTCCAAGTATACCCAAGGGGTACGTGGAAAATGTCCATATTTACTATGAAGTGGCTCTCATAGTGACAGGTGGTCTAGATGGATTCATGGGGTTGTGTTCAACACTACACCAACAAGGGTGTATCCTAACAGGGCCCCATAGTCACTTTCTAGTATTTCCTACTTCACTTGCAGAATTTCCCCACGAACAAGTAATTTTGAAAAGTGTTGGATTTTCACTTTGGGAATTTTAATTGGAGTGTGAAACTAATTACTAGTCATTTCAATCCCTTTTTGATTGTCCCACCGATCCAGTCAATGGACTGCAGTGGTCACAAGAGCATAGAGGAATTGAAGCCTTATTTATTTTAAGAGTTTTAAACTTAAATGTGAGTTATTTAAATAACAGAAACAGTACTCTTGTTTCCGAGAACACAGTCGGATTCATTAATTTTAACTTAGTAAAGTTAAAAACTTTAAAAAAAATGAAAAAGATGTGAATCCCCCAAAGGGGGATGGGGTGTGGGAACTTGGTTTCCCACTTGCCTCTCTTTTTACAATGATTACAATGAAAAATATATGTGTTTCTTTGTAGAATAAGAAACACATATTTACAAAAATGAGGCTTGAATAATGCCTATAGAATAAGTAATAAGAGAAAAGGCTCCCTGATGACTTAAATCTTTAAATTTTTGCCAAATTGCCTCTCTACATGTTCATTAATTACTACAAAATAGCAAGTAATAATTATGCTAAATAATTGGTTGAAACAATAAAAATTTAACATATTATTCAAGTACTCCTTAAAAGGTAAAAAATTGAAGTATTTAAAAGTACTTGCTTGAAGCTAGATTTATGAGATTGGACTTTAAAAATAATATCTAACTAAATAGTAAATGTAAATTATATTTAGCTTTTGATCTATATCAGTTCACTAAATCGATTAACATTTGTCAAAGTAACCGGTAACCATAAAACATTTGAATTTTAGATGACAGGTTTTGAGGAATAGTAATCCCTTGAACTTGGGCGATGGGGTCTTCCAAGTGGGACTCTGAGGGATTATGTCCTTCTTGGTATTCTTATAAAGAAAATAGAGTCAAACTAGAATGCCTTCCTCGTCAATCTAAGCAACCTGCAATCATTTGAACACACTTGCATAAGAACGATTAATCCCATCGACGCTAATCACATAAAAATATAAGAAAACCTGAATTTAAACAAAAATAACATGTATCTCTAAGGTATCTTATGCAACTAAACATTAAGATGATATATAAACAAATATACTTCTCTTACCCTACTGAGAGATATCTCTCCTTCAAAGGCCAATAGTTAATCAACAAAACAAGTAATGAAAAGACACAGATTACCTCCCAAAACTAACAGTAAGCATCCACACACATGAAGAGAGTCACACGATTCTTGCCTCCAAATCCTTTATTGATTCAATAAATTCAACAAATGATTACAAGATACATGAGCATAAGTTCCATACAATTTTTGATGTCGAAAATGAAGAGAACTTGCTCTCTTAAATAGAAAAAATCATCATGAGGAGGCGCACTTGCTAAAGGATGAGCTTGATATCTTGGTGTGAGTTGGATGTGAGTTGTATCCCCATGCTTTGGGGCATAAAGAATGCAATTACCAAAATGCCAAAATCTTAACCTCAAACCAAATCTTTCTTTCTTGGGAAAAGTGCCCCTCTCTTGGAAAAAAATACAATTTGATATTTAGCAACCATTTCTTTCCTTTTGATGACTTGTAACTCTTTGGGAATAATTCTATTTACCTTTTCCAACTCATGGAAACTAATTTTGACAAGTTTCTTTTATTTTTTTTAATTAATTCATTTTTTGTCCTTTTTTGGTTTTTCGAGTAATATTTAAATTTGGAGATAAATAATTACTCGAAAACTTGGGCAAGTGGTTTTAGGGGTTAAGTGGGTGCTCTTAGTTATAAAATGAGCNATATATATATTCCAGAAATAAAATAAAAACATGGAGAACATAGGACATGTTCATGATGACTCAAAATAATGATTAGAATGGTAATATACATCAACACATGTGTTTTAATAACCTCCCAAGGCCTAACCACCAAGGCAGTTATTCCAGCTTTGGAAGCTTGGGTGAAAAACTTAGAAATTATTTATCGCTTCAAAACGATAGATAATTAACAAGGAAAAAACACCCTAGAATAACTCATTGATGATTAAGTCCTTGGAAACCAAACCTTTTACATAAAGTCATCATGCTAACCCATTTTATTAAAATTCCCCATGGGGTAAAAATGTGTTAAAAACATTTAAAAAGGGCCTTAAAAACGCCTGCATAGACTTTTGAACTTGAAAATTGAACAAGTAATTGTTCATCCTTGGAGGATCAGTTAGAAATACAACTTAGTGCAACTTAGTTGGTAACAAGAAGCTCAGGAAACTCATTGACGAAACCAATACTATCACTAATATGTTAGAGTGGCAACGAAAGTATGAAAATGAACAACATGTTGATGATGATTAACTCAATGACAAAATAGTTTCCACCAAGAAGACTCTCCATGAGTTAAATCCAAAATTGCAAATAACATACCTCTAATTATAATAATTGAATCTATTCGTGGATTCAGAGTGGACACAATTGGATCAGCAAAATCCTACTACACTGAATAGTGAGAAGGCCCAAGCTTTCATAGATGGATATAACATTTTAATGGGCAAGTGGAAAACTACGGTCAAAAAATTCAAATCCTTTAGGATCCCCACCATCATATAAGTAACAATGTTGGCTCCTTCATTTGAAGGATCATCCTGAAGATGCACAAGGATCAAGAACACAACAAGTTTGAATCAAGGGATAGCTAGCGCTTTTGGTTAGGTCCTGTTGGATCCTTTGTTTTTGGATGGACCATGGTCACGAAATACTACATGAAGATCAAGTAAAAAATCATGAAATCCATTGAATATTGCAACCATATCGGGTACATACTAGCAACTATAAAGTGCAAAGCATGAGGGCATCAAGACATCAAGTGATGAGAACATCAACCAATCAAAAATGCAAAGACAATGCATTATGAGTTTTGGTTTTTTTATCTGGGTCATGTGATTATGGGTTTTTACCAATTTACTAAGTTTTGTGACGGGTCATTCCGCATATGGAAGTTTATGGATATAGATTTGATTGTATGAATTGTAACGAAGATCATTGAATTAATAATGATGAAGATTTATTAGGCCCCAAATTTTCTATATTATTCATGAATACCATGAATGTTGTCTTTTTCCTTTGTTATTTGTTTTATATTGTTTGTCTAACTTTCTATAAATGTATATGAATATATGATTAATGCATGTTGCAGGATTGTGTAATGTATAAGTTATATTCCAATATATATTTATAGTTAACTATGATCGTAAATAGGTCTAGGAATTGTTCTAGGTGAGACCTTCTCTTTTGGGGGGTTGTCTAGCACACTAGACTACAAAGGGCCCCTTGGTTAGCATTTGCACAAGAATCTCAGTCTTATTTTATTTTTGCGCCAATAAGAACAATGTGGAACTGTGTACATTTCGATGTATTTCAAGTTGATTTAATGTGTCATATTGACTACATTTGATGAAAACAACTTAAATTAATTAGAATTTATTATCCCTTACCAAGGCTTGATTAGGTGATGTACATTGTGCATCCATTGAAGGATGTGGAGGGTAGTCTTGAGGCAATAATTGGGAAGAACATTTTAGATGCTACATCCCTTTATCACTACATAAATTTAATAAGGGTGAAAGGGAAATGATAATAAGGGTGGTAAATAAATCCAAAACCCACCTCTAAAACCCAAATCCCACTTTCAAAACCCACATCACATTTTGATTTAAATTTGCAAATAAAAAGAAGTGGATGCAAGGAAAATGATAAAAACTTAACTGTGAATTTAAGAGATTGGTGATGCCCTAAAAATATCCATTGCTTAATATTGTTCAGTACCCCTAAAAATCCCTTTAAATTTCAAGAATCTCCCCCCAACACCCTCCTGTGAAAATAAAATGAGGGGACCACCTCCTTGTTTAGCTTATATTTGAAATGGACAAAAAAAACAACGCACAGTTTGTCATTGCACCATTTTTTTGCTTTTGAGTTCATTGCATCAATCATATTTCAATTGTGACAAAGCTAAGATAAATCATGCTTCACCTTCATGTTGTCTAGTGTTTCCAATTTTCATATTGTTTCATTTCATAAAGATGCTTAAGTAAAAACAAGCATAGTCTCTACATTGTGGAGTTTTTCTTAACATTGATATAAAATTTAAAATAATTACTATTATTATCAGTAGTAGTAGTTTATAATGGAAAGTATTATATCTATATTTAAGAATGATTATAATATTATTAGAAATCCCTTATACCATGAGACATGCCCTTTGTAGGGAATCGTTAGATTATGACTAGGTAATGGCCACGATTCAAAGGTTAACACAACAAGGGTGGGTCCCCTCACCCAAGGAAAACTTCAAGGATGGGAATTAGAGCTTAGGATATATGCACTATTTTAGGGTATGGTGTGTAGTACCAAACTAAGGACTTAGGCCCTACACAATACTGTTATGGCTCATTAACCATGAAAAGTCCCCATGGCACAACCTGTGCACCCAAACAAGAATATTTCTCCCAAAAGTGGGATATGAGATCAATTATAATGTTTGGCACACCAAACACATGTATCCTAAAAGATAACATTGTTTGGGGTATAAAACTAGGGGTTCGACCTTTAACAATATTTATATGTCTCATGGGCGATGAATATATTCCCAAGCAACGATACAAGCCCTCTATAAAGTATATTTTTTCCATGAGTATCTTAACCTATGGCATCCTTCAAGGCCAAAAAACGGGGATTATCCCCTATAGAAATATTCTACAACCCTTAGACCATGCATAAGTCCATGGATCACCACATAATCCCCTTAGAAGTGATCTTTTCCCCAAGAGTGGGACAAAAAAGATCTATTCTCTAGTTTGACGCACTGAGGATGGGTTCCATGATCAAATCAATTATTTGATATTAAAATTAAGGGGGTTTAGGCCATAAATTATTGCTTTAAGGAATATAATCCATGCATGAGACCTCATAAAATGTGAGAAACCCTCTATACAAAGTCATAGGACCACCTAATCATTCCTAAGAATTTGAGTAATTACCAATTCAATTTTTTAGCATGTGATTGATGGATTAAAGCACCAAGAACATAATATTTCATGACCATATTGTATTACCTTAGACATTGTAAATTACTTCGAGGACCTATGGGTTATGCATGCCCCCCTAATCATGAAAAATGCCTTCTAGAAGGATTACTAATATTATAAGTCACATATGGGCCCAATTTCTAAGATTGATATACTAGAGATATGTCTCTTCATCTAAGATATGATTAATAGAAAAAAATAGGATTTTAGGCACTATATACCGTGCTTAGCACTCACAATAGTATAATGGGGCCTCAACTTGAAATAAAACATCCATAAGGAATATTTTGTCTTGTGAGTGGAGTATAGGGTCAATTCTAAGGTTTTGTGAACAAATAGGTTTTCTAGCCTATAACATCATGCTCTATTAAAACATAGGCATTAAGGCTCTAAACTCTACTTATGCCCTAAACAGGAAAGTTTTTGAAATAAATATTTATCTTAGGAGTGTGATATTAACTTGAATCTAATGATTGGTACACCAAGTGCAAGTCTCCTATCCAAATAGATGTTTCAAGGATTCAAATGAGGCCTTATGTCTTAAATCCCAATAGTGGTTTATGAATCTGATTTATTGGTTTGATGCTCAATGGGTGATTCTCCTCACCCAAAACATGCTTCAAGGGAAAACTCTAGGAACTTGGACCTTAACAACCTATTTCTATGGAAAATGTGCCATGAATGGGGGAACAAATCATGATACATACCATTTGGATGGTATCTTTGGCACATGTGTGAGATATAGGACACTTGTATTGTGTATATTTAGTACTTGTACACTTTAAAGATTAGCCATACAAGCACATAATTATGCAAATGAGGATTCATTAAAAAGTTTATTTTTATTACTATAGGGTACAACCACTACTTTTTTAAAAATCATCAGAATCCATTCTACATTTTGTGCAAGATCCAACTGTCATATAGCTTTCCTAGTGATTAGTGAAAGGGGGCAATGTTGAATTTTACAAGTTGTGCTTACATTTAAAAAAATTGAATTTGATCATCATAGACATGTACTTTGCTAATATGAGGGTTTCAAAACTCAAAATAAGCCACAGAGGCCTCCTCAAGACCAACATATAGGGAGCTTGAATCAAGACAAACAAGACTAGGTTGAATCTAATTGTGTGTCAACAAGATTTTATTGGGAATGTGGCCTTAATGAATGTTGTTGATGAGTGAAATGTTTTACCTAGAAATTTGGTCTCTGTGTTATTTTATTGAAAGACATGGAACATATCTAGTATTTAGGTTTTGTTGTCTAAATAAGTGTAACAATGTTAAGCTTTGTAGGTAATGATAAAATTTCTAAAAAATTGTAAAATGACAAAAGGAAGTGCGAATCAGCCTCAATGTGAAGGATTTTCCAGGATTTGTGAGATTTTTGGCTACCTCATTGGAAAAAATGACAACAATATGATGGTGAATGTGGAAAAACATGTGCGAAATTGATATGACCTAAAGGGGACATATATGGGGTTAAATGTATAAAAAATGATCCCAAGGGGGGGCATATATGAGGCTAAATGTATATGTAAATAAATTGTTATGTAATAGTGGTGAACCTAATGAAAGGGCCTCATGTGAAATGAGTGAATACGTAAATATAAATGTAATTGATGCATTGTTGAGGAGCATGTGAAATGATTATATGAATGCCTTGTGGTATTTCGAGAAGAGTTTCATATTATTTAAGGAGTTGTTTTGTAACTCATCTATCTTTATATCCATATTGGAGTTGTGCTCCATGTTTTCATTATCACACATGGTATGTATTCTTGTGTCTTATGATATCTTAAGCATTTGGATCATAACAAAGTTGGGTTACAAAGTTGATATCTGATAAACTAATGTTGTCTTGCTTTATTTCATGGTTAAAAAGGCTCCATTCATGGTTGGGAAGGACCCATTATTCTAGAAGGGAATCTGCTTTAATTGACTTATTTATCAAAGCATACACCAACACTAGTTGATGAAGATTCTAAAGCCTATTTGTTCTTTTAGTCTCGAAGATTTATGAATATGATACTTCTAAAGGATATCCCTTGCAGATGAAAGTATTTTGGAAATGTAACATACTATTGTACATTGGTTAGAATGTATTTATTATTTTTCCCACTTATATCATAATTTATGTATTGTCTCCATTTTTTCCACTAAAGGGAAAAATTATCTTTTGTGTTTACAAGTCCAACATCTTAATGGATACTACACTATCCAATAATTAACAATGTTCATTGGAAAACGTTTTTCATTTTATTCAGTATATTAATCATAATTGACATTAATTTTTTCATCATAATTTCATTTTTAATTGTTTACAACATTTAACAAACATTTTCTAAGGGTTGACTATTGATTTTTTTTAAAATTAGCTAAAGACAAAGAAATACTTTTGGAGGACAATTTTTTTTAATTGCCTTTTTATTTCATAATATGTAAGGAGATTGCTTGAAGTGTGTTTTATTCCCCAAGATACAGTTCTATACCTCATACTAGTCATTGTGCTTATAAAAATTAATAATTTGGTGGTGTTTGAGTCTTGGTGGAATAAAGCGGTGTTGTTGAGATGGAGACGTTGTATCTTTTAGTGTTTTTGTGCTTTTTTTCTCGTCCTTTTTTTTCTCACCGCCATTGCAAGTTCATTGTTACTTTCTACTATGTTGACTTTCTCTAGCTACACTATGGATTAAGAAAATGAATTATATCTTCATCACCAAAAACTTAGGGGAATTAGTAATGATTCATGTCAATGCTATACCATAAGGAAAAATAAATATTAAGTATAGATGATAAAAATGATTTAATAGATTTGGAAGTTAAAGGTAATTAAGCAATTAATATAACCATGCATGTATGGAAGACTCTTTATTTCCTAGAGTTCAATTTTAATGAGGGGAACAAATTCTAAGATGGTGGGGACATTTTAAAGAATTGACTTGCATGGCACTTACAATAAATTTTCAAACTATAAGAACAAAGTTTGAAATTTTCAAAATGAGAGATGATGAATCAATAAATGATTAATAAACTAAGACACGTGATTTGGTTGATTAAATGAGAAATTTAGATGAAGAATTAAGTCACATAAGGGTAATTGAAAAAACATTAAAAAATGTGTTGCAGTCAAAATTTGGGATGCTAACCACCAATAATGAGGTCTCAAAAAAATCTCTAAAATGACAATTGATTTATTATGTGGTTTGGTGTTTTCCATTAAAGGGAGTCCAAGATAATTAATGACTCACTAGAGTATGAATTTTCCACTTTAAGTTGAAGATTATTGAGAAAAATAAAAACAAGGGTGTAATATTAATATGAACATTAGAATTTACAAAGAAGTGAATCTAATTGTAGAAATCATACTTTTGAAGAAAGAGAAAAAGTAAAAATAATATATTAAGAAGAAGAGGAAGAGGTCAATCCTCTAAGAAGAGGGAAACAAATACAACCAAAGAAGAAAAAATAAATGAGAACTTATTTTTCTGGTATATATTGAATCATGCAAAAGAGGAATGATAGATAAAGTTTGGTTGTTCAATTCACATAAATTTCACAACTTTCATTATTATTATATGATCAAAATAATGATAAGAGATAACATCTCACAATACATTAATATAAAGGCATTGTGATCTTAAGACTAGTTATGTACAACCAAATACATTAGGCATACATGTCCCCCATGAGAAAAGAATACTTTCTATTAGTCATATGTTATACTGGAAATACATCGTAGAGTTAAATTGGTACTTTCTATTAGTCATATGTTGTACTGGAAATACATGGTAGAGTGGAGAATTTTTTATTAAGGATAAGCTTCACAATTATGTAGTTGTTATTAGAAATGAGATTACTCCTAATATATTTTTTAAGCTCACATTTGTGTCGTGTGGATATCAAGCACTATATGTAATTAATTAAGAGTGTTGACAATAAGATGTGGCATTGTAGATTTAGGCACATGAATTATTAGGGAACTATTCTACTTGAGAAAAATAATATGGTCGATGGACTTCCATATCTAGAAGATAGCAAACATATTTGTAAAAGGTTGTTTTATGGGAAAACAACACATGGAATTTTTTTTCATAAGGGTTATAACATCGAGATTGAAGAAGCAATTAGAACTTATCCATCCATATATTTTTGGGAATACAAGGACTTTGTCTCTTGGTAGGGAAGGGTACTTCTTGAATTCCATTAATGATTACATAAGTATAAAACTTATAATTTTTTTAAAGAGAAATTCCAAATCTTTCGACACTTTATATAATTCAAGTCATTGTTATAAAGCATAAAGCATAGTGTTCAAATGGTTTTGAACTAAGGGAGTTCACTAAATATTATAGACAAATAATGCTCCATAACAGAATGACAAAATGAAGGCATTGAGAGGAAAAATAGAAGAGTGATGGACATGATAATTAATGTAATGAAAACTAATGAGCATGGCAATGACCTTTGGGTAGAGTCAATGAAAAAGAACTGGTAATGAGTTTTGGGTAGAGTCAATGAAAACAAATAATTGTGTATATATTAAAGAGATGTCCCCATGTAGTTAAAGGGATGATTCCTAGAGAAGCATGGTTATTGAAATAGTTTAATTGTGGTACAATTTAGGGTATGGTTTCATTGCATATGCAAAATTACAAATTTCCCAAAAGAGAAGAGGAGGATATATGGTTGCATTGTATATTCCTTGGTTATTCTACAAAGGAAAAGGGTTAAAAACTACATGACCCTAGGAAGAAGGATATTTAGGTGAGTTGAGATGTGGCATTTAATGGAGAGGAAATAATCAACATAATCCAACCATGTTGACTTAAGAAATGACTAAGGCATTGAGATGATGATTGATGAAACTCTTCTTTCAAAAGGACTTACATTACCTAAGACGAGTGAATCTTGAATGGATAGAAATGAACCATTCTCCTCTTGACATGTTGGACATAAAAATGATAACAAGATTGATTAGATTACAACATATAGCCCTTTTTATTTTGATAGTGCAAGCAATAAAGAATAACGAGTTGTAAATTTTGAAAAGAAGCCAAGCAAAGTGAATAGCTTCTATGCAGAGAGAGTTTGATGCATTGGAGATAAATGACATATGGAATTTGGTAGAGTTATCATGCACAAAAAAAAGAATAAGATTGATACTTAGTGGATTTGTAAGACAAAGTATAAGTTTTCAAGTATACACATTTTTCACAATGAGTAATCACAATGTAATAATGTATGGCTTTCACTCTGTTATAGTTTAGAAACATCCCAACATTTGGAGTGGACACTCCACTTATCATTGGGGGAAAGAGAAATTAGGCATTGGAATAAGTTTACAAGTAATTATCAATAGCAAGAATGAGTCAAAACGAAGAGATAAATACAACTGAAAATTACTAATATTTAATAGCAATAGATAATGATTAGTTAGGAATAAGTGATTAATTTAGAAAGAAAATTTAATTGGACTCATAATAGTAACCAAAGAAGGGATTAATGCAGAAAACTAAAAATGAAGAACCATAACCCTCTCTCTCTCTCTATGTGTGTGTGTGTGTGGTGAAGTTAGTATTGAGGAATAAATAACTTTAAGAATAAATGGTCTTGAAGATTAATGAATACTTTGGTTTTGATGAAAGACGCGAGGAAAGATTGGGGGCGACAAGTGCGGGGGGGGGGGGGGGTTTGGGGATCCCGAAGGAGCTACAGTAGATACATATGAATGGGGTTTGGGAACTATCACTAACAATCAAGTCAAGTGAAATGATCTACATCAAGGTCTAAAAATTGCTATCTCCTTGAGACTCAGACTATGGTTTTAATTGGGGACTCTCTTTTAATCATATCTCAATCTCGAAGGCACAAAGATATTAAAGATATGATTGCTAGGAGGTTGAAACATCTCATAAAATCTCTTCTTGATCAATTTACCAGTGTTCAAATCTTCCATGCTAGGCATCAATATAATTCCACTGCAAACATGCATGAAAATAATGCTTCATGTCAGCCCCAAGGGGACTTAAGTATTAATGGCATTATTTCATTGTCTATCCTTCCATAGCTCAAGGGTGTTGATGTGGATCTACATTGGTTTTGAAAATTTACCGTTGATGTACAGGTCATTCATAATGACCATAGTCTTAATAAGGCATATATTCTATGTTTAGTTTATGCTTGTCGTTGCTCAATTGATTTATCCATGTTTATAGCAGTATAAAATTAAGTAGTTTTATGGCTATTTTGTCAGCTTTGAAGAAAAATATACACGTCTTTTTGGGAACTTTTAGTAGTTTTTTAAAAATTGATTTGGACTGTTGTGATGAAACTTTAATTTCTTGTAAATTTTGTTGTTGAATTCAATTCAACTTTATAAATATAATTACTTGTTTGTGTTAAAAAAACAAGAGATGAGGAAATATTAGGGAGATAACTAGGAAAGGGGAAATAATTTTAGAAGCCAATCATGATAAAGATGGACTAAGAGAAAATAATATTAAAAATTGGGAAATCCAATTTGGAACGTGAGAAAGAAGATCCATGTTAGTTAGGCGTGGAAGAGATTTGGGATCAAGACTATAAAAAAAGAAAAGAACAAGGAGAAAAGGGATGAAATTGGATGCGAAATAATGGTGTAATAAAAGAGAAGAAGTAAAGATGGAAAGATGATGTTACAACCATATCCAGTTGGACAGTTACAAAGCGATTCCGACATCCTTGATGAATAATAAAATAATGATATATTGATAGATGATGGATACAATATTATAATGAAGCTCACCTTTATAAGGCTTGAGCATGCATAGTGAACGGTTACGCCCTTTCACCAGTAAACTAATAAACTATTTATCTATAAATAATATTATTATTTAAATATTCACAAAATTTCCTTCCCCTTAGGAAAGCTTTTTCCTCAAAGCTTGAGTATTTTTCTAATGTCGTCCTTCATTCTGATTCTGTGTCGGTATTAGAATCAGACGAGACTTCTTTTGTAGATACTTGCACTTCCTTTCCATTGATGATTATGCACTGTATTGTCTAACTATTCCTACATTTATGGCTTGGGGTCCAGTCGTCACTGCATCGATGACATGTGTTTTTCTTCTTTTTTATATTATCAGAGTAATTGTTAGATGTTTTCAACCTATTTTTAATTTCATAGGCATATGATTGAGGTTTGTGGAATTGATGACGGGGTGAACAATTATCTTCACAATTCCTACATTATGTCTCTTTTTCTTGCCAATAATGGTTACTGCCTCTTGTTTTTATTCCTTCCAATTTGCATTCTATGGCTTTTGCTTTATGTCTTGCCACTTCTACGTTAGGCATGTCATCCATCTTTAATTCTTTTTGGAGATATGTTTTAAGACCTCCTAAATAGGATTCAAGTCTTTGTTTGTTAGACAACCCAAATAATTGTGTTGATAAGGATTCCCAGTGATGTGTGAATTCCTCAACGCTTCCGATCTATTGTAATCTGGTAAGTTTACTAAAAAAATTATCTTCTCTGATTCCTTGAAACCTATTAAAAAATCAGTTTTGAACAAGTTTCGGGTTGAGGAAAAATTGTCTCTCTTCCACCATATGTACCAATTATAGGCATACCCTTCCATATGCATTGAAACATATTTCACTTTCTCCTCATCAGATTGAATATTGTAAATGTCGAAGTATTCTTCTGCTTTGTTTAACCAGGCAATGCATTGGTCTTCACTTCCATTGTATTTCGACAACTCTATTTTTGCCTTAGGTGGGTACACAATGTAAGGATGATATTGGTTTCTTTTTGCTTTACGGTTTGATGATGGCTCGGAGCTATTGGACGATGCAAGTGACATATTTGAACTGCTTCGTTGTTGGCGGTGGTTTTTATCCTTTTCATTGTCTATTATCTTACTGATAGTGTCTATTTTGTTGTTTAATTGTGCCTCCATATTTGGCAGTATTTTTTTTCTATCTCTTGTTTAAGCATCGCATTGTTAATCTTTATTTATTTTTGCGAATCTTCTTGATTCTTGGTGAGTGTTTCTTGTGTGGAAACATGAAATGAGGCATCTAACATGTCTATACTGCTGACATGGTCTATACTAGGCGCTAGTTTTTCTAAAATCTCCATTAATGTATTATGGTTTTGCGTCATGGTGCTCAAGTTTTGTGTTATGGTGCTTATGTCTTGAGTCGTGTTACTCATTTTTTCATCCTAGTCTTTTTGTTTCTCGTTCAAGATGTCCAATTTTTCATCTAGCCTTCTTTTTAGTACCAAAACAACTTCGTCTTTGATTTCCTTCTTAAGCACTGTATTGTTAATTTTCATTTCTTCCTTCAAACGTTTTTGGTTAGCGATGGGGGCCTTGATGTTCTCCTTTAATTTCTAAATTTGGTCTTTTAATTCATCCATGGTCTTGGTATTTTAATTCAGCCATGGAGAAGGTGGGAGGTGGACCAGGGGGATGTCGGTTTGTGGTGGTTGCGGGGCAAAGGGAAGGATGGGCGTGGAAGAGATTGTGTGTGGGCGGGATGGATGGAGGGAAGGGCACGCAAGATTTGGGGCAGCAGTGGGCAGAGGGATGTTAGCGTGAAATGAAGTAGTTGGGGAGTAGCATGAGGGTGTTGCGAGGGTGAGGGTGTGATGGAGGAGAGATGGAGTGGGTTACACAGGAGCGTGGAGTGGCAGGGAAGTGCATGGGAAGCGAGTGGAGGAGTTGTGTGGATCAACAAGTAGCGGAAAGGAGGATGTGTGAGAGAAATGAAGAATGAAGCGTGAGTTATGGGTGAAGGTAAGTGGATTAGCCAAATCCAAGCACAATTCTAGAGGAGCAAATCCGCTCTGATACCAAATGTTACAACTGTATCTGGTTGGACAGTTACGAATCAAGTCCGACTTCCATGATGAATAACAAAATAATGATATATTGATAGATGATGGATACAATATTAAAATGAAGTTCTCCTTTATAAGGCTTGAGCATGCATAATGAAGGGTTATGCCCTTTCACCAGTAAACTAATAATCTATTTATTTATAAATAATAATATTATTTAATTATTCACAGCAGATGAGAAGAGATCAATAAGATAATTAAAAGAAAGAGGGCAGAGGGGGAGTTATATAGAAAGAAATTGGAAGATTATAAGGGATGAAACTAAAAGGCAAACAAGTGAGTTGGGATAATAACTAAGACTAAGGATTAAAGGTTTCCAAGAATGACTTGGTTTATAACCATCCTTTAAATTGTTTGGGTGTTTCTATATTTCAAAAGATTCTTTGATTAGGCATGAAGGGTAATAGGGGGTAGATACTAGGATTTTGGTTTGGTCAAAACAAATGAGGTGTTTGAAGTGGTGGGAATACCTTTCTATATTATATTTTCTAAGGAAATTATAATTAGTGTCAACAATTGATCTTTGAGCCAGGTTTGGATAGATCTACTAGTTTGTCCAATGTAGGACTTCCCACAAGAACAAGGTATTTGGTACACCACTTATGAGAGAAAATAATTGGATTGATCTTTGATGCTTTTGAATAATTATCTAAGGTTGTTGTGAGGTTTAAAGAGTGTTTTGATCTTCTTTCTAATTAATAACTTGGAGACGTGATTGGTAATCCCATATATGTAAGGTAACATAATTAATGCTCGAGGTAGGGTATTGGGGGGGGCTCTTTTGATTTGGGATAAAGAATAGCGATTGGCAAGGAGGGTGTTTGTTAGGTGGGATTTATCTCTATTAAGATGTTGGGAGTAGAAATGTGAACAATTTGGGTGACACAACATTTAAGAATGACGAATTTTTGGGTAGGGTGGTGGTGGTATTTGGCATGAAAGTATCTATTAGTATGAGTCTTTTTACGATAAACTTGGTGAGAAACGAAGCCATCAAGATGATGGGTGACGTGGATGTCAGAAAAGGCATGGAGTTGTCTTGTTGGATTTCCATGGTAAATTGAACATGGGGAGAGATATTGTCTTTGATAGGACTATTGACAAATATAAAGTGCATATAATTTCTAAGAAATATGTTCAACTCAAGAATTGATTACATAAAAGAAAGCTTATATTGTATGATGGATACTATCAAGATGTTGCTTATGTGCATTGTACAAAATTGGTTCATCATATATCAAATGATTTTGAAGTATACTTTTCTGAAAGACTGTGTAAACGGATAAATATATGTAAAGCAATCTATTAGAGTAGTGCATTACCTTATGGTGGAATCATCACAATATAGGCATTCTTCTTGACTCAATCCATTTGTTCTCTTTAGTCTAATTCAAACTCAATTTGAATAATTGGTAAAATCTATTTGATAGATCGACTTTTCCTTCCATGAACTTATCTCAACCAGGTGACACCCATATTTGAACACAAAATGAAAGATTTATAGTAAATTATTTAGATTCTAGGGAAGTAAAACACATTGTAAGGAAGGCACCATATGACCTCAAAGATTGATACATAGGCTCAAAGATTGATACCTGAGCATTGTATGGTCTCAAAGATGGATACATACTTTTGAGATAAAGGATTAATAAAAAATCGATATCAGATTTCACTAAGCTCAATAAGTGCATCCACTGTCCACAATATTTTTTAATGGGTTTGCATAAAAGAAACACATAACGAGAATTAAACAAAAAGATTATGAAAATGAAAAGATAGAAGCTCCATCTAATGATACAGAGCTCCATATGAGAGATAAGTTTTGTTTTTGGGTCATGTGGATTATGAGTGTACCATGCTTCCATTGTGAAACTTTGAGTGACGAAGGAAATGATTACTTAATGAGTCAAATTACTCTCAAAGAAGGATATAGAGAACCAATTATATTTTAAGCAATGGATTATTTTACAAAGAACCAATTATATTTTAAACAATGAATTACTTTATAGATAACCAATTATATTTTAAACAATGGATTACTTTATAGAAAACCAATTGTATTTTAAACAATGGATTGCTTTATAGAGAACCCAATCATATTTTAAACAATGGATTACTTAATAAGTCAAATTACTATGAAAGAAAGATATAGAAAACCAAGTGTATATTACACAACTCTATTGACACCCTTTTGTTCTCTTTAGTCGAATTCAAACTCAATTTGTATACTTGGTAAAATCTATTTGATAGATCAACTTTTCCTTCCATTAACTTATCTCAACTAGGTGACACCCATATTTGAACACAAAATGAAAGATTTATAGTAAATTCTTTAGAATCTAGGGAAGGAAAACACATTGTAAGGAAGGCGCCATATGGCCTCAAAGATTGATACCTAAGCATTGTATGGTCTCAAAGATTGATACATACTTCTGAGATAAAGGATTAATAAAAAATCGATATCACATTTCACTAACCTCAATAAGTGCATCCAGTGTCCATAATCTTTTTGAATGGGTTTGCATAAAAGAAACACATAACGAGAATTAAACAATCTTTTTGAATGGGTTTGCATAAAAGAAACACATAACGAGAATTAAACAAAAAGACTGAAAATAAAAAGATAGAAACCTCATCTAATGATACAGAGCTCCATATGAGAGACAACTTTTGATTTTGGGCCGTGTGGATTATGAGTGTACCATGCTTTCATTATGAAACTTTGAATGACAAAGGAAGTGATTACTTAATAAGTCAAATTACTTTGAAAGAAAGATACAAAGAACCAATTATATTTTAAACAATGAATTACTTTATAAAGAATCAATTATATTTTAAACAATAGAGAATTATTTATATTTTATAACAATGGATTACTTAATAAGTCAAATTAGTATGAGAAAACGATATAGAAAACCAATTGTCTCTTACAGAGCTCCGTTGTCGTCTAGTCCGGTTAGGATACCTGGTTTTCACCCAGGCGACCCGGGTTCAAATCCCGGCAACGGAAAGGGTATTAAAATATTAAGTTTTTATTTTCGTGGAACATGAAAATTTGTTCTTTTATGTTATATATTTTGTTTTTGTTTTCAGGAACAGTAACAGTAGACAGTAAATGATTTGATGGGATGGTCGGTTCTAGTGACATAATTCCAAGGAAGAATCAGCTAGACTTAAAATTAAAACAGCATCCCCAACAACTAAGAGTCCAAACGGATCTGTGCACATAGAATCTGAATGGATCCGTTATGGTCTCCCCCGTTACCATATCTCGTTTCCATACATGTAAGTGAACAACTTTACTATGTCCAGTTTTATGGTGAATATTATCTACTATGTTGCGCAATATTTCATGTTGTGGTTGTGTAGTGATGTGCCCTTGGATCTGATTGTCAGTCTTGAGCCACTACGCAGCCACATCACTTGAATAATGCTTGGGCAATTTTATTATTGTATTGAATATTTATTTAATCTATAATTATAAATTAACAAGGATAGAACATTAAGTGGCATTAGAATTAACTTTTAAGTAATCATTATTATTATTGAATGGGTTTAAATGGGATGGGTAGCTCATCATTACAAGCATGTATTTTTATTAGTTAGTGTTGATAAGAATGTCTACTTGACTTGGTTAAGTCTTTTGATAGGGTTAACTGGACATTTATTAGATTGTTGCTCCTTCAGATTGGCCTGCCTCTGATAGGTGTGAATTGGATTATGGATGTGTCACAAATGCCTGCTTTGTTGTCTCAGTCAATGGAACACCTTCTGATTTTTTCCCTACTTCAAGAGGTATTTGGCAAGGCTGTCCCTTATCTCCCCTACTTTTCATCCTGGTGATCGAAAGCCTTAGCAGGATTATTCTGGATGCTCAGCTTAATGGACGGATAAAAGTTTTTCAGCTCTCTCAGGATATATCTATCACTCACTTGCTATTTGTTGATAATGTCCTTTTATTCGGTATTGCTACTGTTGATGAATGGAATGCTTTTAAAGAAGCACTTGATCTGTTTTGCTCTGCTTCTGGTATGGCTGTCAGCTTGGAAAAGTTCTCCTTCCTTTTTCAGAATGTGGATGTTGGTACTCGGTGCCAAATTGCTCAGTTTATTTCCTACATAATGGCTCCCATACAAAATGGATTTAAGTACTTGGGGTTTCGCCTTAAACCCCTGGGATATCGATCATCAGACTGGAACTGGATGGTGGAAAGGTTCGAAAAAAGGATTAAAAATTGGTCTTATAGGTTGCTATCGCTGGGTGGCAGAGTTGTACTTATCAATTATGTCCTATCTGGACTTGCTGTATACTGGTTTGCTCTAGCCAGATGCCCAAAATCTATTCTGAATGGGTTGAGGCAAGTTATCTCTTCTTTTTTATGGGCGAGCATAGAGGGTCATCAGAAACACCATCTTGCTTGCTGGGATGAGATATATGTCCCTATCGAAAGTGGGGGATGGGGTATCAAGAACTTGGAATGGTTTGGGATCTCTCTGCGTCTGAAGAATTTATGGCTGCTTCTTAATGGAAATGGTATTTGGAACTGGATCATTACATTTAAGTACATCAAAAATACTCCTTTGGGGGATTGGATCAGAGCCCAAAAATTCATCATCGGTGGAACTTCTTACTTCTGGAATGGTTTTATTAGAATTTTATCCTGGATCACTGGTCAGCGTGGCTGGAAGGTGCGTAATGGCTTAAATATTCGTCTGGGCATCGATTCGATTACTGGTCTGGACTCTTCTTTCTTCCTTTCTAAGGACCTTCATGATTATTTGTCTGATTATGGGATTACTAGTCTGGCCTAGGCACAAAATTTGGAAGGACCTTCAATTGGGCTAAATCACAAGGACTCTTTGCTCTGGATGTTTGAGAAAAATATTGGAATGGTCTCGGCCAAAAAAAGACTATGAGTCGATTGTGTCTGAGCATTTGCATCCGATTAGTGATGATCTTCTCCCAAAGATTTGGGGTTTCAACATTCCGCAGAAACTGAAATGTTTCATTTGGTTGGTTGTTAACAACAAAATTAATACTTGGGATAACCTGCAAAAGCGGGGTTGGGTAGGACCCAATAGATGTTGTCTCTGTAATTTGGAAGAGGAATCAGTTGAACACATCTTTGTTTGATGCTCTTTCGTGAAGGAGGTATTTCATGGCTTGGGGATTTTGAATGGTATTCTTTTTCAGTGGTCTGCCTCATCTCTTTCTGCAAATCTGTCCACCTGGGTCACAATGGGTGGAAAGTTCTTATATCTGCCTTTATTTTTTATCTGGAATATTTGGAAATGTAGGAACAACGCCATTTTTTATGATAAGGTACCCTCTATTCCCAGAATTTGTCATGGGATCTTGACTTATATTTTCTTCTCATCAGGTGCCTCAAGTAAACAGAAACAAGGTCAGGCTCATTGGTGACCCCCCACCAAAAAAATTTCCTTTGGTTTTTTTTTATGGTGCTGCAGCAGATTCCCTTGGGGTTGCGGGGGTCTGTATCTAGTTAAATGAGCAACACTCTCTCTCTATCAAATTACGCTGTGGGCGTAGCACTAACACTAGAGCGAAGCTTCTATCACTATGGGCATCTTTATACATGGCCAAAGATATTGGGTTTCCATACCTACATATCTTTGGTGATTCTTTGGTGATTATAAACTGGGCAAGGAGTGAATCCACATTCTCCATGGTGAACTTAGAGGCCTGGTGCATAAACATTAGGCAACTCATATCTGGGTTCACCTTTGTGGATTTCAGTCATGTCTTTAGGGAACATAATCAGAGGGCTTAGTATGCCTGCATCCGCAATACCTACACACCCAACACAAGGAAGCATCCCCTTCTCTGCTACACAGTCCCTTGGGCTATGGCTTCCCTTCAAGTGCTCTTCAGGGTGTGCATAGAAGATTCACCAACCACTCTTATCTTTTTGGTGAGGTTCTTCTCTGCACTAGGTTTATCAAGCCCATTCCTCGTCCTTTCCACTCTTAAGTCTTGCAAATAGTTCAGACCCAAAACAGGGTGCACATAACAACAAACCATAAGGAGACACATAACATAGGGCTTCACTCTGTAACACATAGAAACAGGGTCTCACACCACTCTGTCATTCAAGATAGCACGGTAACCCATCAACCAGGGTCTCGATAAAGGAAAATACTTGCACAAACTCTGTGTGATCCAAAGCGCTGTCTCAGACTCTGGTTCGTGAACAACACAGAATCATGTCGCACCACAATGAGAAAGCTCTTATGCAACGCAAGATGATGAAGAATGAGCAACCCCAACCTAGAACAATGACAAAACATTTTCGTGACCGAGAGAGGATGGAATGGCACGCATCACGTGTTTCCTTGTGTCAGAAGCAAGAATGTGACTTCCTAGACTGTAGGTTGCAAGAAAGCTCAGTCATGAAACCGACTGCCATGGCTTGCCCTTCCCAAGGCATTAACTACCCCAACTGTTCTTCTCGAAGAATTGAATTATTGAGGACAGAGGACAAAAAGGTAGTGAGGGTTTATGGGTTCCCCCATTGACATTTGGTCTCACCCTATTGGTTCAGGAGTTTGACTAACTCCCCTCCCTATTCCTTGTGAAATCATGCCCCCATCTCTTTCATGTTGCAGTGCATAGCTAGCTGTGGTATTTTATTAAATTGTGTATTTACATGATATTCCAAAATATTTTGTGCTTGACTAGCACTATACCCATAGGTATCAACCTTGATCACCTATACACAAAACACAAAATTTATGGAAGAGCCTTGGCCTTGAGCTCATTTCCATGATTTACATACCATATATACATCATGTACAATTTCACTACCATGGGGTCAAAACCAGGGTGTTACATTCCCCTCCCCCTTCATTAGCACTGCCATCAATGCTTTACAAAATTGAACAAAATTGCTACACTGGCATTGTCCTCAGTGCTATGCAAAATTGAACAAAAATGGATGTGCCAATCGCATGGCATCCTCCAACTCCCACGTATGCTCATCCAAAACATAGTGCTTCCACTGCACCTTTACCTATCTGATGGATTGATTTCGAAGCACCGTGACCTTCTTGTCGAGGATGCACAACGGCTCGATTTGGGACTCTCCCTCGGGTTCCACCTAAATCAAATCCCAATTTATCACATGGTTTGGATCATGTACATATTTCTTAAGCAAAGAAACATGCAAAACATTATGAGCTCTAGTACTAGCAGGAAATGCAAGTCTATATGCAACTAGAGCTATTCTTTCAAGCACTTTAAAAGGCCCACAATATCTAGGTGACAGGTTGGCACAACTTCCAAGCTTCAAGGAACTCTTCCTTGGCCTCACTCTGAGGTAAACATTATCCCCAAAACAGAACTCTTTGTGCACTCTATGCTTATCTGCATAGCTTTTTTGTCTGTCTTGGGATGCTTTCAGATTCTGCTTGATCTTTGCAACCTCTTGCTCCATTTCCTTGAGCGATTCTGGACCAAACACAATCCTGTTCACTGGATTATCCCAAGTCGTTGGTGTCCTACACCTTCTTCCATACAAAGCTTCATATGGACTCATTCCCAATGATGCTTGTTTTCCATTATTATAAGCAAATTCTACCAAGTGTAAATAATCTTCCCACATGGATAGTTTTTCCATCACATACATGCGAAGCATGTCTTCAAGCACTTGATTCACTCTCTATGTCTTTCCATCGTTCTGAGGATGGTAGGCAGTGTTGAAGTTCAACTTGGTAACCAAATCTACAAACAAACCCTTCCAAAACTTGGAAGTAAACTTGGGATCCCTGTCAGAGATTATTGCCTTAGGCAATCCATGCAATCTGAAAATCTCCTTCATGAAGATTTTTGCATTGGCATCAATCTTATATGTGGACTTGACCGGTATAAAATGTGATGTCTTTGTCAACTTTCCCATCACAACCATGATGGAATCATGTTGTCTCCAAATCGTTGGTGATCCTGTGATAAAATCCATGGAAATAACTTCCCATTTCCATTATGGGACTTGCAACGACTGCAATAAACTTGCTAGTTGTTGATACTCAACCTTCACCTGTTGACATTTCATGCACTTAGAAATATAATCAGCAATGTCATTTTTCATTCCTAGCCAGAAGTACTGCTTCTTGGATGTAGCAATTGTCTTTTAATATCCTGGGTGACCAATATATGGAGCTTGATTGATTTCATCCATAACAATTATCCTCAAGTATGCTACATTTAGAATATTAATTATGTTCTTACAAGTAGTAAGTTCATATTTTTCCAATTTATATCTCTCATACTTCTTTTCAAGACTTTGCTGCTGCAACTTGTCTTTTATCAACACATACATTTAATCCTCAATAGTATGATTAACAATTTGTTGCCTCAAATCTGATTGGAAAATACTAAGAGATGCCACATGCATTTCATCCACCTTCATGTTGAGTGCATCGACCACTTTATTTTCTTTTCCTTTTATGTGTTTGATTTCAAAATCAAACTCACATAAAAACTCTAGCCATCTAGCTTTCCTAGAATTTAAAGTTGGCTGATCAAACAAGTACTTCGGGCCACAATGGTCTATCCTTAGCTCAAATTTCCTGCCCATTAAGTAATGCCTCCACAACTTGAGAGCATGTACTATGGCTGCAAGTTCTAAATTATGAGTAGCATAGTTCTTCTCACAATCCTTCAACTTTCTTGACTTATAACATACCACGTGGTTGTCTTGTATAAGAACTACTCCAAGTCCTTGATTGCATTCGTCAGTACACACCACAAAATATTTTTCTGGGTTTGCAATTTTCAAGATTGGTGCACTTGTAAGAAGATTCTTCAACTGCTAAAAGCTTTCTTCACATATTTGTTTCCATTCAAACTTTATCCCCTTCTTTTGCAAAGAAGTGATTGAGTGTGCTACCTTGGAGAATCCTTCAATGAACCTCCTGTAGTATCCTACAAGTCCCATAAAATATCTCACATCTCTCACATTTCTTGGGGTTTGCCAATTCATAGTGCCTTCAATCTTTCTAGGGTCCACATATATTCCTTTATTAGAGATAATGGACTCAAATAATGAATTATATCTTTATAGAAGTCACATTTTCTCAACTTTGCATACAACTTATGCTCCCTTAGCAATTGCAATGTCAGTATCATATGTTCTTCATGCTCTTCCTCATTCTTAGAATAAATAAGAATGTCATCAAGGAAAACAAGAACAAACTTGTCTAGATACTTGCTGAAAACACTATTCATGAGACACATAAAGGTAGCTGGTGCATTTGTGAGACCAAATGGTACCACTACAAAACTACTCATAATGTCCATGCCTTGTTATGAAGGTTGTCTTATGAATATCTTCATCTTTGATTCTTACATGATAGTAACCAGACCTCAAGTCAATCTTGGAAAACACCTTTGCTCCTATCATTTGATAAAAAAGGTAATCAATTCTAGGTAAAGGGTATTTATTCTTCACAGTGAATTTGTTCAACTATATGTAATCAATACACAACCTGAATGTATCATATATTTTTTTCACAAACAGAACTAGTGCTCCGCAAGGGGACACGCTTGGCCTGATGTACATCTTTTCCAACAACTCTTGCAGCTTCATCTTCAGCTCTAGCAATTCTGGTGTGCTTATCCTGTAGGGTGTCTTGGACACTAGTGCTGCTCCTGGCACACGGTCAATTGTAAAATAAATGTTACTTTTTGGAGGAAGTCTTGGAATCTCATCATGAAAAACATCCCTGAATTCTTGCAACACATGAAAGTCCTCCAACCTAGGAGTTTCATTCTCTGCTACCTCCAAAACATGGGATGCATACAATCTGCAACCTTTCCTACAGAATTTCTACAGCTGCATTGCTGAAATATTCCTAAAAATAATCACATTTGGAATGCCTCTTACAACCCTTGGATTCCCTTCTTCATCAATGCATTCAAAAGTCTTGTTGTAACAGTCAATCTTAACTTTGTGCACTTATAACCAATCCATTCCAATGAGAATATCATAGGAACCAATTGGTAGAACATTCATATCTGCACAAGTGACTAACCCATCCATGACTAATGGACATTTATCTACCACTTCACTAACCTTTCTCTTGGTTCCAGTGGCTAGTTGAACTAACCATGATTTGCTATGCTTTAACTTCTTAAAAGCACAAATCTCAACAACTCTAGGAGTAATATAACTGTGAGTAGATCCAGGGTCAATCAAAACAGAAACAGATTGCTCAACAATCTTACCTTCAACTTCGACCATAGTTGATGGATGATATGCCTAATGGTCCTCTAATGTTGTATAGACTCTAGGGATGATCCTTGCTACTTGACCCATTGTTTCAACTCCTTGGATGTTGTGAGTTTTCCCTACACACCCATTCTTAAGCAGACAGTTCCTGCGCATATGGTTTTCTCCACATCTCCAACACTGGATTGGTTCTCTGATTTCTTTTGGATTTCTTGGACTATCATCCATCACTCTAGTTGGCTTAGTCACAGCTTGTGATGGCTGCCTTTGCTGATTTCGAAAGTGAGAAGGTTTGAAACCTTTCTTCCTTTGGTCAAACTTCTCATTCTTCATATCCTTCCATGCCTTATGGATATCAGGATATCAGGTTTGTCTTTGTTCTGATCATAGCAATACTTAGCCTTCCTGATAACCTCTTCTAGAGTCCTAGGTTCATCAAACTCAATCCTGTATTTGTATGACTGAGGTAATCCACTGAGAAAATGCTAAATTTTCACTTTATCATCCCTGATGTACATGACACACTTTAACAACTCCAAGAACTTATTTGCATATTCTTCCATGGTTAGCTGCCCCAATTTCAGCTCATGGAACTCTTTAATATTATGATCATAGTACATGTCAGAGATGTACTTCTGCTTGAAATACTTCTTGAACTACTTCCACACAACATTTCTGTCATTAATCTTTTTCACTTGCCTAAGGTGATCCCACCATATAGATGCTCTTCCATTCAGGTTGAAGATGGCTACCCTTGCCTTCATATTTCCAGAGTAGTCTTGAACTTGGAAATATTTCTTCATCCCAATAAGCCAAGCTTCACCTTCTTGACCAGTCTTTACCTCACCATTAAAGGTAGGAGGAGTTGCCTTCTTAAATTCATCATGTGAATTGTTCTGGTAACGCCTCTTTCTCTTATTCTTGTGAGACGAAGAGCTTGAACCCTTGGTGGATCCTTCAGAGTCAGATGATCCACTAGACGACCTATTTCTTCTTCTGGAACTGCTCGTACTTCCTTCTGGATTATATTCCTGATGCCCAGAGTTCATCCGCCTTTGAATGTATGTCAAAATCCACAGCATGGCTGCATTCAACTGATTCTACTCTTCCTAATCTTTAATCATTCTCTCATTGTCTTCTCTGTAACTTTGCATCTCCACCCTTAGGCTTCTCATGGTGGGTGCAAAATCTGGGGGAGTATCTTGATATCTCCTTCCATTATATTATGTCTCAGCATTTCCAACTTGGACGTTTTCCCCCATAGCATCTTCCTCATGCCCATAGGGATCCTATGGATCATCCATGCAGTAGGCTCTCATGGACGAGCCACAAACCAACTTTTCCAAACTGCACGATGACTCTGCAAAAATGTGTTAATAAACACCATTGTTAGCTGCGTGATAATCTCAAAATTCAAAAATCACTTACCGACTGTTCACTGCAAGTGTGGATAGTCGAGATCGTGGTAGAACTAGATCTACGACCAGGGTGAATTTCGTAAATAAACAATGAGGAGGATAAAAGGGCGTCGAGTTGCGGAAATTGGAAACTAATTGCCACGACGAAGATTAGAATCAACGGACAAGGTTGATCCCCAAACAGATCAATGGTTGACAACGATTTCACTGGGAGAACTAGCATAGATAAAGAAAAATTTGTTGTGCACGATAGAAAACATGTGTAAATGATGTGTTCCCTCCCTATTGGATATCATGCTCAAATATTGGAAGCATGAAAGTCACTTTATGGAGCGTGAAAACTTTACGTAATAGGGTTCAACATCAATTTGAAGTTCGTCCTTAAACGAGCGCTTCCTGAGACATTTGGCATGGTTAGTTAGATTTAGCGGTTATGCTAAATAACACTCTATATTGCTGTAGTTTTTCCTCTTCAACTATTTAACTTGGACCATTTAGGCCCAATGTTGTAACCAATAGCTCTGTAACCACAATGTCATGTACCCATACCTCGATTATCATGCAGAATTAAAAAATTTCTTAAAGAACCGTTGTTCTTATTTTGAAACACAGGGCATGGTTGTGAAAACACTCTTCAACATTCATGCTTAAGCATAAAACCCACTGTAGCAGTCGTTCCACCCTTGACAAATCCATTATGTGACTGGAAATTCCTGTCCGCACTAAACCTTCCCTTTATGCACTCTACCTTTCACATTCCCCTTTTCGCCTTCCGCTGCGGAATCGGGAATCGGCAACATAGCATGTAACGGAGTCATCCAAACCACGTTCCTCATTGCGCCCATCTGCCTTCTGCCTTCCGCCTTCGAAACTCAGAAATTGGAAAACTAACAAACGATAGAATCCTTTATCCACGTTTCCTCCTTTCACATTCTGCCATTCCTCCCTCTAGTGTAGATCTTGGGAATCAGAAAACTAACAAACGGTGGAATCCTTTCTCCATGGTTTAGTCTTCCGCATTCCACCTTTCTGCCCTCCGGTGCGGAACTCGGGAATCAAAAAAATAACTTTTTACCTTAACCTTTTTCCCATTTTCCGCATCCCACCTTCCGCCTTCTGTAAGCGGATTCCAGGGTGCAGAAACCAACATTTTGCCCTGCCTTTTTCCTATTTTTCCACATTCCACCTTTCGCCTCCCGCATGCGGATTCCAAAGTGCGGAAAACCCACATTATACTTTGTTTCCAGTTCTCTTTTACGCTTCCCGCCTTCTGCAGGTAGATTCTGGGGTGCATAAACGCTTGAGTGAGATACCTTCTGACTCTGTAACCAGGCTTCTAGCCTCCATGATCATAAGCAGAATGCATTGAAACATACAAGGCATATATAGATGAAAATGTAGGAACATTTAACAACAGTAAACTCTACTGAAAACATTAGCAAGCATTCATCATATTCAATTCATTCATAAGAAAACACATTGCATAAATAAGAATAACAGAGAATACTTATCTTGAAGATGAAGTTGTCCCGCAAATAGCTATGTCACTGCCACATTCCACCCAACTACAGGTCAATTGTGTTCATCAATATCTCAACACAACTACCACCCCCGATCTGGGCATGACTTCCAAAAGGAACTAGGGAACATCAGACTCACACACAATCAAGCTAACCTTCAGTTGGGTTTATCAAACTTTCGAACTAAGTCAATACACAATTGGGTTTATTAGGCTACATGCAACAAGCCAATCCAACTAATAGATGGGTTTCTTAGGCCACTCAGCCAAGCCATATTACTGCTAGGTTTCTCAGGCTATTAAGCCAAGTAAGCTAACAGTTGGGTTTATCAGGCTATCCAGCCAAGGATTACACATGGCCAAATGCACATCAAGACACAGCCAATCCAACTACCGTTGGGTTTCTCAGGCTGCCAAGGAAGTGGGAAGGAAGAATGGCTAAGCTAGTGGCCCATTCAAGAGCTAGAGACACCTCCACAAGATCTATCTGTCTTGGAATCTACAATACCTACACACCCAACACAAGGAAGCATCCCCTTCTCTGCTACGCAGTCCCTTGGGCTATGGCTTCCCTTCAAGTGCTCTTCGGGGTGTGCATAGAATATTCACCAGCCACTCTTATCTTTTTGGTGAGGTTCCTCTCTACACTAGGTTTATCAAGCCTATTCCTCATCCCTTCCACTCCTAAGTCTTGCAAACAGTTCAGACCCAAACCAAGGTGCACATAACAACAAACCATAGGGAGACATAGCAACACAAGGCTTCACTGTGTAACACAGAGAAACAGGGTCTCACACCACTCTGTCGTTCAGGATAACATTGTAACCCATCAACCATGGTCTCTACATATGAAAACACTTGTAGAAACTTTGCATGTATAAACTCTAGTTCATGAACAAAACAAAATCACGTTGCACCACAATGAGCAAGCTTTTCCACGACGCGGGATGATGAATAATGAGAAACCCCAACCCAAAACAACAACAAAAGCTTCTCGTGACTGGGAGAGGAAAGGTTGGCACGCATCACGTATTTCCTTGCGTCATAAGCAAGAATGTGGCTTCCCATACTGCAGGATGCAGGAAAGGTTAGTCACAAAACTGACTGCCATGCCTTGCTCTGCCCAAGGCATTAACTTCCCCAACCGTTCTTCTGGAAGAATTGAATAATCGAGGACAGAGGAAAAAATGTAGTTGAGGGTTTATGGGTTCCCCCATTGACATATGGTCTCACCCTATTTTCTTAGGAGTTTGACTAACTCCCCTCCCTATTCTTTGTGAAATCATGCCCCCATCTCTTTCACGTTGCAGTGCATAGCTAGCTGTGGTATCTTATTAAATTGTGTGTTTACATGATATTCCAAAAATTTTTGTGCTTGAGCGCTATGCCCATAGGTATCAACCTTGATCACCTATACACAAAACACGAAATCGATGACCAAGCCTTGGCCTTGATCTCCTTGCCATGATTTACATACCATATATGCATCATGTACAATTTCAATACCATGGGGTCAAAACCGGGGTGTTACAATAACACACTGAGATAGGATTTCAATCACTAATATAAAATTTAATATACATGTCATTTTTGTAAGAATGACTTACATTTGCACTACAATTGTGCAAGTCCTCCTTTTCTTTGTTGAAATGGTTGAAATTGATGAATTATTTTTGGAAATAATTACTCTTTGTAAGATTGAAATGGAATTTGATGTAAGTTCTTTAAAATGCATTATGAAGGTCTATTTTTGGTGTTCCAGCTACAAATAATAAAACAGCTCATAATAAATGTTTATGTGCATTTCTATAAGTGTTTCTCATGATCACCCTCTTCATATATGATCTGATAACTTTTTGCAGCCTTCCAACATAAACATAAGGAAATAAGGGAAGATTGATGATGTAGAATCCTATACTTTATTGACCTGCATTGATTCATCTCTTGTCCAATGCACTAACTTCTCTGGTCCACCATTTCAAGAAAGTTTCTAAAATAGGTTAAGGATCACTCTTATGATGCCCCCTTCACTCTTGTCATGGGATCCTTATGTTGTTCCCTCCATTTTTACCATAGGAGTGTAGTAGCAACATTCTCTAACGAACAATGAAATGGAGCAATTGAATAAAGATCTTGTATAACTATTGTTAATGATAGGCGAAGGAAGTCCCAGGATGGTTGTGGGAATATATCAGGGGTTTCAACACAAATAGCATAACCCCTAGGTCAATATATGACAAACTTGTACTAAATGTTCATGAAATTTTGATAATTTCGATAATTTTTTTAGTTAATTGAAAGATGCGACTTGACAATAGTGAAATTTTTAAGGTGAGCCAATGGTCAGTTCCCATTTAGTTTCACCTCTGCTCAGATACCAACCTTCGCTCGACAAATTCATGGCATTCAAAAAACCATAATCATTTGGTTGTTGTCAGCTTTGTTAAAACACCATTACATTTCATTATTGTATGCAAAACAACATACCATCATATGTCTATCTCACATTGAGGCCATCTCTAGATAATGTCTAGCTCACCTCTAGGCATATTTTTCAAATAGGCACATGTTAATATTTCATTGCCATGGTGAATACAACCATCCCATTCTGAAATCTTGCAAGGATAGTAACTATAAGTACACATAAAAAATCATTCTTTTTGATAGAGTTTAAGTTAAGAATGGTATAAGCCAATGAAGGAAAGGATGGCAGCCTTGGGTGGGGACTGTGCTCATTTCCATGGTTGGGGGTTATGGACCCTCCCTAGTCATCCCTGATTCTGTGTGGCTTATGTGCTCACGGCTTCCCTTGTGGAGTCCTGTGTCACTCTTGGTTTCCTCTTCCTATCTGTAACGGTATGCCCTGCCGGTTTCTTCAGTGTCTTTTTTGGGTCTTTGTCTCGGGCTTTTGCAGTGGATAACCAGTCTTGGGGGCGATGACTTGGAGTTCCTCCCCTGTCAAAGGGGACTAGTACCAACCAAGGTAAAAAGTGGGAAGTAATTCATAAATTGCAGTCGCCTGGGTGTAGAGTTTCTTCAGTGTTTTTGGATTATCAACGTGCTTATTCTTTTACGTTGCTTGTTTTTTCGTTTCTCTGTTTTCTCTCGTCATCTGCAGGGTTGACTTCTGGGTTTTGTATGGTTTCACTGTGGAAAAAGAGTTCTGTCCTTTCCGCCTCCAGTCTCTGTGGATTTGTGCCCGTGCTCCATGTCCTTTTCTTTATTCCCTCAGTTGTGATTATTGCTTTTATCCTGTCGGGTTTTTTCCCGTGGGATTTGACGTGGAGGGTGCGGCTTCTTTTTCGGGTGCTGGTTTTGTTTACCCTGTTTTGGTTTTGACTCCATATTTCCCCTTTTTTGTTTTCTTGTTCTGGGTTTTACTCCTTCATCCCATTACTAGATTCTGAGGGGTTCATAGGGTCTTGGTTCATGGGCTTCATATAACTGACAACTTTTGTCAGTCGGTCATCCCATTGCTGGTTTCTGAGGGGTTCTTAGGGTCCTGGTACATGGACCACTTAACACTGACATTATTTTTGTGGGTTTGCGATATTTCCACGGTAAATTGTGTGTGGGTTTTGCCATTGGGTTGACTCTCGTTTCCCCGGTTCACGTGGTTCTTGGTCGATTTAGGGTTTTTGTGGTTTATCCTTCAAGTTTGTCGTGGTTGACTTGCTTTCATCCTCCCCATGGAAGACAAAAAAGCCCCGGCACGTCACCGTCGTAAGCGAAATGCAAAAAATATCAAAACCCTGGTGGGGAAATTTCATTACATCCTTGGCCATGACGTCTACATGGAATGCATGACCTCTTTTTGTTCTCGGGCCTAAGTGGGAAGGCTGGAATACTGTCACATGAGAAAAAAAGCTTGGGTGGATTGGGCTCTGGAGCACTAGGAGCCGCTTCTCACATACATTCTGACTATCATCCTACTCACCAATGGTTGGATAGTATTCGTCTTCCTTGAAGCTGAACATGCCTCGGTCATCTTGGATTTGACTTGGAGAGTTGGACTTCGGTCCTTGGTTTTAGGGAGATGGCATGCCCACTTCTACCCACTCAAGGAAACAGTGACTAAGCGCCATATGTGGGTAATTTTACCTTCTCTACCCTTCCCTCTCTGGCACAAGAACATTCTTGAGGGCATTGCAAATACTGTGGGTCGATTTGTGGCAGTGGACGAATATTTTCACCTCTCCTACGATAAAAGGTTGGCATGGGTGCTTGTGGAGATGGATGTCTCTCACGGTTTTTCGACTGAGGTTGAAATTCTATGCAAGGAGAGACTCTTGGTTCAAAAGCTCGATTATCTCCATGTTTCGTTTCATTGCAGCAAGTGTCATGATACAGGCCACCTCCGCAGTACTTTCCCACTTCTCATGAAATTTTAGTCGGGCTCTAGCCAGGGCGACTCTCCTGTCTCGTGCAGCCCCTCCTCATATTTCGCGTCGGCGCACCCAAAAACTGGTATTTATGCTCATTCTCTCTCTCTCTCTGTTTGAAGATTTTATCGGTTCTGTGCTTGAGGCTATTAACATGATGGACAATGGGCCGTTTTCTGCTCCCTCCCCAGACTGTGTTTCCTTGTTTTCCACTCCTCTGGTTTCTTCTAACCATCCTTCTTCCCCCCTCCCTGAATGCTCTCCCTCTCTTCTACCCGCCTCGTCAAACCTCTCACTCTTGATACCTTCCCCTAGCTCTAGCCCTATACCTGCCCCCCCTGTTCCTCCCCTCACTTCCTTTGAGGATTTTTCGCCCCTTCCTTCCCATACCACTCCCCCCTCTCTTGTACCCTCGCCACATAGCCCTGCTTCTTCTCCCTCCTTTTCAAACCCCTCTTTACAGAAATCTCTATCGATCTTTTTTGCCAAAACCCCCACGTCACCTTCTACCCTTCACTTGAAATCAATCCGCTTCGAGAATGTGACAGTAAGGAAAAAGAAAAAGGACCTTCGTGAACCTTCAAAAGGCCTGTCTTTGGCTTCACCTCCTTACACTCCTCTCTCTGTTTGCATAAAAAATGCTACTAGGGGGAACCCTAATCGGGGACTTAGAGCTATGTCTCCCCTCCCATCTGTACCTTAATGAAGATCTTATCCTTGAATGTTAGAGGTCTAGGAGGCAAGACCAAACTTTGTATCCTTCAGTCACTTTTTCGCTCTGTTGCTCCTGACATGATCCTCCTCCAAGAGACCATTTGCAGCTCTTATCCTGCTCTCCTTTCCTTCTCCAAAATTGTACCTAACTGGGAATTATGTGCCATTCATGCTTCGGGCCTTTCGGGAGGTTTACTTACGGCCTGGAACCATCTTTTGGTCAGATGCCGTGCTTTTGAAACTGTTGCTGGTATCCTCGTAAAGGCAAACTTCTGGGGTATGACTTCACCACTTACCATCCTCAATTGTTATGGAACCTATTGGAACAGGGAGTTTTTTGGGATAGACTCCTCATTGGTGGCCTTCTCACCACCCCTAACCTGATATTGGGAGGGGACCTCAACTTAACCCTGAACGTCTCAGAAACTTGGGGTATTGAGGCTGTTCTCAACCCCTTGGCTTCCCACTTCAAACTCCTATTTGACTCGGTCGATCTTGTTGATGTTGCTCCATTGGATGCGGGCCCCACCTGGAGAAATGGGAGAGTGAGGGATAATGTGATAAGAAAAAGACTTGATCAATTCTTAATCTCTTCCTCTCTGATTCCTGAACTCAACTACCATTGAGTATGGACTATTCCTACTAACATTTTTTATCTTTTTCTGATATGCTTCGAATGGAAAAAATTGGATGGGTCCTTTAATTTTCCTTTCCATTTCAACAAATCTTGGCTCTTTGACCTTGATTTTAACCTCTGGGTCTCCAAGATATGGCCTGACCTGCTACCCTTGTCTCCAGAAAATGACTTGGACCTCCTCTCCCATAAGCTCCGTTTATTAAAGAAAGAAGTTAAGGCATGGACAAAAGCAAAAAGCTCCTCTTTAGAGTTTGATTCTCTTAAGTTAGATGAGCAAATTGGAGCCCTTATCTCTGGTTCTTCTTTTGGAATCCTTTCCCAAGAGGACCAGTTATACCTGAACCTTCTTTGCTCCAAAAAAAACGAGTTGTTGGACCATTACCTTCTCACATGGCAGCTTAATTTGGGCTTTATATGGTGACTCCAATACCAAGTTTTTTCATGCTCTAGCATCGGGAAGAAGGAATCAAAATGCAATCTGGTCTTTGGAGGATAATGATGGCAATTGTATTGATGAGGAGGAAGCTCTGAAGAAGCTGGGTCTTGACCACTTCTCACATGTTTTCTGTTATGATAAACAAACTTTCTTATTTTCTCAGCTTAAATTTGTCATGCTTTTTCCCTTATTGCTCCCTACTAGGGAGGCACATGGTCTTGTTGATCCTATTACTTTACCTAAGATTGAGGGGGCACTTAAATCTTTTAAAAAGGACAGAAGTCCTGGCCCCTATGGCTGGCCTGTGGAATTCTTTATTCACTTTTTTTAGTTGGTGGGGAAGGATTTACTTTCTGCGGTTGATTTTGCTAGAATTTCTGGTCACATTACCCCTTCCATAAACTCCACCTTCCTAGCTTTGATTCCTAAAAATGATAACCTGTCTCCTTTATGGATTTTAGACCTATTTCCCTATGTAATCTATTTTATAAGTTGATCTCTAAGATTATTGATGTTAGATTGAAGCCCTTCTTGGACACCCACATTTCCCGAGAGCAGTTTGGGTTCCTCAAAAATAGGCAAATTGTTGATCCTATTGGCATTACACAAGAAACCCTACACTTTATTAAAATAAAAAATACTTGCGCTCTCATCCTCAAATTGGATTTGGTGAAGGCCTTTGACAGAGTAAACTGGTCTTACATTAGGCTCATACTCATCCAAATTGGGGTTCCTCTCACGGGAGTCAATTGGATTATGGGTTGTCTCACATCTGCAAACTTTGTTGTTTTGATTAATGGAACTCCATCCAATTTCTTCAGAGCCTCCAAAGGTTTCAGACAAGGCTATCCCTTATCCCCCTTGCTTTTCATTCTTGTAATTGAGGGGCTTAGTCTTTTGATTAATGATGCTAAGGTGAATGGCCTCATCAAAGGTATCAAAATATCACCTTCCCTAGCTCTTACCCACCTCCTCTTTGTGGATGATGTTATACTTCTTGGAACTGGTACCTTGCTGGAATGGATGGCTTTTGATGTTATTCTTAGTACATTCTACAAAGCCTCAGGGATGTGTATTAGCATGGAAAAGTCTGCCTTCCTCTTCAATAATGTTGATAATGATATCCTTCTTGATATCTCCCGCTTTATGCCCTATAAGATGGATCCTTTAACCATAGGTTTAAAGTACCTTGGATATTTTCTCAAGCCTCTGGGTTATAAGTTTAATAACTGGCATTGGTTAATTCAGAAATATGAAAAAAGAATCTATCATTGGTCTCATAAGTACCTCTCTTTGGGTGGTCACCTGATCCTTGTTCAAGTTGTTCTTTCCAACCTCCCAGTCTATTGGTTGGGCCTTGCTCCTATTCCTATCTCGGTCCTAAATAAGCTAAGAAGTCTTACCTTTGATTTTTTATGGGGCTCTACTGGGGACAAGAACAAGTATCATCTGGTGAGATGGGAGCACCTCTGATGGCCAAAGGCTTATGGGGGCTGGGGCATAAAAAATATCCATTGGTTCAGTACTGCTTTGAGGGCAAATAATTTCTGGATGGTACTTCAAGGATGTGGTCTTTGGCATCGGGTTCTAATAAGCAAGTATCTGAAGAATCAATCCATAGTGGCATGGTTCATGGAAAAAAATTCACCTTTCGGCAAGCATCTGCGATCTGGAAAGGTTTTATACACTCTCTTCCATGGATTGGCAGGTGCCTTGCTTGGCAAGTGGGTAATGGGAATGACATACTATTGGGTATAGACATGATTATTGGCACAATGTATAGCTCCTGGCTACCATCAGATCTCAGAGAATACCTTGAGGACCTGGGTATCTCTACTCTGTCTTAGGCACATAATATACTACCGGGCCAGCTTCATTATTGGTACACAACAGAGGATTTAAATATTGATGGGGACTGGAAATTACTGTGGGAAAACTATACGAACAGTCTGGAAAGTGCGAGGATCAGACTCAGCACTCGTTCTGATAATTTGTTCTGGGATTATAATAAATATTATGGTTCTATAACAGCTGAATTGGTATATGACTATATTGTACACCATTCGTCCCCCCCGATTGGAATCCCATTACATGCTTTGATATGGTCTGGCATTCTTCCAAAGAAAATCAGTAGTTTTGTTTGGCTAGCGCTGGCTAATAAGATTCTTACATGGGACAATCTTCAGAAGCATGGATGGATAGGACCTGGATCTTGTTCTCTCTGTGGTAATGGTGAAGACACTGTGCAGTATTTATTTTCTTCTTGTGCTATGTGGAAGAATGTAATTGTCTACCTGAGTGATGTATATCACGTTCTTCCTCCTCAGCTCGCTGATAAACTCAGTTCCTTCCTAGGCTTCTGGATAGTTAGCTTCTCCAAGCACTCTGTTTGCTACTACCTTCCCTTTTTTGCTATTTGGGCTATTTGGAAAGAAAGGAATCGTGCTGTCTTTGAAGGAAAAAAGCCATCTCTTATGAGTTTGATCCAACAAATTGTTTATTACTCACAGTTGTATAAGCCTGCTGGTTTAAAGGTTAAAAAACCTAGAGATTCTGGATCTGGTCCTATTCTTGTATTTCCCTCTGGCTTCTTTGATGGAGCTGCTGCCAATAGCTCAGGTGGGGTCAGGTTCTGTCTTTACCTGAATGAGTCCCATTCTTTTGAGTTTGTTATGGGGGTTGGTACATGTACTAATACTAAAGCGGAACTGATTGTGCTATGGGATCTTTTGCATATTACTCAGTTGATGGGGATTCCAAAATTGAATATTTTTGGTGACTCTGCTGTCATCATCAGTTGGGAAAAGGGTATTGCCACCCTGAATCCACCTACTCTCAGTCATTGGTGTAGGGACACAAGAAGACTCATCTCTTGTTTCAATCACCTTTCCTTTAGCCATATCTTCCACGGACACAACCAGCAAGCAGACTGTCTATCAAAATCTTCCCTTACTTTGGCTCCATGATGTGTAAAATACTCTGAATTTATTGAAGGCCTTATGGCCTCTCATGACTCATTTCATCTCTATTGAGCATGCTGCAAGAGCTAGATCTCCTTTTATTTTATGTGAGCACCTCTTTGATGATTATGGAGCGAGCACCTTTTGATAGCAGCTCTGCTGCTTTTGTTTTCTTGGTATGTTATGGGTCTCTGAGCTGGTCTTTCCCCCCTACTAGATCATGGTTTGATTGTTTGGTTGCTGCACTATTTGTCCACCCTCCTGGTTAGCTCTGATGAATTGGGACTCATCCATGGTAAAGGCAGATTGAAACTCCTCTATGACATAACTTGTATGTATCCCTTTGAAAGGGAAGGCACATCAGATTCCCTTTGATTCAACTTAATGAATAACAAGGACAGGCTTTTTTCCTCCTGAAAAAAAAAAAGTACACATACAAAATCATTTAATTAAAGTTTTCAAAAGTCTTGGTTTTATGTATTCTGAAATCTCGCCAGGATAGTAACTATAAGTACACATGCCGAATCATTTAATCAAAGTTTTCAAAATTCTTATTTTTATGTAATGTTTTCCATCATTCATTTGTTGGTCCACACTTTTTCATTTAATAATATTTTCTATTATGTAATAGTTTTGATCATTGCATTGGTTTGTTCGACATGTTTAAATTTCTTCAAATATGATAATATGCTAAATTCATTAATAATATATTGGACTACGGTTCACCATATTTTATTCATTTAATAGTTTTTAATATGTCGTGGATGCGAACATGAAAATACAAAATATTGCATTGGATGCAAAGTAGGTAAATTAATAAGGCGAATGCGAATTGGTGATGCATTTTCCTATACCGTGTCATGTGTTTTGAAGTCTTAATCAAAATATTTGATGTGTTGTTATTGTAAAATCATTGTTTTGTAGTGGAGGTAGGATATCCACATAATCCAAGAAGCACTCGACCTGCATTGAATCAAATAGCACCATTCATTATGTAACTGACATAATCATAAGATTCTTGTTTGCCAAAACTCTATAAAGGAATAGTCATGAAAATCAAACCACAACATAATCAATTGTGAGAAAGAAGCAAATGGTAGAGGGCTTCCATCAGGCATCTTTTTCAAAGACCAAGCACCAGTTAATGGGTTTCCTATGACTAGTGGGTGGGGTATACAACTGGCCAAAGCCGAAACTCACTTCCTCCCTCTAATGGGAGTTGAACACATAAAAAACATTTCTACTTTCTATTTATCGCAAAAAACGAGAACACAAGAAAATTTGATCGATCAGAAGCGGTATAAAAGAAATAATTGGGATGGGAATTGCATTTTGTGTGTTCCATAGTAGCAAACTGTACCGAGAGCAATAGTTCCAAGGAAATATCTAAAGCCATTCCTAGGTATAACTGCACTTTTTCAAGCATATTTATCTAACTTTGTGATATATTATTGTTGAAACGGTGACAACCAATTTTCCATGGATTTTGGAATATGGTAGTTTCTAGATTTCTTTTATTTAGGTTTCAGTTGAGACCAATCAGCTTTTGTTATAATATAGATAGGGATGTAATTTAATTGGTCAATTTTTTCTAACCGTGTAAGAGATGATATAAATCCATGTAAGCCTGTAGAGGCAAAAATACCTAAGCAAATATTGTTAAGAAATGTAATCTCACTGGTCAAATGCAACATTAATTAGTTAGTTAGTTGAATAGTTGATTTGATCACCCTATCTTAATTAGTGACCCATAGTATTGGCCCATGGTATTGTTGTGATGTAATCCTATAAATACTTGAGTATAATAATGAGAAGGAAATCAATATGCACATTGTGTGTTCCACCATCTTTTGCTTCTTGTCTTTAATCTTTAACATGGTATCAAAGTGTATGTCCTGATACATTCCTTTTGTCTTGGGTAAGCCTTTTCACACTGTGGAAACCACACACACACGGAGGTTGTGATTGAATCTAGGAAACATCGAGGAATCATGTGCATTTTAAAAAAAAATATGATTCACGACAAGATCTAGGAGCTAAGGGAATCCTCACAACTCAAAAATTTCACAAATTATGTAGAAAACAATGAAAAAGAGCAATATTAACACATAGACATGGTGACAATAACTAAAGTTTCTATTACTACAAAACATGTAAATATGTCTGGTACATGTTTATGATACAATGGGATAAAATAGTTAGCCTTTGGAATCAAATTGGAGGCATACATGTGGCAGGCTTATATTTGACCTCAAACCCCCTTAGGTTGACCAATGAGCTCCCAAAACACCTCAAATGGTCATGAATGGCCATGTGAACATGATTGAAGCATGATAGGACATGAATTGGGATAGGATAGGCATGTTGGAGTGCATGGGTGAGTGGGAGTGACTCTAGGTAGCATTTAATGGTCCAAAAGGGCCAAAAACCACCCAAATACATGCATGGGCACCTTTGTTCAAACCAGTTCCTTGTTTTAAGGAGTGGGAGTGCACCAAGGACTGAAATGTTATAAATTAGGGTGCATGTGTCTCCTAGATGATCAAATATGGCCACATGGGTGCACTAATGAGTCCAAAACACCCAAATACCTTGCTTGACCAACATAACAAAGGTTTGGACCATATGACATAAGTACAAAATGAATGAAAATGCATCCTATGTGCATGTGACCTTGGTACTAGGTGGTATGATTCTCTAACACCGCCCTTAAGCCTGACTTAGTGTAACCACATCAAAAATTGAGGCATTGGCAACTAAGGCTCAAGTCACCTCTTACAAAAATTTATTTGTCGATGTAAAAATGAGGAAAGAGGCAAAACATCATGGGGAAAATCCTCCCTAAATAATGGACATGACACAGAGATGATCAAAATTTCTTCAACAAGTCTTCTTATTCACTTTGAATGAGTTGAAAGAACAACTTCTTGGTGATGGGCTTGGTGAAGATGTTGTGGATGCCAAGATCTTGCATCAATGTGTTGTAGACAAAGAACATGTGGAGAGGCCCATTGAAACTCATAATTTGATGATGGGGGGGAATCATAAGAATCCCTTTTTATTCAAATGTATTCTTATATGGAAGCATAATCAATAATAGAAAATATATCTTTGCAAATTCCTTCCCAAAGAGAACCAAAAGACTCAACAAAATCAACTTCTTGTGTAGCTGCCATATCATGAATTAAACCATGAATATTCTTCCCAAATTGATGAAGAGAATTCATAACTATATAACAAGGCTCATGAGGCTCTGAAATATCATAATAGAAGTCATATATATCAGAAAATATCATAGGTATAGCGTCTCCATGAGCCAATGGGTTCATAGTGGGAAAAGAGAAGCTAACTAGATCACACACTGACAGTTGAGTGGACTTGCATGGTCTGGAGGATTGAAATTTGAACCATAGGTAGTGAGATCAGGTCTAGACATGTGGAAAAACAGTCCCATGAAGTCCAATTACATGGTTTTCCAACCAATGAATGATACGCAATACATAAAAACAACATACACAAGTGACATAGTATTGGAAACAATGCAATTTTGGGATTTTCCAACTAGCGAACTTGGGTTTGTAGGGTATTTTGGACACCAAATGGTTGGGGAAATGAGTTTAAGGATGTCATAACCTGCATATATTCCTTCATATCACCTTCAGAATCAGAATAGGAAGGATCTGAATGGATTGGGAAAGAGCTTTTAGAAGACAAGTCAAAAACTAGTGAAAAGTGACTAGTTTTTGGAGGAAACTTTGGTGAATTGTTTGGGGTTTCTTCCAAGGAAGGGACGGAGGTTTCAAAATATGATATATCATACTGTAAATCAGAAACAAAGATATCTTAAACATATATATGAGGAACAATTTTGACCCTAGCACCCAAAGCATACAAGCTATTACCATCTTCTTGTTCCAAGAAGAGCTTGCCTTCTTCTCTTCTTGCAAAATTTGGAACATCAATATTGTTGTCTTCAAGAAGCTTAGTCATGATGTCCAACTTCATTATGAAACAAGATTTTTCATGATGAGAACCTATACAATAACCACATTTGGGATTCTCTCTCTTACTCTTCATCCTCTTGGATTTTGAATCCTCATCAATTGAACTGGAGCTGTTGTTGAAATATTGTAACTTCAAAGGATATTCTAAATGTATTTACCGATGTAACCCAAGAGAGATGTTATTTCCTCCCTCGGGGTGTTACTATTTTAATTGGTAATCATAGATTCATGAGGTAAATCCTCTATTGTCAATCGGTTCATTAGTACCCTAATGAATAATATAAAATTTTGTTTTGATTCTTCCTAGGTGAAGTCAACCCAAACAGTTTAGTGGGGCTAACTTGTTTAGGGTAAAAATCAGTTGGATCAATGTGTATAAATATAAGAGTTGTGCTTTTTATTTGAGCACAGAATAACTCACTTGTGTAGCACATAGGAGAGAGAGAGAGAGAGAGAGAGAGAGAGAGAGAGAGAGAGAGAGAGAGACATATTAACAAGGAGGAGAATACTTTTTTTGGGGTTATATCTTATACATCTTATACAAAGAAAGTTGTGTTGGTTTTTCTTCCCCTTGAGGGTTTCCCAGGATAAATATTGAGTCTATCTTGTGATTGTGTTTCTTTCAGTGATTCTACATATGCTACTATTGTGAATTTGGATTGAAAAATAATTATATCTAGTCTACCATATGAAACCTTAACATGGTATTAGAGCTATCCTGAATCGGGTAGCTTTCACAAGGTGAAACTCTCTCTCCTCCCTCTCCAAAAGAAATTAGGGTTTCTGCAAAATTTGGAATTTGGAAGATCTACTTGCATAGAAATTTACACCTCCCTAGAGTGCATCTATTTAGCGCATGATCAATTTTTTTGTGTGGTTGAATATCTGGGAAAGCCAAACCCTACTTTGTCCCTGAACCAGAAAACTACAGAAAACCAAAACCAGAAATTCTATAGAGCTGCAACCTCGCAAGAAATATTTGGGATCTCCATAAATCAATTGGAACAACCAACTCGCCTCAGTCAAGCGCATCTCCTGGTAAGGTCAGATTTTCATTTTGAGAAATCTCAATTTTTTGTGACCTACCGGACCGGATAGCCCCAAGAACTAAGCTTGGGGACAAATTGGAAGGCATAGAAAAATTCCTAGGATGGAAGTATATGATTGGTCTCATTCTCAAAGAGAATGGCCTTGAGAAGTATATCAAGGATGAAGTTGCAGAACTAATATAATTTAAATCTAAGTAGAAGCATGAACAAGACCTAATAAATGCAATGAGGATCATTGTTGATTCCATCAAATATCACTTGATTCCTCAAGTGCCATCTAAGAAGACACCAAAGCAGATCTATGATGCACTCTCCAAAATGTATGAGGGAATGAACATCAATAGAAATATGAATATGAGAGCTCAACTAAAGCGCACCAATATGAGCAAAGGACAATCAATTCAATATTACTTCACAATGGTATCCCAATTTAGAGAGAAACTAAGTGTTATTGGAGACACCCTTTATGAGGATGAACTAGTTATGACTGCTCTCAATGGTCTTACTAGACCTTGGGGCTCATTCATACAGAATCTGTGTGCTAGAAAATAAAGTATGAAGTTTGACATAGTATGGGAAGATTGCATTCAAGAAGAAGATAGAGTAGCTAACAGAGAAGCTCTACTCAAAGAAGATGATCAGGCTCTAGCCATCCATACTAAAGGAAGAAAACATTCAAACTTCAAGAAGGGTAGTCATAAACCTTTGAAGAAGAATTTTCAAAATAAAAATAAGGATTACTCAAAGTATCAATGCTACAATTGGCATAATATAGGACACCTTTCGAGAGAGTGTCCATCACCAAAGAAGAACAACAACAACAAGAGACATCATGATCATCTCAATGAAGATGAGGATGAGGAAGAAAGACATTAAAAAAAAACTAACAAAAGAAGAAGATGTAGATGAATATGTACCATTCTCTACACTCTCTGGAGATGTAACACCTAGATAAGACACATGGCTTATTGATAGTGGTGCTTCAAATCACATGACAAGGAAGAAGAAAACTCTATCAAGACTTGAAGAAAAGAACTCTCCTCAGAAGGTATCATTGGGAGATGACTATCAATATCTCATCAAAGGTATTGGTGAATCAAGCTACAAGCTTAACTCTGGGACTTCCATGAAGATGAAGGAGGTACTATATGTACCAGGTTTGGAAAAGAACTTACTTTCCATCTTAGCTCTAGATAAGAAAGGATATGGAGTTTCTTTTATAGATGGGAAAGTACTTATGTGGTCCAAATAAAAGACACTTGCAGATGTTGTGGTAATTATAGAAGAAGGAGGAGGACTGTATAAACTCAAAGGATATCCAGAGACATCCCTTGTCCATGAGACTACCAACTTAAGTGAACTATGGCATAGAATTGCTGCTCGCATCAACTACAAATCACTACCCTATGTGAGCAAGGTGGTAACAAGGTTACCAGATCTGAAGCTCGATCATGAGGGAACTTGCAAAGGATGTGCAAGAGGAAAGACCATCAAGAATCCCTTTCCGAAAAGTGAAACAAAGACTAAAGGTACATTAGAACTAATTCATTATGATGTATGTTATTATATGACATCCATATCATTAAGTGCATATGAATATTATGTCACATTTATTGATGTCTATTCAAGAAAAATAGATACACTTCTTGAAGAACAAGAGTGAAGTGTTCAAGAAATTCAAGGAATTTAAAGCCTTGATAGAGAACTATTCAGAAAGAGAATCAAGACACTGAGATCAGATAATGGTGGAGAATACACGTCAAAGGAATTTGAAGAATTCTGTAAGGAGGCATGAATCAAGAAGGAAATAACCACTCTCTATAATCCCCAACAGAATGGTGTTGTGGAAAGAAAGAATAGAACCATTATGGAAGCAGTAAAGACCATGATTCATGACCAAGACCTCCCAATGAACCTATGGGATGAAGCATCAAGAGCAACTGTGTATGTGCAGAATAGATTATATCACATTGATCTTGGATTGAAGACTCCTGAAGAGATGTATACAAGAAATGAACCTGAAGTGAGCCATCTCAAGATATTTGGCTGTCCAATATATGTGCATATTCCAAAAGAGAAGAGAACCAAGTTGGATCCTCCTGGAAAGAAGGGAATATATGTTGTATATTGTGAAGTCTCTAAAGCCTTCAAGATATACATCTCGGGATTCCATCATATCGATATTAGTAGGGATGTAACATTTGATGAAGATACATCTTTTAATAAATCTAGAAGGTGTCATCTTGAAGAAGTACATGAAGAGGATGTACCTCCCAGAATGGTAGAAGTTGAACCCTCTCTCAAAATGGTAGCATCTGAAGCTTGTGATATGCTAGAACCTCAGGAACCCCCTACTATATATATCTCTCGAAAGAGAAAACCTGCTTGGGTAAGAAAAATCATATAAGAAGCAGAGAGATATGGAACTCCAGTAGGATCCACAAGAACTAGCAAAAGATCAAAGCCATACTCTAGTTGTGTAGCTTTGATGTGTGACCTTGTAGATCAAGAACCCACCAACTATGAGGAAGATGCACAAAATAAATAATGGGTTGAAGCAATGACAGAAGAATACCAATCGATAATGAAGAATTATATTTGGGATATAGTGCCCAAACCAGAAAACAAGAGTGTGGTATCTTTGAAATGGATCTACAAGATAAAACATGTTGTTGATGGAAGTATTGAAAAGTACAAGGAAATATTTTTTCCTAGAGGATTCTCTCAGAAAGAGGGGATTGATTATGAAGAGACATTTGCTCTAGTATTAAGGTACACTTCCATCAGAACCATCATGACACTTGCTTCCATGATGAAGTGGGATTTACACCAGATGGATGTAAAGACAACCTTCCTTAATGGTGTGATTGAGGAAGAGGTTTACATAGAACAACCACAAGGATTTGAAGTCAAAGACCGAGGACTCATATATGTAAGTTGAAAAAGGCTCTGTATGGACTGAAGCAAGCTCCCAGAGCTTGGTATGGTAGAATAGATAACTTATTGACAAGCTTGGGCTATAACAAGAGTAAAGCTAATCCTAACCTTCCAATGAATATTATGGATGATGAACCATTCATACTATTAATGTATGTGGATGATCTATTTCTGACTGGAAATGAGAAACATATCACATATTGCAAGAAGAATCCAATTGAAAATTTTGAGATGAAAGATCTTGGATTGATGCATTATTTCCTAGGGCTGGAAGTGTGGAAAAGCCCATAAGGAATATTTCTGAACCAGGGAAAGTATGCACTAGAAATATTGAAAATATTTGATATGTTGGATTGTAAATCCATGGCCACACCCATGGACACCAACCTGAAGTTGTTATATGACAAGTCATCAGAGTTAGTGGACATGACTCAGTACAAACAGATCATTGGATCATTGATGTATATGACGAATACAAGTCCAGATATATGATTTGTTGTGAACACCTTAAGTCAATATCTAGTTAAACCTCGATAGGTTCACTTGATAGCTGCAAAGCATGTGATGAGGTACCTAAAAGGTATGATAGACTTGGGAATTTACTATGGTATAGAACATGAATACATATTGTATGGATATACAGATTCAGATAGTGAAGGAAGTGTTGCAAATAGGAAGAGCACCTCATGTGGATGTTATTGTCTGGAATCCGCCATGATCTCATGGTTTAGGAAGAAATAGTATAATGTTTCTCTCAGTACAACTAAAGCAGAGTACATAGAAGCTTGCTCCGCTAGTTGTGATTCTTTGTGACTACCAGAGTTGTATAAATATGACAGAGAATCCGGTCTTCCATGACAAATCTAAGCACATAAAAATATGATACTTTTATATAAGGTATATGGTACAAAAGGGAGCTATAAAGCTCCAGTATGTGAGTATCGATGAGCAATTTGTTTATGTGATGACCAAGCCTCTATCTCGAGTAAATATTGACTATTTCAGTGACAAGCTTGGTGTAGTTATAAAATATTCTCCTCGCAAGGAGGAACAATGATGGGACTACAAAATTTCCTTGCAAGAAGGAATGAAGAAGGAATGGACCCTCTTCATAAAGGAGGAATAAGTCGAAGATATGGACTCTCCTCGGAAAGGAAGAACATGTCGAAGATATGAACCCTCCTCGGACAAAGGGGGAGCAAGTTGATAATATAGATCCTCCCAGGAAAGGGGGCGTGATGATGAGACTCACATCGATGATGGGATGACAATGATGCTCCAGCATGAAAGAGTCCAGGTGCACCTGAAGATGCTGACAAGGTCCAAAATTCACTTGTGGATGATAATATACTCTTTTGAGGAATGTAGGTATAACACTATGTTCATGAGAGTGGTCCTTACTATCTAAGGATGGCCTGCAAATGTTACTCTCATATGGAGAATACCCACATTCATTTGTGGATACCGTAGAATAACACTCGCTCGGGAGTGGTCCTAACCTTAGTGGTAAGGATGCTCTATGACGATTCCTTACAGATGATAGGGCCGACATTTACATGCGATCGAGATCTACTTTGTAGAAATTACTCTTGTATGGAGAGTATACCTACATTTATATGTAGATGCCATAAAATAACACTCGCTTGGGAGTGGTCCTATCCTAAGTGGCAAGGATTCTCTATGATGAGTCCTCACATATTTTGTAGTATAACACTCACTGGGGAGTGTTCCTAGCCTTAGTGGAAAGTATTTTCTACGATGAGGGTCAACACATAGGTGCAGTCGAGATATACTCTGCAAACAATACTCTTGTATGGAGAGTATGCCTACATGTATGTGTACATGTCCTAGTATAACACTCACTCAGGAGTGTTCCTAGCTCTAACAGGCTTAGGATTGTCTACGATGAGTCCTTACAAATGACAGGGCTTGCATCTAGGTGTGGTCGATATCTACATTCAATTGTAGACAATTCAGTTGGTCGATGCTATGGACCCTCCCCGTTAGGGGGGAGTAGGCTGATGGAGGATTGCATCATCCTTGGACATATGTTTTAAAGTGATAGGGATTGATCATCCCAAAAAGATATCATGTGTACTACAGGTAGCATGACGAAAAATGATCAAGTAAATTGGAGTGCAGTTGTAAAGGATCAAGAAGATCGAAATGGTGTTGCAAAGGATCGAGAAGATCGAAGTGTTGCTGCAAAGGATCGAAGTGCTGCTGAAAAGGATAAAAAGGATCGAATCACTGCTACAAAGGATCAAGAAGATCAAAGTGTTGCTATGAAGGATCGAAAGATGAAAGTACTGTTGCAAAAGGATCAAGTGATCGTGTGATGTAGAAGGTAAATCAATTGAAGAGTAACTTTTATAGTTATTGATTGTGAAAAATTCCTATGACGTTTAGATTTATTACCTCGATATTGCTGAAGATATTGTCTCTCGGTTCTCCTATAGTCTATGCTGATGTTGTCAGTGGAATAACCTTGTCTTTAAGGAGGAGTGTTGAAATATTGTAACTTCAAAGGATATTCTAAATGTATTTTAATGATGTAACCCAAGGGATATGTTATTATTCCTCCATCGGGGTTATACTATTGTAATTGGTCATGATAGAGTCATGACGTAAAACCTACATTATAAGTCGGGTCATTAGTACCCTAATGAATAATATAAAATACTATTTTGACTATTCCTAGGTGAAGTTGACCCAAACAATTTAGTGGGGTCGACTTGTTTAGGGTAAAAGTTAGTTGGCTCAATGTGTATAAATAGAAGAGTTGTGCTTCTTATTTGAACACAGATTCACTCACTTGTGTAGCGCATAGGAGAGAGATAGAGATAGATCAATGAGGAGGAGAATACCTATTTTGGGGTTATATCTTATACATCTTATACAGAGGAAGTTTTGTTGGGTTTTCTTCCCCTTGAGAGTTTCCTAGGATAAATATTGTGTCTATCTTATGATTGTGTTTCTTTCAGTGATTATGCATATGCTACTATTGTGAATTTGGATTGAACACCAATGATATCTAGTCTAGCATATGAAATCTTAATATTTTTCTGCATCTGAATGCTTCTTCTCCTTCACTCTTTGTTGTTTCAAATACTTGGATTTATTCTTTCCTTTGGATTGATTCGACACACTTGTAGCAATGGATTGGTCCTTGGTGGATTTGATGGTACCCATTTGAACCAAATTGTCTTTTCCCTGAGTCAAAGACTCCATGAAGTCTACCAAGGTAGGCATTCTCCAATTTCGAATTGTCATCTTGATTGAATGGAATGTCAAGACAAACACATAATACTTAGGCCCTAGCTTTGAAAGGATAGAAAATATCAACTTCTATTCTTTCTTCTCGATGCCACATTGCTTCAGCTGAAGCACCAATGATTTGAACTTTGTGAAGAAATCCTGGATCGTCTCAAAGTGAGTTGGGCTCAATGAGATAAACTCATTTTTGAGTTTGTGTCCTGTCATCTCATTAGTCTTCCCAAATAGTGACTTGAGCTCGAGTAAGACTTCACTAGGTGTAGTAATACCGTCTACATGGAAGAGAATATCCCTAGAAATACAGAGACAAAGCATCAAGAATGCCTCATCCAACCTATTGAAGTACTATTACGGAGAAAACTTCCTATGGCTTGGGGTACCACAACAGACAGACTAACCACAGAAATCAATCATTTCCCATATGCAAGAGAAACCAAATATCTAACACTAAAGGATCTCGAAACATACCTTATTCTGGATTATTGATGCAGATCCCTGTTGAGCTTTTCCACTCTCGCTTGTATTAGCAATTTGCTCTCTCAACATTTAGCAAACAAGACAAGCATTCTATATGATGGTGTTAGACCTACTCTAGCATATATAATCAATAACATATAAGCATTTAAAAGCATCCATGGATTCTATATTCATTTAAATACACATTATTAGACAGGAAAAGATATTTATATTAATATAAAACAGAGATTACAATAGTGACAACCTCTGTCGACACGTCTACAAATCAGAGAAACTGAGTCCTCCACCTGGGCCTCCACCACTTCAATCCTCCATCTCTCGATAGCAAGCTCGCAAGCAAATGCAAGCTTGGGAAGAACACAAAGTCCTCCAAGGGACAAAGGGATGCAGACTCAAGTATAAGCTCCGACAACAATGGACTATAGTTTTCTTGCTCTTCAATTCCCCTTCTTCAATGTATCCAAAGGGTTCCTTATATTGTGCTTCAACGGGCTAATGGAAGTTCAAATCCAAGCGATCTCAAGGCATATGGAAGGCCAAGAGACAAGTGACTCAGATCCACATCAAGGAAAACTCTAAAACTATTTGGCCTCTTGCACACATCCCGATGTATGCGGGTTTAAGGGTCAAATCCGCTTATATACGCGAGAATAGGTTTCAAAGCCATGTATAGCAAATAATGCATGTTTTTAAAGATGATCTTGGAAACATAAAAGGTACAAAAATGGTCCATGGGGTCCAAAGAGTCTATAGAGGGACATGGAAGGCCATAAAGGTGTGATCCACCATGTGTGGTAAAATTAGCTGTAACAGATGCCCCCTAATGTGTGAGGTCAAAGGGGTCATACCATGGCCGAAATACATTATAAGCCCATCCCAGAAGTGGAGTGATGAAGAACCAGGTGGAAGAACCAACCATCCAATAGTATAATACAATAATCAAACTCTGCACATAATTGCAAGTACATATAGCAGTCCGAGATACATAAGAGTACAATGGCCATGAATAGGCATGATACAAAATATGACATGTGTGGTCATCGCCACGTACAATATAGATAGATCAGAATCTCCATGATGAAGATATACAAAGGATCATGATATCCATGAAATATGAAGATATATAATGGATCAAGATCTTCATAATGGCTAGAAATATCTGACATACACTAGAATCAAGTCACGAGAACTGAAATCTCATGAACACTGGCACGATCAAGGAGGTAGCATAAATGAAATGCCACCAATCTGGAAGGTCTTCTACACAATCCACTATGAGTACATGTCCTACTATGTGAATAGAGGTGTTGAGGTTGAACATAGTAGTCCATCGTCTGATTACCGGTCATTGATGTATACCGTTAACAGACGTGAAATCACCCACCGATAATGAAAATGGGAATCAAGGTACTAGAGTGCAAACTAACAAGTGTGAATAAATGTGTTGAGGTCGAACACTTGAGAGGATCCATCGATCAGGGGACATTTATGTATTCCCAAAACTGTCGATGGTGAGAGAACCTGCCACTGATGATTGTAAGTCTCAAGGCACTCAAAAATGACTCTAGATTCCTATCCCAGAATAAATGATATGAATTCGATGGGATGAAATCCACTGGAGGGAGGGAATTATGCATCCCTCATTATCCAACACGAGCTACTCATCAAGGATGTATAATGTGGAAGGACTCAATCATAAAGTGCACGAACTAGTATCAGTACCGGGAATGGCCGACATGCAAAGTCAAGAGAACTAAGGAATGGCCGAATCAGGTTTCAACTTCCTTCGAACAAGAGCATAAATGCGAATGGTGACTGAATGTAGGCAGCATAGACTCGATATACAAAACTGGGACATCTCTGCGACATAGGAGGCATCGACAGAGGCTCCATAGGGACTGGAAGCTTAACCAGTCGGTGGAGATAAACTCAGAGAAATGAGTATAGCTCCTAAAGTCAAACTATTAACCCAACCAATGGATGTGATATACAGTGCTCTGTTCGAAGGTGACACGACTCGACTGCTTCCAAAGATAACATCTTTTCTTGTCCGACTTTTTATTTTTTTTATTTTTTTGGACTTTTTCAAATATTTTGAAAAGCTTGAAAAAGAATAAAAGTACTTTATAGTGACAGACTAGGAGGAGATTAGTGTCAATGGGCAAAAAAACTAGTTCCAAGCAGTGGAGCATACCTATACCCAATGCAAGGACACATGTGTAGGATAACGACACTCGAGGGAAAGTCCCCTCCCGGTAAAAGTGGGGAATCAAGCTGCAAAGGATATATAAAATGGCTCTGTGTCGCTAGACATGAGACAAGCTCGGGCTATATAGTTGATAATCAAAGTCAGGGAAGCCGACATAAGGCTCAATGAGGCAGGAAAAAATCATGATAATGCAATTACAACTTGACATAAGGGAGTCCTAGGGACAAAGGCCAGTCAAAAGATTAAGAGGAGTATGAGGCTCTTGCGCAAAGATATGGCAATACTATACAAAGGACTTCCACACCCTAAAGGAAAAAATGTCGGCATGGGGACCAAATGAAAAAAAGGAGCTAACTAGGGCACCCATGTATGGTCAAGCTCTACCATTCACATCATGTCACTTCTAAAACAACAAGAAGGTTTTGTGACAAGATAGAATGGGTTCGTACCTAAGGTTATAATGAAATGGTCAGAAGGTCATGCAAAGTGAAAATGGATGTGAAATCTAACCTATATGCCAGTTTAGACATAATACCTAAAAGCGGCACGAATGGGTCAAAACAATGGTCGAAACGGTGCTCAAAATGGACTCCTACATCATCAGATTAGTCCAAAACGGTAAAAAATAGTCAGAAACAGTTCAAAACTATAGAAAGGGGGTAAAAAATTTCAAAAATTTCAAAAATTTTCTAAAAATAGTAAAAAATTCAAAAATTACATATCATTTGAAATTTTTATCCATTTGAGCTCAGAACTTCCAAGGCGAAGTCCGGGAGCTTCGTTCGGCGAAATTCAACACCGTTTGTTCTAGGTAATTTCTCATGTCCTCCTCTTCCATTTTCATGCAATTTTTTTCAATTTCCATAGTCAAATTTGATTTTTAGGCCAATCTAAATTGGTCGTTTCGGCCCACGCAAATATCGGCTCTTTTTCTGTGTATAGGGCTGGCTATACATGGAAAAACTGCCCAAAATCGCCTACATACGCGGCTGTTTTGCAAACAGTCGTGTATGCAGCCGCTCACATGGTTTTTTAAGGTAAATATTGACCAAAAGTAATTTTAATATGCAGGATGGTTTTAGAATGGAGGGAGAGGGAACATGGAGATGTAGAAGAGGCTGTTCGGGGTGATTTAATGGCTCAACAAGCTCTACGTGCATGTGGGCTATACAAGTTTTGGTGTCTTGGCAGCCTGAGGGCCAAACCAAGATTCCTGCAGATACTAGTAGACTACTGGGATCCATACTCAGAGTCCTTTCATATTGATGGGATGTCCCTCATTATAGAGGTGGAGGACATATATTCCATTACAGGATTATCCCGACGGAGAGAGGTGGTGAACCTACGCTCTCGCGGGCCCGGAGGTGGCCTCACTATTGATGAGTACATTGCAGTATACTGTTTTCTAGACATAGAAAAGGTTGGGATTCAAATCCCGAAAAAATCCATCTAGGTACTAGGACTGAAGGTCATACTATTGGCACTTGGCAGGATAGCTGGTCTAGCATCACTCCACCAGGCCTCGCTGCCATTGATTTTCTATGCAATGGAGTGCACAAGACCCACAGTGTACGACTGGAGCACTGCGTTGTTGAGTAACATGAAGCAGCAACTTAGTGACTGCAAGATGGGCAGGGTACGAAACTTCGGTTTTGGCAGCATACTGAGCACATTCTTCTTTGAGCGTGTACCGGGGCTATGCCATAGAATTGACGTTCCTCCTCACGGGGTTCGAGATATGGCCCAATGACGTTGGGCAGATGCGATGCGCAGACTGGGCGGAGGTAGGGTGTCTAATCCCTACCCAACTGACTTCTTTCCATGGTGGCGGCGGCATATTGTTGCCATCGATGATTATCCCTATGTAGGAATAGATTTCCGGGGAGATCCAGACATGCCCCTACCACCAGGAGCAGCATACGGTGATATAGGTAACAAATCCCAACCCTCTTTTTTAAAGTTTTTTGAATTATAATTTTTTTTGTGTTTTTTGATATATTGACTCAAAAGACATATTTTTGTGTGATGACACATAGTGACAATCTGTCATGTGTGTGTAGATGTTGGACCATGGTGGCCTGAAGGTTTCCCTCGTCATAGACGGAGGGGAAGAGGAGATGATATCATGGGTGTGGATGCGGAGCAGACGCTCCAAATAATCCACACAAACTTTGTGCGGTTGACACACATGGTACCCATGGCACAAGTCGAGGACTTTCCTGAGGCCATGCAGCGCCAGGTGGTTGGTGTACCATGAGCATGGGTTTGGTTATTCCGATGACTAGCTAGAGTCATGGTGTGCTACCATGATCAGAACCCACCTCCTCCTCCAAAGGCTTAAAGACCTGAGAGTGATTCATTTTTGTACTGCCATGTATTATATTTTGGTGGCTCGGAAGCCCCATTTTTGTATTATGACACTTATGTATTATGACGTCACATTTTGGATGTTTAATGAAAAACTTTTATGATGATCGATTTTATTTATTTACATGTATGTAAAAATGTATGGTTGTGATGTGCTTATGGTCTATGAAACAAATGCCAATCTAACACATAGTTAGCATATGATTCAGCAACTTGATTAAAAATTCTTGGAACATGTATGTATGTTATGTTGTCAAATTGTCATTCTAACAATCTCACATGTAAGAATCTTCATAATAATGTCGGATCTCTAATACGATACAAGCCATTAAGCTATGACACTACTAACTACGAATCAAGACGTACCTCAAGAGAGAGAACACCATGTGAAATGGCATCTCATAAGAGCTCGATAAAGGCACTATACTCAGCAACATTGTTCAAAGAAGGCTGTAAACATATGCCTCCTGAAGACAATACCTAACCCATAGGAGTATAAATCACCCAAGCAACAGAGGCTGAGTGTTGAGTGTCGCGGCTAGCACCATCAGAAAATCCTATGTAAGTGGAAGACTCCATTGACATCTTCCATAAGAAACGAAAGCTAATCAACAAACTCGATCACCATAAGAAAATCTAACTATGCAAAAAACTGTACAATAATATACAATAATCAGCCCTAGCTGAAGATCATGCATAGTATTTTTTAAGATACTGCCCATTTCTAGGCTCTGCCAAGGTTGTCCCTTCATAATCCACCAGCTCATAGGCACCCTTCTCTAACACACGTTTGACTATGCAAGGACCATGCCACATAGGATTAAACTTCCCTGCCCCCAAGGGTTCTTTAGCTTGATCCCACAAAAGGACCAAATCACTTTCACTAAACCTCCTCGGACGGACAGACTTATCATATTGGACCTTAACGCAACACTTATTTACCTCAAGAGCCACTAAGGCATCTCAGCGTTGCTCATCAAGCTGCTCTAAGTGGACCAAATGTTCCTCCAATGCGGAAGTGTCTGGTAAAATCTCTATAGCTAGCTTCAACAAAGCGATTTCGCATTCAACCAGCAAGACAGACTCCACCCCATGTACAAGCTGATATAGAGAGAAACCGGTGGTAGTTTTAAACGCGGTCCTATAGGCCCACAAAGCAGGATATAACATGATATGCCAATTCATCTTACTTTGTGTGATGGTTCGTTAGAGAATGGACTTAAGTGATTTGTTCACTGCTTCAACTTGTCCATTCGCCTAAGGGTAATAAGAAGAGGAGTTCTCCTGCTTATACTTTAACTTTGAGGCTAACTCTTCCATCATTCGATTTTGAAATTTCCTACCATGTTCAATGACAATCTCTTTCGGAATACCGAACCGAGTAATAATTTGGTTGAATACGAAATGCGCAGTTGTTTCACCATCGGATTTAATCGTGGGCATAGCCTCAGCCCATTTCATGAAATAATCAACAACCACTATAATATGATGATGCCCCCCAGCTGAAGCTAGGTTGAAATCCATGAAGTCAAGCCCCCACTTGGTGAAGAGACCAGCGGTGATAATCGGATGTAACGAGGCAGCATGTGAGCACATATTGCATGCAAACACCTGGCAAGGGTGACACTTCTTGACCGCATTAACACAATCTTTGAATATCGATGGCCAAAAATATCCTGCTCTCAAGATTTTTTGGGCTATAGAAAGCCCAGATAAATGACCACCACACGCTCCTCCATGGAAATCATTTAACACAACCTCGGCCTCTTCATGGGTTAAACAACGACGTAAAATAGAATCTACCCCACGATGGTACAAAGTGTTATCCACTATAAGGTAGTTCTTAGATACATGACGTAACTGTCGCCGCTCATCCCATGAATGGTGAGTAGGGACCTTCAACGTTTTTAAATACATGATGATATCCCCATACCATGGATCCAAAGTTGAGATAAGGAAAATATCTCATCGAAAAACGTATCCTCATAAACCTCCTCCTCCTCCTCACTGGGGAAATTAGAAATGAGCTCCGCAAAAATCAATGATTTCTTCGATTTCGCCAAAACAAACTCAAGATCGAATTCTTGCAAAATAACAATCCATTTATTATACTTTAACCCAATCATCCTTCTAGTGAGGACGAACTTAAATGGATTGACATGAGCTACCACCAAGGTCCGACGAAGGAGAATGTAGTGTCTTAATCTCTGAATCGTATGAACGATGGCTAAGGCAAGTTTTTCCACATGGGAATAATGGATTTCTGCATCTATAAGGTTCCAGCTCAAATAGTATATGGCATGCTCATGGAGCTCCTCATCCTCTTGAACCAAAACCATACCAATCGTCTCCATGGACGTAGCCACATAAATCAAAAAGTCACGGTTATAGTCGGGTGGACTAAGCACGGGGGTAGATGATAAGGCTCGCTTAAGAGCATCAAAGGACTCTTGGGCTCGCTCATCCCAGCAAAAGGTAGTGTCCTTCTTTAAAAGATGCATAAAGCCTTTAGTCAAATTGGCAAAGTTAACCACGAATATCCGTAATAAATTTGCCATGCCTTGCAAACATTGAAGATGTCTAATATTTCGCGAGGGAGACAATTGAAGTATTGCCTCAACCTTTAAAGGATCAACTCTTATACCCTCCTTGGAAACAATGAACCCTAGCAAGCGACCAGAATTCACGCAAAAGATGCACTTATGTGGATTTAACCTAACCAGGTAGTGGCAACATCTTTTGAATACTAATCTCAAATGGTACGAATGACACATTCTCAACCAAGAATGAGCAGCAATGTCATCCAAAAAGACTTCAATAACCTATTTGAGATCATGAAAAATCAAGGTCATATCCCGCTGAAATGTGGCTCCGACATTTTTAAGACCGAAAGGCATCTTCCGATATGCAAACGTACCCCAAAGACAAATAAATGTAGTTTTGTTTTGATCCCTGGGTTTGATCTAAATCTGATTATATCCGGAAAAGCCATCCATAAAGGAAAATAACTTGCTTCCCACACACTCATCCAAAATTTGATCAATAAATGGTGTGGGAAAATTATCCTTAGGACAAGCGCGATTTAAATCATGGAAATCAGTGCATATACGGATCGTTCCTTGCTTCTTATCAACCGAAACGGGGTTTGAAACCCACTTCGTCAAGGGAACGGGATAGATAAAGCCGACGTTTAACAGCTTCTCTATCTCAGCCTTAATCATGGGTGCTTTTCTAGGATTCACCGCACGCAAACATTGTCGAACAGGCTTCGCATTCGGATAGGTCTTAATTTCATGTTCAACAATACGATGGTTGATACCTAACATTTCCTCGTATGACCAAGCAAAGATGTCATGAAACTCTTTAAACAGCTTGGTATACTCCTGAATCTCAGCATGGGAACATTCTGCCCCAATATAGACATTCTCAATCTTGTCAGGATCGCAAGAGATATTGATAGGAATAGTAGGTGATATATTCGCCATGTTCCCATCAACCATCTAACCTGGAGAGCTTAATGGAACCACGGGACTACCAATCTTCTCGCTAAGAATCACCCTAAAGTCCTCACACTCCAAACGGTCAAGCTCGGGAAGAAAATAGGATCTATGATGTAACTCTTCCCAAGGTGGCTCAACCCCAGACATGGCCTCAATAATAGCTTCATCTGATGGAAAAACACTATCAAGGAAATCATGTGCGTGAGAGGACTCAAATGCCCATGTAGGAAGAACATATGGGTCCTCCTCTTCTATCCTGTGAAGAGGAAGGACTAGGCTCTGCAACACAATCAAGATTCGCTTGATATGCTATCATTGCTGCAAAAAATGACACATCCGTTTTGATAGGTCCATTTGAAGGACACGGTGAAGGAAGATTGCAAGGATCTTCCATATGGGTAGTGCAAAAAGACACCGAATTCAATGAAGATGAAGCCCCACCAAAACTAGATCCGATCATAAGAATGGGCGCAGGACAACTAAAGGTCCCCATAAGGGATGGATACATACCTACACCCACACTCCCAGTTGCCAGCGGAGAATGGTCGATAATCAGGATAGACACTCCCGATGATGCATTAACACTCATATTTTTGAATGATGTCTGATCAATTGTAACAATATTCCCATTAAATGGAAAGCATAGAACTTGAAAAAGAGAAGAGGCTAAGGCTTGCATACTATACATCCAATTCTGACCCAGTAAAAGATTGTAATCAATGGGCACATCAACCACCTCGACCTCGATCGCGACGATCTTCCCTCCCAAATGGACCTTAAGAGAAGGAATAATTCTGTGTGGCCGAACCGATCTACCATCAAAGGCAGTCAACATGTTAGTGGATTGAGACAACTTGGGAGAATCCAAACCCTTCCAACACGACAAAGACATCACGGAAGCAGCAGTGCCTTCATCAATCACAGTGCATTTGATAGTCATGTTAAGACATTCTACATGAATCAAGAGAGACACGTAGTAAGGCAAGAAAGGTTGTAGTCCCATGGTTTCAAATTTGATGACTAAAGAAGAGCTATCATCATTCACCCCAAGAGCAGAAAGCAAAGCTTTCCTTTGCGAAGGACAACTCTGAAGTACTTCAAGTGCAGACATTGCACAAGGAGTTTGGCCCAAATCCTCGACAACAGAATAGTTCTGGGCATCTCGAGAATTAGGATTGTGCCCCGAACGTTTTATGACTCCCTTAGGAATGCGATGTGAAATATCATGTTTATCCATAGGGTTTTCAATACGCAAAGGGCTCTCAGTAGGAGTGGGTTCCTTCCCAAGGTCTGGTTGTGACAAACCATAGTCTTTCGCACGAGTCACAACCTTAGTAGCATGTACCATGTTGATGCAACCATGACCAGTATTGGCTTCCAGCAGACCTTGATCTACACCGGATGCACAATGAGGATCATGGGTCCTTGAGTTCATATTTTGATTATGGGGTAAAGCATTGGTCAGCTGGGCCCTGTGTTATGAACCTCGAGGCATCTTCCATACGAGGGAACAAGTGAGTGAGGTGATCATCCTTACACAATTTGCAAGGAAACTTAACCTTACGTTTAGACTGCTTGTCCCCCCCAGCATGTGGTCGTTCTTGTCATCAAAATTAGCATTTTCGTTCTTATTACCACCTTTACGATTGTTTTTACCCTTTTTCTTATTCCTTTCGCGATGCTGGTTGCCCTTCTGGTCCGACGATTGCACGGAAAGTACACTCGCCATTTGGGTGGGTTTAGACGAAGCCTTGGCTTGTCCCGAAGCAGATCTATTAATAAACAAATGACTCACTTGTTTCACAACCGAATCCGCAGGTGTGGTACTTGTACAACCCACAATGTCATCGGCATGTGGTCCAGGCTTGATCTTGGGATCGAAACTAGAACGTGGAGCGTTAGGTATGATCTCATATAACAATTCGGATTGAGCATAAATCAAATCCAATTCCTATGCCCTAAAAATTGCTTGTTCCTCGTTTTGAACTCCAAATGTAGAAACATCCTTTGCGATGTAAGGTAGCAACGATTTAAGGAACCACTCAAGGAGAAACTCTGGTGGTATGAAAGCTTTAGTCAACCTCTTCCGTCTATGCCACTCTTGGATATGGTCTGAGATATGTGTGGGTTTGTCCTGTCGAAATATCAACAAGAGTTTTGTACCAACGGCGTAACGCACGGGTAGCTGGAAGTGATTAAGGATAGTCATAGCAAGGTCATCGAATAAAAAGAATGCCCCCCTCAGTAACTCTATGTACCATTTCACTACAGGCCCAGTAAGGATGCGTTGAAATAGCCTTAAACGGATTGAGTCATCGTGTAAGGAATTGGAAGAGCACCAAAGGTGAAAGGTAGTAACATGTTCACTAGGATATTCTCCTGGTTTACCCTCGAATTCAGGAATGTCTAAGGGAAGCTTGTTAGGGACAGCAGGCCAAGTTGGGTCATGATATACTGGATCGTTCATTAGTCTCAACAAGTCAGGTAAATTTAAAGTTGCGAGGAAAGGGAGCCTAGGTTGAGCCTATCTATGCCACGCTCCCTGATAGTTTTCGTTCATATAAGGCTGACTACTATAAATACCATGGCCTTGGCCATAATATCCTCCTCCTGTTTGACCCGTGTAGGGATGCATGGAAGCATTATGATGTGGTGTACCTTGACTATGCGGTGCTACAAAGCCATAATTAGAGGAGTAAGCGGGTTGTTGATACCTGTACCCATAAGGTTGATAGCTCTATCCATACTGCGGTCCATAAGATTATCCATGAGAAGCTCCATACGATGTCCCATGGGATGTCCCATGAGAAGCTCCATAAGTAGGGATATGGGGAACTCCTTGTGATGGACCGTAAGACAATCCAGAAACAGGAATATGACCTCCCGAGGCAACAGGAGATACTTGACTCTGAGATACTACTTTGCAAGTAGTCACAGTACGAACATGACTAGTAGCAACATTCCGACCTGAAGGACCATGTGAATAAGGGGGAGGAAGGGTTGTCAAAAATGCATTCGAAGGAGTAGGAATTGAGGATGAAGGGACATGTGAAGGGATGTAAGTGGTATTCCCTATGGTCACTCGTCTTGGTTCTGGTATCCACATATGAATACTAACACTAGGTCTAGGGTGAACATGTGAGGTAGCTTCCACTACCAGGATGGAAGGTGCAATGTGACTAGTGCTCCCAAATCTCTCCGCACGGAAAGGAATAGGAGTTCCCCCAGGTGTAGTGCTAGGTTCAATTTTTGACCCGGCATGATGTTCTGGATCATGTGCAGGGATATCAAGCATGCCATAACGAACATGACTAGTGCTTGTGGGTTCATGGTGAGTCTCGTCGCCCAGAAACCAATACCGGTGACCTGTGAATGAGGGATCATAACCAGAATGTGAAGGTATTTCTGGTGAAGGATCATATACAGGAGTAGGATCTTCCTCCCCAACCTCTTGAGGTGGAGAAAACATCTCAGGAATCACATCCTCACGATCTCCTATAGTGTGTGAATCAATGTGAGAATTAGTCTACCTGGACTGTCTATTTCTCTCTCCCAATGGAGGAGGAGATGTGGAAGGCGGAAGCCTTGCTAAACGATGAGAGTGGTGAAGTGCCACACCCGAATCCACAATGACTCAAAAAATGAAAAAGACTCTATCTAATTACGCAAACCCTAGGAAAACTAGCGTGCACAAAGCATACACCTATACAATGTAAAGCCAAATCACAAGCAAACAAGGGTAGGATATGTGAGCTCCTGAATGAAGTAGGTATGTCTCGCCTAGGAGAGGCTTGAGACTCCCATACACAACAAGTAGAGATTCGTAACCAATTATTGTGGCCCTAAGATTCAACGCATATAGCGACTATGCTTTCTGACCCTAACCAGGGCAAGACACCTGCAGAATAACCTCTACGAAGCACCCCATCGATAACCTAGGTAAGGCAACTAAGGTCACCTCAATATAATCAATGCTCAGGAAGACATTCGCAGGTGGAATCGACCATATGGTCAGGGTAGCAAAGCCCGAAACTCTCGAAAGAGCCCCCGATTATGAATACAATCCTGGAAATATATCCAGTGCTACTCAGTTATGACTAGGGGTCATCCCAATCAATAACCA
>LPNX010199845.1:898140-925325 GCA_001517045.1 Pseudotsuga menziesii | reverse complement strand
TTTATATTATTGTAACCCGATGTTTATTCCGGGATGTTTCTATTATGTATTTGAGTCATGTGGTCATGCCCCGATGTTCCGATCGGGAGGATTAATAATATAAAAAAGTCATATCAGGTCATTAGGTAAGTCCCCATAGTTTAGGGGCACTTGGGTTATTATACACTAATTAAGGTGTAGGCTCAAGTAATTAATTATAAGTTAAGCCTACATGGTTGAGTGCAATTCAAGTCAACAGAAGAATATAAATAGAGAGTGAGAGTCTCTCTATTTATCACTTGTCACTTAGCTCTCTTGCTCTCTCAAGTGTGGCGCACTTTTGGAGAAGGAAATCTTTGGCTTGACAGAAGACAGAAGGCTGCTATTGTGTTGGGAGGTCATCTTACTGTTTTGGGATCACATCTTGTGGTGATAATATCTTAGAGGAAGTTGAGGGGTTTTCTCCATTTATGGTTTCCCCTCCTAAAAGCTTTGTGTCTCTTGTCTCTTGTGATGTGCTTATGTTATTGTTGTGCTTGTTATTCTATCAGTAAAAAGATCCTAACATAATGCTAGCTTAAATGTTGAAAAACTAACACCACTCACACTGCCTCATGCTTAACTCCCTTGTAAGAGGAGGATCCTGAGAACCACTAATTATACCAAGGAATTTCACACTCTCACCTGGAAAAACACATACATGTTTTGTTTAGTGGTCTCGAAGAATTGACTCATAATGAACTATTCCAAGACGCTAAAACCTAATCTTGTTGGTCCACCCTATAAAAGAAAAGAGTGTAATTCATTTTATTATGCGTTGATTTTAATTGGCTTATTACTCAAAAGGGAAAATGATAGTGCAACTAATGGTGTTATGACGCAACAAGAAGTAAAATGCTCACCTAACAATCAATGCAAATGCACTATGTCAAATGAAAAACGGGGTATGCTACTATGTGAGATGCAAAATTTTCCTTTAAATGAAAATCCAATAATTCCTATATGAAAATCTGACTAATACTTCTCCAAGCAAACCTAGTGCAAGTACCATGCAAAATGCAAAATGTAATGATGCATAATGATGCAAAGAAGCAAATATTTTTGTATTTTTTGAATTAAAAGGAGATAATAAAGAAAAAGAATGACTCTACCACCCCTAGACTCTGCAAGCACTATCAAACAGCACCTACGCAAAGCACTAAGGTAAAAGGGACCTAATGCACTAATCCAAAAGCAAAAAATAGAAAATGCAATGACAAGAACATTCTTAAAAAATTCAAACTAAAAAGCGTCTCTGGTCAGAAACAGAGGTGTATACAGACTCTAGAAGCGTCCAAGGAGACTCAACAATCATCAAAACTCACCCAGCAACACTTAATCTTCCCCTCAAAGGAAAAACTCGGGGCATACGCGACTGTGTGCAGAAAACTCACGTATATACGTGGATATCCTAGTAAAAACAACGTGTACACGCGACTATGAAGACAAAACTCGCGTACAGGAAGAAAAAGAGATAAAAAAGAAGGTAAACAGACAAGCTGAGACAAAATTTACTCCTATCAGACACTACCAGGCAAACATGACCCCAAACCCAACTTAGAAACAGAGAAATCAGAGCAATTCAAGAACATTGAATGCCAATAAAAACCCCCAAAGGAAATGACTAGGAACTCCCCAGTATGGTCGCCAATTCTGTTACGGAGAAAAATTCCTATGGCTTGGGGTACCACAACAGACAGAGTAATCGTAGAAATCAATCCTTTCCCATATGCAAGAGAAACCAAATATCTAACACTAAAGGATCCCGAAACATACCTTATTCCGGATGATTGATGTAGAACCCCGTTGAGCTTTTCCACTCTCGCTTGTATTAGCAATTTTCTCTATCAACATTCAGCAAACAAGACAAGCATTCTATATGATGGTGTTATACCTACTCTAGCATATATAATCAATAACATATAAGCATTTAAAATCATCCATGGATTCAATACTCATTTAAATACACATTATTGGACAGGAAAAAATATTTCTATTAATATAAAATAGAGATTACAATAGTGACAGCCTCTGTTGGCATGTCTGCGAATCGGAGAAACCGAGTCCTCCACCTAGGCCTCCACCACTTCAATCCTCCATCTCTCGATAGAAAGCTCACAAGCAAAGGCAAGCTTGGGAAGAACACAAAGTGCTCCAAGGGACAAAGGGATGCAGACTCAAGTATAAGCTCTGTCAACAATGGACTATAGTTTTCTTGCTCTTCAATTCCCCTTCTTCAATGTATCCAAAGGGTTCCTTATATAGTGCTTCAATGGGGTAATGGAAGGTCAAATCCGAGCGATTTCAAGGCATATGGAAATCCCAGAGACAAGTGACTTGGATTCACATCAAGGAAAACTCCAAAACTATTTGGCCTCTTGCACACATCCCGATGTACACGGGTTTAAGGGTCAAATCCGCGTATATACGCGAGAATAGGTTTAAAAGTCGTGTATAGAAAATAATGCATGTTTTTAGGGATGATATTGGAAACATCAAAGGTACAAAAATGGTCCATGGGGTCCAAAGAGTCTGCAGAGGGATAGGGAAGGCCATAAAGGTGTGATCCACCATGTGTGGTAAAATCAGCTGTAACAAGTACTTCAATTTTTCCACAACAGAGTTGGGCTCATTCTCAGTCCCCATAGTTACTTTGTAGAGGCCTTTTGACCTGAAATGGATCACCATTTTTGCCTTCCATTAAAAATAATTACATGGGGTAAGAAATACATTACTGCTCCATTTCTCCTTGTGCACTGAGTGACAAAGGCACTAGAACTACCTGCAATGCAAACACTCGAATTTTTTTGGAAGAGACCCTAGATAACAACTCAAACTATCTGAATTCGATTTGCAACTCCAAAGAGCTCTGATACCATGTGAAAATATTATTCACAACAAGATATATGATATAATGGAATCCTCACAACTCAATAATTTCACAAACTATGCAAAAAATAGTGAACACAAGCAATATTAACACATAGAGATGGTGCCAATAACTAAAGTTTCTATTACTGTACAACATGTAAATATGCCTAGTACATTTTTACAATACAATGGGATAAAATCATTATCCTTTGGAGAAACATTGGAGGCATACATGTGGCAGGTGTTTTCCCTAAAGTATGTTAATCTAGACTACTAGATTTGCAGTGTTCAGGAACCTCGACATTAAAAACAGTTTTTAGGGTTTTTGGATAACAATGTAAAATCAGATAAGGTAAATACAGTAGATAGAGACACAATATCTAAAAACTTCAGAAGATATAAGTGTAAAGACAATATTTTTGCAGGAATGAATGACAATACATGGTTCAGCACAGGAAATAGGTTTTCAAGTTATACAAATACAAATAATAAACAGATAGTTTACTATTGCAGCATATATAAAAGGTACTGGTATTTGAAAAAACATTTCAAACATTAATAGGAATCAACATTCACTTGCATACATACTATCATATAGAAAACATCTACATTAACAACAATGTAACAAGAGTTCAAACTGAACCAGAGAATATTGAAACAATATAGTTCAAAATCCTAGCTCCATATAGACATATTAAGTGTCATTCAAGAAATACAAAAGGATGTGCTTATACAGATAACCATTGCATGACTGCATAATCTCCCAGCAGATCGACTCCCATGTGTGTCTCCTCATGTTTAACTAAAATATTACAATATATAGGAAAAACCTAAAGGTAAGATCCCAAAAGTATGTTGGCAGATCCACCTTTTAAGGATTCGATTTCTAAATATAGAAAAGTGTATCACTGAAAAATATATAGTCTAAAATAAAATTTGACAAGTGTCAAAAATGGAAACCTTATCAAAGTCTCCTGGATGCTTCTGCCAGAGTGGCTAATCCATCTAGTGCCTGTGATTTCATGCGTATCATGTTCAGTTCCTTTTGCATATGTCTCAACTTCTGCTCAAGCTCCTCTTTATCATTCTCTAACTGTACATTATGTTCCTGAATTACCTTTCTTCTCTTGACAGCCTCTTCTGCCACCTGAATCAATTCTGCATAATTCTTGTTGACCTCTTGCAAGTCTTGTTTTAACATTTTATTTTCCTTCATCAAACCATCATTAACCTAACTGATATGTTCATTATGAGTTTTAAAATGTTCAATGTATTTTCTCTATTCAAATTCGTTTAACTCGTCCTCTGATTCTCCACTTTCCATATTTCCCTCATTCAAACCTGTAATAAATTCTTCATTATACTCTGTTTTCTTTTTTGATGATTCTCCAACTTCCACTCTAGAAAATAATGATGTGGTATTCCCATTCACATCTTCATCTCTAAACTTTTGAAAACAATCCTTAGGAATGATTTCTGGAACCCTCTTGAGACTCTGATCAATATTATTTAAAACATGATGCAAAACAGATTCAAGTTCCTTATACTTTTTATCTTCTTCATCCTCACTGGAAGAGTCCTGGAAGCCTATGATTTGATCTTTTTTTAACTTAGGGTTCAATATCGCTTTCATGCTCATCCTTATTTTATTCTCAGGCTGAGTTTTAGGCCTAAAATAAACTTTAATTGGTTTAGATGACTGCCCTGTGAGTTTTGAAAGTTCATTTGAAGAATAAACCAAATTTGTTTCTTTAACCATCTTTATTTTATTGACTGGACTTATGACAGAACTATCATTCTCAGGCCCTTTCAGCTTCCTGATTTTTGCTTGACTGTTTACTCTCTTTACAGGAAGCTCCTGCCAATGATGGTTTTCAACGTTTTTTTCAGATAGGGATTCTTTCTATTACCAAAAAACTCCTTATCCTTTCTCTTTGAAGGACTCTGTTTTTTCTTGCCCTTTCCCTCTTTAAAATCAACTTTGAACACCAACCAAAACAGGAAATGTGGCCAGGACCTTTCCCCCTTATATAACTCTTGAGTGATCAGTAGTTTAATTAAACCATGATGAATAACATTATGTCTAGCAGAGTCAGGGTGATTACGAACCCTAGAGGCCATTTTTCCCAGACTTTTAAACAAGAAGAAGGGTAGGTTCAATTTTTCAATACCTGAAACATGTTGTAAGAACCTCATGTGGTATATGTAGATTGTTGCAAATCTTCCCTCGCAGATAATATATCTATAAATGATGCTATAAACATCCCACCACTCCTACAATAGGAAAACCCTTGGTATACCTTGGCTCCAATTTGGATCTTTATGTGCTTGTAAAAGGAATTGAATGTAACCTTTGTTTATGGTTTGTCTTTTGTACCATTTTTCTCCTATGGTAACTACACCGATAGCTTGTGAAATAGACTGTTCTGTCACTATAAATTCAAGACCCCCCATTTTCACTGTCGACCCATCAAAATTCTGCAAAACAACTTTGAAACTTCTGTATGATGCTCCCTAATCTTTTCAAACATGGGAAACCAACCTGTTTCTTTCATTTTTTTAACAGCCATAGGAAACTTTTGCATCCACTCCACATTTTGGGGTTCGGTCCTGAGCAAATGGCCGTTGGGCCGAAGTTTCCTATCAACTTCCATGGCTGCAACCAAGACTGTAAAAGTAATAATTGAAATAGAACCATAATAAAATCCTCCTGGTATATTACAAACCATATTACCTCAGCTAACAGAGTGAAGGTTGTTCCTAGGTCAAGGAATGATGATAAATTGTGAAGAGAACAACTGTTTTTCTTTAGTACAATTCAGGACCAACTGTCTATCCCTTCATAAGAACTATTTTCAAAACCTGTTTGCTTCATAATTGTACCTGCACACATACTCCAAATCTTTGTGAGCTGGCAACATACATGTATTTTTGAGTAAATAACATGCACTGCCATCATGTGTTAAAACCTAGGCAATGCTTAGTGTATCTTTAGATTTCATAAATTATGAACAAACTTCAAAATATTCTATAGGAGCTAGGTTAAGAAACTAGATGTTGAAAATACCTATAACACTAAAAAATGAAATCCAAACAATCCAAAACCTTTAGCATGAAGGAAAAATAAACACTCAAGGCTAAAAATATTTTAAAGGTAATAACCTATCCTAAGAAGAATAGCTAACAAACCTAGGTCAAACACTGGCTCCAACTGGGGGATGGAATTTCCATGTGATTTGCCAAGAACTATAGTTCCAGTACCTTATTTTCTGTCACAATTTACTGATCCATTGGGCTATGGAGTCTTATTTGCAAAAACTGAACTCTCATCGGTATTTACAATGTAATGGAAACCCTTCACTCCTTATTTGGTGTAAAAATGCTTCAAGAATCTCCCATTTACTGGGCCTACTAATTCATCACCTTTCAAATTATGTAGAACAAATGTATTATTCTCCAAACTCCTGACAATTTTGAAAAGTCCCAGCCAAATATGATCAAACTTACCATGTTTTGGTTTCTCATCTCTGCTTGCATCCCACCTGAGCACAAAATCATCAGGAAAGAAATTGTTTTCTTTTACTCTTTTATCAAAACTCTGCTTTATTTTATCTTTATAAATCTAAGCTTTTTTAATAAGAAATTATCTTTCTTGATAAAGTTCAATCATTTGAAAAATTATGCGCTGCATCTCATTTGGCTCTTCAAAATTATATTGCATAAATTTCATGACAGGTAGACCCAATTGTATAGGAAAAACTACCTCAGTTCCATACACAAGCTAGAAAGGAGAAGTACCAATAGCCTTTTTTGTATTAATGCGGTCATCCTAAAGGGTGTACTTCAATTTACTAGCCCGTGCCTTTTTATTCTCTAACAGTATTTTTTTAATACTATTTACTATGTTTTTGTTTGAGGACTCTGCCAAACCATTTCCTTGCAGGTAATATGGAGTAGAGTGCTTCAACAAAATCCCATGTTTTTCATAGAACTGGACCATATTCTCAGATTTAAAAGCAGGAGCATTGTCTGTAATCAGTTTTCTATGGAAACCAAATATACTCAAAATGTTTTCTTCTATAAAATTTATTATGACCTGATCAGTTTCTCTTCTGGTAGGGATGGCTTCTACCCATTTTGTAAAGAATTTTGTAGCTGTCAAGATATATCTATGTTGAACACTTGAATGTGGATTGATTTCTCCTATAAAATCCAACCCCCACTGGTGAAAAGGAGCTTCAGGTGAAATAGTTTTGAGAGGTAAAGAAAGAAATTTTTGTTTACCTGCAAATTTTTGACATTCCACACAAAATCTTACCTAGGACAAAACATATGAAAATATTTTCAGCCAGTAATAACTTGCTCGCAGAATTTTAAAGGTCGTAGCCTTCCAATAACGGTGTCCACCAGAAACTCCTCAATGCATTTCAATTGTAATAGCGGCAGCTTCTTCCTTATCAACACATCTGAGAAGAATACCTACAGGATCTTTCCATAATAGATTATGTTCATAGATACAGTAATTCATTGCTTTCAACTTCAAAGATATGAATTTTTCTATGTCTAAATCTGGTGGAGATTGTAGAAATAAAAGGAAATATATTATGTCACCATACCAATCTGAATCAACATATTTCTGGAAAATCTGTTCTTTTTCTTCTTCATGCTGAGATTTTTCTTCTTCAGATACTTAATTAAACATATCATTTAATCCTAATGCTTGACAATTAGACTCTGTAAGCAATTTAGCCAAACCCTGACCTTTAGCAAGTTTAGTTGGCTTGATCTCAACATCATATTCCATTATTTTCGCAATCCAATGACCTCTTTTTCCTTCAGAATCAGGCTTCGTTAGAATCTCTTTTAATGCTGCATTAGGAACATATTACAAAATTTTTGAATGCAACAATTAAATCCTGAAAAACTTAAGAGCTTTGACAAGTGCATAAGCCTATTTCTCCAAAATGTTGTACTTGAGTTCTGATTCCCTTAAGACTTTACTGAAAAATGAAATAGGTTGTTCCAAACCCTTTGCATTCTTTTGCAATAGCATTGCTACTATACTGTCTTCAGAAGCAAAACAAAAAGTAATGAAATGTAAAAAAATTAGGGCTTACCAAAACAGGTGCTTCTGTAAGTGCTTGTTTTATTCTTTCAAAATACAATTTTGCTTTTGGAGTCCATTTAAATTCCTGATCCTTACTAAGAATTTTAGTTATTTGCTTGACAATCTCTGCAAAGTTAAGAATGAACCATCTGAGAAAATTGATTTTCCCAATAAATGACTGAATTTCTTTTTTATTATTGGGAATTGTAATTTTCATAATTGCTTTCACCCATTCTGGGTCAATCTTGATACCATCCACTGAGACAATATGACCAAGAATCTTCCCTTCCTACATGGCAAAATGATATTTCTTTGGGTTCAAGGACAAAACAAATTTTCTACATTTTGCAAAATTTTGCTCTTGGTGCTTAAGATGATTTTCATATGAATCTGAAAATACTGTTATATCATCTAGATAGATCACCACAAATTTCTCTCTTTCACCTACAAATGTTATTTCCATATCCCTTTAAAACGTTTCTCCTGCATTCATGAAACCAAATGGCATTTTATCATGCATAAAAGTTCTCCAAGGAGTGGTAAAAGCAATTTTTTCTCTATCCTTTGGATGAACAACAATCTAGTTGTATCCTGAGACCCCATCTATCATTGGTATTCTCTGAGCTCCAACTACCTTTCGCAATATCTGATCTATCTTAGGGACAAGATAATTATCTTTCAAAGATTATATGTTTAGGTTACAAAAATCAACACATAACCTAATCTCACAATTTTTCTTTCGAACGGGAACCAGATTTGCAATCCAGGTGGAATAGCGAAGAGGTACTATAATTTTTGCATCCAACAACTTTTTTACCTCCTTTTCAATGACTTGTAACAATGTTCGATTGATTCTTTTGAGTTTTTTCCAGAAGGGTTTTGTATCAGGCTTTAGAGGAATCTTATGTTGGATAATTCTAGTGTCATAGGTTTTGAGATCTCCATATGACCAAGCAAATATATCCACAAAATTTTTAAGCAAACTGATATACCTCTTTTTATTCTCCTCTGTCAGTAGTTTAGAAATTTTAATGATTTTAGGTTGACTTTTAGTTCCAATATTGCAACTACTCATATCTTCTTCAAGAGATTGTACAACTGGTTTTGCTAAAATGTAATCTTTAAGAAATAATCTTTCTAATGGAACTAAGACCTTTGGAATAAAATTTCCTTTAAGTTCAATAATTTTATGATCAGCAATTGATTGTTCTGTAAACTAAGGAAATTCATCCCCATCATCATCTTGTTCTTCATCATTCTGAGAATTTGAATACTCACCAGTCAATTCCAAGAGTTTCTTGATTTCTAGGTCATCTTGAAACACTCTCCAATGTTTGATGTTATCAGGAATGGAAGGCCTATGCCTAACTTCAATTGGATACCTGAGTTGAGTATTTTGTGGGACTTTGAAAAATGTTGCTGCTAGAGCCAAAGAATTAGGTGTCTGATTTTGATCTCTAGGTATGAAAGAAATGTTGAAAGCTGAAAATAATTTGTCAGTTAAATCCCATACTTCATTTCTATAAACTTTTAACAGCTGTTGTTTTACCTGATAAATACTTCTGACCTGCTAAACCACCAATTCGGAGTCGCCAAAAACAACCAACTATTGAATTCCCAAATCCTTTGCTGCTCTCAATCCCATAACTGATGCCTCATATTCTGATATATTATTAATTGTATGGAATTTCAATTTATACATTAGACAAACATTTTCCCCTCGAGGATAAATGAGAACAATTCCAGCTCCTGCTCCTTCCTTAGATGAGGAACCATCAAAGTACATCTGCCATAATTCATCTTCTTTTTCAGTGTTTTGGTGAACATGCGCTTTCTTTTCTATTTACAAAATACTCGAGGTTTCTTCATTGCTGGAATGAAACATATAGGATCCTAAATCTTCTTCCAGGGCATAGATTGGATGATTTGCGGGATTATTGTTGTCACTTACTAAGTAAGCCAATTGTACTTCCCTATATAACCTTCGTTGTTTCCTGAATTTTGTAATAGTAGCATAGGAAAAATACATCTGAAGATTACCCCCTACTCTTTTAGTCCGGGATCTTGAAAGCAACATGCCAAACTTTGGTGCAATATCAGCAACAACCACATCCATCATAACACTTTTCATGGGCTTGAGTCAAATTGACAACAAGATCTTTTATCACACCTAAATATTGAACTGCTCTTAAGTCAAAAAGAAATAAATCATGATAAGGCCCAGTAACACTGAGACTAGGGGCCTCCATGACAGCTTTTGGCATAAGGTTATGAGAACCCCAGAGTCTAACAAACAATTGTGTAGTAGTTGCTCATGAACTGTCAAAGTAACATATAAAAGAGTGGGGTGATCCAATTTCTTTTCTAGTTGATCAGGTGGGGGAGAAACACCAAGAATAGTGGGATGTTCATCATATAGATTTATAACATCAGAATGAATCTCATTATCCTATGATTTCATCATTCTATAGGCATGATCTCTTAATGAAGGAATTTTCATCAATTTTGTTAATGGAACAAGAATATTTACCTTACTCAGCTCATTTTCAAAATTAAAACCTTGATTACTCTTATTGGTTTCTTCCAACTCTATGATCTTAGCCTTATTAAGCCTGTGATTCTGTCTCTTTTCTGATGAAGGATCAGGCCACTACTTGGTTGCTACTTTCTTTTTAGGATGATGAGATACCTATCTAGCACCCGATCTAAGATTATAGGACTTTTTTGGATATGTCTGATCAATATTAGCTGAAAAAAGTATAAAAGTCATCAAAAAATTCATCATTTTGATATGGATCTTTGGTAAGAAAGATTTCATCTGATTCTTCTTCAAGATGATTTGTACTCTGATCTAGATCCTCATATTCTAACTCCTCAACTTCCTCTTCTTCATTCAGCAAATTATTTTGGAAGGGGGGTTGTACTCTTTGGTCTTCATTTTCTTTTCTCTCCCTTTGAATGTCATTATTTCTCCTTTCTCTGAGTAGAAATCTTGGCACAAAAGTTCTCCTAAACTGATTAGGGCTTCCTTCTTGCACAGATCGACTTAGATTTTTATTCTCCATCTCTAATCTGTTTACTTTTGCAGACAGATTCTTAATTATCTTATTCATTTCATCCATTTTGGCTAATGATTTACTAGAAGAAGTTGTTGTCATTTCTTTCTTTCCTTTTTTATCTTGATAAAAGTATTTTGACTATCCCTTCAACTTACTTGATGATAGCATGTTTTATTCAACTTCTAATGCATCCTCCTGCATATTCAGCAAGGTCACTAACCTTCTTTCTCTTAAAGTAAAGAAAACTCAGATTCAAATGAGTTTGCATATGTAAATTTAGCAGAGGTTTCTAAAGGCTTATTTATGCTGGTATTTTGCTATACATTTTATTGAATCTTTTTGAAAAGTCAACAACAGATTCATTCTTCTTTCTTTTCAAAGCACCAAACTCAATGATGTAATAAAGAAAATCCTTTGTATCCCCCCATTGCTTCATGATTACTTCCTCTAATGCTTCTATGCCATCTATTGATCCTGGAGGTAATTCCCTAAACCATTTTCTAACTTCTTCGTCTAAGCTCTAGACAAACTTTCTCATCCAGACATCCTTAGCTTCGATGTTCTGGTTATTAGCACAGCTGAAGAAAACATTACAATGCTCCTCTGCTGTTACATCCCCCTGACCATTAAATCTAGGGAGATACTTCTGATAATCTCCACCGGGAAGAGCATGAAGGGGCTGAGGCATTACCAGGGGTGCATACCTGGCAGCAACTCTCCGGTCCATGTAATCTGGAGGTTGAGCAACTATTTTTGGACTCAAAGTTTTTGAAGTAGTTGGGCTTGAACTGGATTGACTTGTACTTGAATGTTTTGACAAAGGAGGAGTATTACTGAATTTGAGTTGATGAAGTGGGACTCTACTTGTAAGAGGTATGTAAGGTGGAAATTGAGAAGAACCTCCTATTTGTAGAGATTTAGTTTTGAATTCTTCAGATAATAAGGGATTTGTAAAAACTTGAAAGTTGTTAATTTGAGAAGGAGGAAAAGGTGAATCTAGTTCCTTTTTACCTTTTTCAGATTGTGGATCAACAAAGGGAAAAAGAAACTGTGAAGGATCAGGAACTTCTAAGGATGAGGGATATATAAATATTCCTGATGAAGTAAAGCTTAATCGCTGTCTGGCATCTTTCAATATCTGTTCAGTATATGGGATTCCTAGATGTAGAGGCGATGAGGGGTTTTCCCTAGTCCTAATATTATTGGGAGCCATAGTTGAGTTCCTTTATTAAAAACAGGTGAAAATAAATTGTAGTCTATAAAACCAATTATCTGATAATTTTCACCCAACACATCAGATCTATCAATATTAAACCAAGGAAGAAATTGTATGCTTCCTCCCCAGTATGGTCACCAAAAGATGTTTTCCCTAAAGTTTGCTAATCTAGACTACTGGATTTGCAGTGTTCAGGCACCTTGACATTAAAAACATTTTTTAGGGTTTTTGGATAACAATGTAAAATCAGATAAGGTAAAGACAGTAGACAGAGACAAAATATCTAAAAACTTTAGAAGATATAAGTCACAAAGACAATATTTTTGCAGGAATGAATGACAGTACATGGCTCAACACAGGAAATAGGTTTTCAAGTTATACAAATAAAAACAATAAACATACAGATTACCATTACAGCATATATAAAATGTATTGGTATTTGAAAAAACATTTCAAACATCAATAGGAATCAACATTCACTTGCATACATAGTATCATATAGAAAACATCTGCATTAACAACAATGTAACAAGAGTTCAAACTGAACCAGAGCATATTGAAACAATATAGTTCAAAATCCTAGATCCATATAGATATGTTAAGTGTCATTCAAGAAATACAAAATATGTTCTTACACAGATAACCATTGCATGACTGCATAATCTCCCAGCAGATCGACTCCCATGTGTGTCTCCTCATGTTTAACAAAAATATTACAATATATAGGAAAAACCTAAAGGTAATATCCCAAAAGTTTGTTGGCAGATCCAAATTTTAAGGATTCGATTTCTAAATATAGAAAAGTGTATCACTGAAAAAGATATAGTCTAAAATAAGTTTTGACAAGTGTCAAAACATGAAACCTTATCAAAGTCTCCTGGTTGCTTCTGCCAGAGTGACTAATCCATCTAGTGCTTGTGATTTCCTTCGTAGCCTGTTCAGCTCCTTTTGCAATGTCTCAACTTCTGCTCAAGCTCCTCTTTATCTTTCTCTAACTGTACATTATGTTCTTGAATCACCTTTCTTCTCTTGACAGCCTCTTCTACCACCTGAATCAATTATGCATAATTCTTGTTGACCTCTTGCAAGTCTTGTTTTAACATTTTATTTGCCTTCATCAAACCATCATTAATCTGACTAATATGTTCATTCTGAGTTTTAAAATGGTCAATGTATTTTCTCTGTTCAAATTATTTTAACTCGTCCTCTGATTCTCCATTTGCCATATTTCCCTAATTCAAACCTGTAATAAATTCTTCATTATACTATGTTTGCTTCTTTGATGACTCTCCAACTTCCACTCCAGAGAATAATGATGTGGTATTCCCATTCATATCTTCATCTCTAAACTTTTGAAAACAAACCTTAGGAATGACTTCTGGAACTCCCTTGAGACTCTAATCAATATTATTTAAAACCTTATGCAAAACAGATTCTAATTCCTTGGACTTTTTATCTTCTTCATCCTCACTGGAAGAGTCCTGCAAGCATATGATTTGATATTTCTTGAACTAAGGGTTCAATACCTCTTTCTTGCTCATCCTTATTTTATTCACAGGCCTAGTTTTAGGCCTAAATAAACTTTAATTGGTTTAGATGACTGCCCTATGGGTTTTGAAAGTTCATTTGAAGAATAAACTAGATATGTTTCTTTAACCATCTCTATTTTATTGACTAGACTTATGATAGAACTATCATTCTTGGGCCCTTCTAGCTTCCTAAGTTTGCTTGACTGTTTACTCTCTTTACAGGAAGCTCCTCCCAATGATGGTTTTCAACTTTATTTTCATATAGGGCTTCCTTCTCTGTATTACCAGAAAACTCCTTGGCCTTTCTCTTTGAAGGACTCTTTTTTTTCTTGCCCTTTCCCTCTTTAAAATCAACTTTGAACCCCAACCAAAACATGAAATGTGACCAAGACCTTTCCCCCTTATCTAACTCTTGAGCGATCAGTAGTTTAATTAAACCATGATGAAAAACATTATGGCTAGCAGAGTCAGTGTGATTACGAACCCTAGAGGCCATTTTTCCCAAACTTTTAAATAAGAAGAAGGGTAATACCCGAAACATGTTGTAAGAACCTCATGTGGTATCTGTAGATTGTTGCAAATCTTCCCTCGTGGGTAATATATCTTTGTATGATGCATAAAACATCTTGCCACTCCTCCAATAGGAAAACCCTTGGTATACCATGGCTCCAATCTGGATCTTTATGTGTTGGTAAAAGGAATTGACTGTAATATTTGTATATGGTATGTCACTTATACCCTTTTTCTCCTATGGGAATTACACTGATAGCTTGTGAAATAGACTGTTCTGTCACTATAAATTCAAGACCCCCCATTTTCACTGTCGACCCATCAAAATTCTGGAAAAATGACCTTGAAACTCTTACATGATGCTCCTCGATCTTTTCAAACATAGGAAACCAACCTGTTTCTTTCATTTTTTTAACAGCCAAAGGAAATTTTTACATCCACTCCACATTCTGGGGTTTGGCCCTAAGCAAATGGCCATTGGGCCAAAGTTTCCTTTCAACTTCCATGGCTGCAACAAAGAATGTAGAAGCAATACTTGAAATAGAACCATGAGAAAATCCTCCTGGTAGATTACAAACCATATTACCTCAGCTAACAAAGTGAAGGTTATTCTTAGGTCAAGAAATGATGATAAATCATGAAGAGAACAACTCTTTTTCTTCAGTGCAATTCAGGACCCACTGTCGTTCCCTTCATAAGAACGATTTTCAAAACCTGTTTGCTTCATAATTGTACCTACACACATACTCCAAATCTTGGCGAGCTGGCAGCATACATGTATTTTGAGTAAATATCATGCACTTCCAGCATGTATTAAAACCTAGGCAATGCTTAGTTTATCTTTATATTTCATAAATTATGAAAAAACTTTGAAATATTCTATAGGAGCTAGGTTAAGAAACTAAATGTTGCAAATTCCTATAACATTAAAAAATTAAATCCAAACAATCCAAAACCTTTAGGGTAAAGGAAAAATAAACAATCAAGGATAAAAATATTTTAAAGGTAATAACCTATCCTAAGAAGAATTGCTAACAGACCTAGGTCAAACAACAAGCTTAGATTGGAGGTCAAACCCCCCTAGGTTGACCAATGAGCTCCCAAACCACCTCAAATGATCACAAATGGCCATGTGAATGTGGCTGAAGCATGCTAGGACATAAATGAGGGTATGATAGGCGTGATGGAGTTCTTGGGTGAGTGGGAGTGACTCTAGGCAACATTTAATGGTCCAAAAGGGCCAAAAACCACCCAAATACATGCATGGGCACCTATGGTCAAACCAATTCCTATTTTAAGGACCAGGAGTGCACCAAGGACCGAAATGTCATAAATGAGGGTGCATGTGTCTCCTGGATGATCAAATATGTGCGCCTGGGTGCATTAATTAGTCAAAAACATCCAAATACCTTTCTTGACCAACATAACAAAGGTTTGGACCATATGACATAAGTACAAAACAAATGAAAGTGTGTCCTAGGTGTATGTGACCATGGTACCAGGTGGTATGATGCTCTAAAAAAATTTATTTTTCTTTTCTCTTGGAGCGTTGTCACACCCTTTCTGAAGGAAAAGTGTGCCACTAACCCACCGGTGCACCTTGTATGAAGGAAAAGTGTGTTGGTGACGCACCTTGTCTGAAGAAAAAGTGCGTTGGTGATGCACCTTGCATGAAGGAAAAGAGTGTCACTGACACCACTGACACACCTTGTCCAAATGAAAAGTGCATCGATCGCTGTTCACTTACAATTTTTTTGACTAACACACCCTTATGGCGCCCTGTGATATCTATACAAGTTGTGTCGACTATTTTAAACCGTTCAAAAAAAAAGATCTCTAGTTATTCATACCGGCATGGATGCTGCTAGCACAAACACCTCAAATTTGAAGCAGATCTCTAGACCTGCATTGACCGATACCAACTATGAGTTTTGGTCTATCAAGATGAATACGTTTCTCCAGCTCAACAAATGTTGGGATATGGTTGAAAATGAGTTCAAAGAACTTGATACAAATTCTCTTTCTGCAATGCGTAATACCCAGAAGAATGTCGTAGAAGCTCACAGAGACTGAGATCTCACAACAAAATGGTTGATCCAAAGTTGCATCGAGGAGTCCATTTTCCCATGGATATCAAGAGCTACCAGCGCATATCAAGCTTGGAATATGCTCGCATCTGCCTACAAGGGAACTCACCGAGTAAAAATGGTAAGATTGCAAACTCTTTGACTTCAATTTGCAAGTCTAAAAAAGAAGGAAACTAAAAATGTAGATCAGTTTATGACTAGGGTTTTAGGAATTGTAACCAAATTTCAAACATATGGAAAACCTCTAGAACATAAGGTAATTGTTCAGAAGATTCTAAGGTGTCTCACCAAGAAATTTTCTATGGTAGTAACTATCGTAGAAGAAGAAAAATATTTGTCTCATTTCACCCTTAGAATAATTGATTGGATCCCTTGTATCTCATGAAGCTTGACTCAATTAAGAACAAGAATCAATGACCAATTCTTTCATCACCCAAGATTCCATTAGCATAGGTCAAGGAAAAGGAGGACGAGTTATAGGAAGAAGAGGCTGAGGGTCTCCTCCTACATAGGACATAACCATTCATGAACATTCAAATCACTCAGACCACTCTCACAACTCTCAAGGTCAGAGGGGAAGAGGTAAGAGATGGAAAAATAAGTCCAATATTCGATGTAACTACTACAATAATTATGGCCACTATGAACGAGAACGCAGAAAGAAGCAAGAAAACCAAAACAATGGTAGAGCCAATGTCTCTAAAGAAGAAGAAGGCTTGTCAGAGGTTATGTTCCTCTCCTATCAATCAACTGAAGAACATTGCAGCTTAGATTTATGGATACTAGATAGCAGCTCCAACAATCACATGACAAGTAACAAGTCACTTTTCTCTAGTTTGGATTCCTCTGTTGTCACGAATATCAAGCTAGGAGATGACTTTCTGGTTCCAACAAAATGAAAAGGTATTGTTCCTGTATTTACAATGCAAAATGAAAATAATTGTATTCATGTGGTTTTCTATGTACCACATCTGAATGTCAATCTGATCAATATAGGTCAATTACTTCAGAACAAGTATGATCTTCGATTTTATGATACATAATGTGTCATTTATGATAAACCTCCCAGTACAAGACTCATAGATAAATTTGAAATGACTGAGAACAAAAAATTTCCTCTTAGTCTCAGAAGTGCCAACCTTCCACAGTTTGTAGCCCATATTGTTTCTAGTCTAGATGAAACCTGGTTATGGCATTGTAGATTCAACCATATTCCCTTCAAGAGTCTCAATCTCTTGCACAAACAATCCCTTGTTAATGGGTTACCAGTTATACATGAACAATCCAACTCTTGTGAGGATTTTATCATTGGGAAACATCAAAGGGACAACTTCCCCACTTCCACATCTCAAGCTAAAGAACATCTTGAAATAGTTTGAGAGAGTTATATGAGAAATGGTACAAAAAGAACAAGAAAAACAAGTAGATATACCATCTCAGAACCAGTAAACCAAAAGTTTGAGAGAGTTATATGAGAAGACTCCTACTATTGATGAGCAACTTCGGTATGCTCTATTTTCCTGTCAGCCCAAATATTTTGATGAAGTAGTAAATAATGCATAGTGGGTACAAGAAATGAATGAAGAGATTGATGTTATTGAGAAAAACCAAACATGGGATCTTATTGATATCCCTGCAGACCAAACCAATATTGGAGTCAAGTGGGTCTATAAGACCAAACTGAATGAAAAAGTAGAGCTTGAAAAACACAAGGAAAGGTTGGTTTCCAAAGTATATGCACATCAGTATGGTGTATATTATGATAAAACTTTTGAACATGTAGCAAGGATGGATACCATTAGAGTTGTACTTTCCATTGCAACACAAAATTAGTGGCATGTTTATCAAATGGATGTGAAATATGCCTTTCTTATTGATATTCTTGAAGAAGAAGTTTATGTATACTAGCCATCTGGATATACTGTCAAATCTCATGAACACAAAGTGCTTAAGCTTAAAAAGGCCTTGTATGGTCTAAAATGAGATCCACGAGCTTGGTACAGTAGGATTGATTCCTATCTCATCAACAATGGGTTCAATAGAAACAACAATGAGCCCACTCAATATGTAGAAACAAATCAACAAGGTCACATGTTGATTTCATGTCTTTATGTTGATGACATTATTTACATTGGTAATTTAATGCTTCAAGAATTCAGGATAGTCATGAAAAAGGAATTTGAAATGACCGATCTAGGTATGATGAAGTAATTCCTTGGTCAAGAATTTACTCAAACTGATCAAGGTATTTTCATTTTTCAGCATAAGTATGCTACTAATATTTTATAGAGATTCAGAATGGATAAATGTAAACCAACATACAACCCCCATTTCTCTAGGCACCAAGTTAACAAAGAATGATGATGGACCAACAGTAAATTCTACACTCTATAAAAGAATGGTAGGTAGTTTAATGTACTTGAATGCCACTAGACCAGATTTGATGTATGTTGTCAGTCTTATTTCTAGATTTATGTAGTCTCCCAAAGACTCTCATTGGAAACTTAGAAAAATAATTCTGAGATATGTTGCAGGCACACTTGTATATGGCCTTTGGTACACTCATTCACCAGATAGTACTCTCAGAGGGTACACTAACAATGATTTTGCAGGAAGTATTGATGATAGGAAAAGAACATCTGGTTATGCTTTTAATTTGGGTAAAAATATGATCTCTTGGGCATCTCAGAAACAACCCATTGTGAGCATGTCTTCTACAAAAGCAGAGTATGTAGCAACCACCACAACAACTTGCCACGTAGTTTGGATAAGAGGACTTTTAAAGGATATGGAACACACTAAAAAGGATCCAACTTTTATTTTCTGTGATAATAGCTATGCAATACAATTGTTCAAACATAACGTATTTCATAGAAAAAGCAAACACATTGACACCCACTATCATTTCATTTGTGAGTTAGTCAATGATGGACAAATTTCTTTACAGTTTTGTGGCTTTAAGGAGCAGTTGGCTGCTATGTTCACCAAACCATTGGGAATAACTGCATTTTAATATCAGAGAGAGCAATTAGGCATTGACAGCGTTGAATATATTCTACCAATTGAGATTAAGGGGGTGTCTTAAGAAATGTAATATCACTGGTAAAATGCAACATTAATTAGTCAGTTAGTTGAGTAGTTGATTTGGTCACCTTATATTGATTAGTGACCCATAGTATTTTATGGCCCATGGTATTGTTGTGATGTAATCCTATAAATACATGAGTCTAATAATGAGAAGGAAATCAATATTCCCATTGTGTGTTCCACCATCTTCTGCTTCTTGTCTTTAATCTTTAACAAATATGAGGGAATGGTTGTAAGTTGTTGTAATCTCCATTTTTTGAGAAATAAGAATACCAATACTATTTTTCCCCATGGATGTTTCCATTGTGAAGGGTTTTACCACATAAATATCTGTCTCAAATTTCATGTCATTTCCATTTTCTCAAATATATGCATTATTTAGATATATGTTATGTTCGATTATATACTTTTTATTTGCAACAAGTGGTATCCGAGAATAGTCACTAGAGATCAAGGCCAAGAGGGGAAACAAATTTCTAATATTGAATAAATGTGAGGTTTCCATATAAGCTACATGATCAAAGTGACAAATATCAAGTGTTGCATCCCTGACCTCTTGAAAGGCGCTACTAATTAAGGCGTGAATTTGAAGTTTTTTTAAAATAAAGTAGGTAAACTTTTTATGTTGAAATGTTGAGAAATACAACTGACTATTTATATACAGTTTAATTGTTATAATATTTCCAAAATTTCTCATGCCCTATTAAATATACAAACCAAAATATTTCCTCGACTATTTAAACTATAACAATTCTATCATCTTTCACAACTAATTTATGACTATAAGATCTAATAAACTATCCTAACAAAAAGATACAAAAGAAATACATAATACCAGGTGCTTTATGCTAGGTATGAATGTTGTGTGCCTCCTCTTCATATTTGTCTTCATTGGATAGGCCATGGGAGGTTGGATTACCTTGATTATCCAAAGTGACTTGTTGTATTGATTCTTCTTCAACTTAATTGATACCAAAGAGTGTTTTCTTTTGAGAATCATCCCCTTGTACTAATCCCGTCAAGGTTCTATGCATGGTTTCTATATAATCTACCTTCTTCTTAATCCCCCCACCCTTATTCTAAAAATCTACTTTCCAACTCCTCAAACCTAGAATCTTGTTGAGCTGTGTGAGAATAAATTTGTTCCACCAAGCCTTTTATACCTTTAACTTGCATGGTGAGTATCTTCATTTGGAATTTTAATCTACTCATGATGATATTCATATCTCTTATGTTTCTCTACACTTTCCCACTACTAGCTTCCCAATTCTAGGGGTCCTCCATGAGCAACTTAATAAAGGGTCCAAAAACCAGAGGTTCTCAAATTGACCTCAAACTGAACACACATGACCAAAACTTCTAGAAGCCACGACACTCTAAACACATTGTTATCTATCCTTTTTTATTCACCTAATATAGAGAGAATAAGATCAAAGTTAGAGAACACCATACCCAAGGAGGAGAAAATTGTCCTCTTACCTTGCCTTCTCAACCACACTCTAAAAAACAGACTGCATGAAAAATCGATACATAAGAAAACAACACTAAATTTAGTCTAATTCTTGAACCATAAATATATCTGAATACATATATCCTACCGAGGAGAGGTAAACTAATCCAAAGATCCATGTAGGGAGAAACCACCAACATTTGAACAAGAAAGAAATCGTAGAGGGAGATAATCACTATTAAGAATCACTATTTGTGGGAATACCTTGTTATAGTAGATTTGTTAAGGCAATTATAATTAGTGTCAACAATTGCTCTTTGAGTCAAGCTTGGATAGATCTACTAGTTTTTTCGATGTAGGACTTCCCACAAGAACAAGGTATTTGGTACACCCCTTATGAGAGAAGAATTGGATTTATCTTTTATGCTTTTGAATAATTCTCTAAGGTTCTTGTGAGGTTTAAAGAGTGTTTTGATATTATTTCTAATTAATAACTTGGAGACGTGATCGGTAATCCCATATATGTAAGGCAACATAATTAATGCTCAAGGTAGGGGATTGGGGGCAGAAAGATCTTTTAATTTGGGCTAAAGAATAGTCATTGGCAAGGAGGGTGTTTGTTAGGTGGGATTTATCTCTATTAAGATATTAGGGGTAGAAATGTGAACAATTTGGGTGACAAGAGATTTAAGAATGACAATTTTTTAAGTAGGGTGGTGGTGGTATTTGGCATGAAAGTATCTATTAGTATGAGTCTTTTTACGGTACACTTGGTGAGAAATGGAGCCATCGAGATGATGGGTGCCGAGGATGTCAAAAACAGACATGGAGTTGTCTTGTTGGATTTCCATGGTAAATTGAAGATGGGGAGAAATACTATATTTGATAGGTCTATTGACAAATATAAATCCCATATAATTTCTAAGAAATATGTTCAACACAATAATTGATTATGTATAAGAAAGCTTCATATTGTATGATGGATACTATCAAGATGTTGCTTACACGCAATATTGTACAAAATTGGTTCATCATATATCAAATGATTTTGAGGTATACTTTTATGAAAGACTATGTAAATGGATAAATATATGTACAACAATCTATAAGAGTAGCTCATTACCTTATGGGTAGAATCATCATAATATAGACGCTCTTCGTGACTTGATCCATTTGTTCTCTTTAGTCGAATTCAAACTCAATTTGAATAATGGGTAAAAGCTATTTGATAGATCAACTTTTCCTTTCATTAACTTATCTCAACAAGGTGACACCCATATTTGAACACAATATGAAAGATTTATAGTAAATTCTTTAGAATCTAGGGAAGGAAAACACATTGTCAGGAAGGTACCATATGGCCTCAAAGATTGATACATAGGCTCAAAGATTGATACATACTTATGAGATAAATGATTAATAAAAAATCGATATCACATTTCACTAAGATCAATAAATGCATCCACCATCCAAAATATTTTTGAATGGGTTTGCATAAAAAAAACACATAACAAGAATTAAACAAAAAGATTATGAAAATGAAAAGATAGAAGCTTCATCTAATGATACAAAGCTCCATATGAGAGCCAAGTTTTGATTTTGGGCCATGTAGATTATGAGTGTACCATGCTTCCATTGTGAAATTTTGAATGACAAAGGAAATGATTATTTGGTAAGTCAAATTACTCTGAAAGAAAGATACAGAAAACCATTTATATTTTAAACAATGGATTACTCTATAAAGAACTAATTATAACAATGCATTACTTTACAGAGAACTATTTATAACAATGCATTACTTTATAGAGAACTAATTATATTTTATAACAATGGATTGCTTAATAAGACAAATTACTATAAAAGAAAGATATTTTATAAATAACAATGCATTACTTTATAGAGAACTAATTATATTTTATAACAATGGATTGCTTAATAAGACAAATTACTATAAAAGAAAGATATTTTATAACAATGGATTACTTTATAAAAAACCAATGGATTACTTTATAAAGAACTAATTATAACAATGCATTACTTTACAGAGAACTATTTATAACAATGCATTACTTTATAGAGAACTAATTATATTTTATAACAACGGATTACTTAATAAGTCAAATTACTATGAAAGAACAATACAAAACACCAATTGTTTTTTTCACAATTCCGTTGTCGTCTAGTCCGGTTAGGATACCTGGTTTTCACCCAGGCGACCCGGGTTCAAATCACGGCAACGGAATAGATATTAAATTTTTAGTTTTTATTTTCGTGGAACATGAAAATTTGTTCTTTTATGTTTATTTTTGTTTTCAGGAACAATCCAAGGAACAATCCGCTGACTTAAAATTAAAACAGCATCCCCTTATATCTTGGAACATATTTGTTAAAATTAAAATTTATGTGGTCAAATAATTCAGTTGGATTTGTCAATAACTGCTGGAATAGCTCAGTTGGTTAGAGCGTGTGGCTGTTAACCACAAGGTCGGAGGTTCAAGCCCTCCTTCTAGCGTTATACTAAACTTCTGCTCTAAATTTTCTGTAAGTGAAAAGTTCTATCCTAAATTTTCTGTAAGTGAAAAGTTCTATCCTAAGAAAATGGAAGTGTTGAAAATTCCAAATGCACTCGAAGAAAATAAAAATTCCAAATGCGGATGTTGAATAGCACCAAATCGCTTTGCAAGGAAAAATTTCAAATCGCAACAAGATGTGTTCATTTATTCTCTCACTGATTTGCAACAAGATATTAGATTGAAGTCAGTTGCATGTGTCAATCCTTGAAACCTTGTTCATTGATTGGACCAAATCCTCCCTGGAATTTGTCAATCCTTGAAACCTTGTTCATTTATTGGACCAAATTGCATGTGTCAACTGCTGGTTGGATGCATCACTCATGTAAGCCGTCTTGGTATTTCAAGAAATGATTACACCATGGGAAACCTTGGTGACACTGAACATAGTTTTGGATTTGGTGCTACTAGAAAGTTTTCAATATCAATAAAGTTCTTAGATTATGGTACATTAATGATAAGTTTTAATAGAAATATGTTCATTAATCCTCAAAACATTAACAGATGTATAAATTCTGAAAAGAAAAGCTACAAAACTTAAAATGCCCAAAAATACCCAAGGGCTTTTGAACATTATTTTCTTTTTAGCATTCAAAATCCATAGATGCAACAATTCGAACATTGAACCTGGTGAACAAAAGTTTCAAAAGCAAGCTCAAGAAGCAAAAATTCCATTACTAAATGCTTATAAAGTTCAACGCATGCACATCCCAATAATTATTTTATTCTCAGTAGTTAAATTCCTTGTAGATATTATGCACCGATTCAAAAATGAAATCAGGCTTCTAAACAAAGCACAGACAGACATACCACCCGCAACATGAAACCACATGCAAAAAAGGACATATTGAAGAAGGTAGAGAAACACAAGCGAGGAAGTACACGCATTGAAGGTTTGATGATGAAATTTCATTAATAGTAGCCAACCATAGCACAGGATCCATTGTTGAATAAATGTGAAGATCTCAGATACCTAATAGTAATAATACCCATGCATTACAAAAAGGATGCGGTACATCAGAATTCATACAACACCCGCCCAGGTTTGGTGACGACACCCTATGCAAACCTCACATGGACGGAGCCAATGGGAGGCTACATAAAAAATGATTGCAGATCTCACATGGACAGAGCTAATGGGAGGCGGAGCGCCTTATATACTGGACAGACTTTTACTTGGGAGGGGAGCCTGTTAAATGGATACAGTTGAGAGATTCACCTGTACCCATTTGACAGGCTCCCCTCCAGAGGGAAAATCTGTCCAGTAACTAAAGATTGCAAAAGGCTAACAAATATGTAATATAGAAAATAATAAAATAAAAAATGAAACAAATTAAAAAAAAACTTTGCAAAACCTGCAAATTTTTTTATTTGGCCCACAAGTAATATCCTGACCCGATAACTATATGTCGGGGACAAATAATATGGTTGATGGACTTCCATATCGAGAAGATAGTAGACATTTATTTGGCCCATAACTAATATTCTGACGCAATGATATATGTCGAGGACATAATAAACATGTCGTCATACCTGCATTAATAAGTTTTAACGTAGTTGCTTTTTCGTTTTTTTTGCAATGGACTTGTGGTGATTAAATGTCGCGACGACCGGACTCTCTCCAATTTCTGCAATGGCTTTCGAGAAACAACTTGTGCAGCGTTGTTTTATCTAGTGGCTTGGAAATGTCTTTATGTAGAATGGATACCGCTCGTGAGGGTTATGTTTTTTAACTTGTTTTGTTATATTTCCTTCTTATTATTGACAAGGGCGGTTTTCGGTATCCATTGTAATAGGCTTAAGGCAGGTCTAAGGAACCCTCATGGTGTTTCGGGTTTGTTTGATATATAGGTTGGGTTGCCATTTTTTGTGTTCTCTTTCTATGTATTTGCAATATAGGGTTATTCTTGCTCAGTTGTGTTGTAGCAGTTGAATGTCTCGTGTAAAGAAATTGTAGGAGAGCCTCTTGTATAGTAGTTGTTGTGATAAAAAAAAAAGGAAAGATTTACAGAAGCAGTGGAAAACAAGAAGTTCAAGAAGATGAAGCAATATTTCTAAGTTGGAGCATTTTGAATATGAATGTGTATTATACTTTGGTTTTTGGCTGTGTTTTCGAAAGTCTAAATACTATAAAGTGTCTTTTATCTAATTTGTTTTTGTTTTTGTTTTTATTTCACTCTGCTGGGCAAAGTAAGCTTAGTCATGCCGCGCCATATTCTTCATATAGTGTAAGTGTCTATATTGTAAGTGTCTAGTGCAAATGTCTATGTGTAAGTGTTTAGTGCAAATGTCTATGTGGTCTTCAAGTCTTATGGACTTCCAAGTCTTAGAACTTCCATATCTAGAAGATAGTAACCATATTTGTAAAAGTTGTTTTATGGGAAAACAACATGGAAAAGTTTTCAAAAGTTAGAAAATAAAGGCTAAAGAGGTAATTTGAGCTTATTCATTCATATCTATTGGGTATATATGGACTTTGTCTTTTGGTACGGAGATGTATTTTTTGAATTTCATTGATGACTACCTACCTAGATATATATTTTTAAGGAAAAGTTTTAAGTCTTAAACACTTCATGTAGTGCAAATCACCACTATAAAGCATAGTGACCCTAAAATCGTATGACATAAATCTAAAAGGTACATAACGGAGGGAGTTCACCAAATATTATGCACATAATACTTAAAAAATAGAAGAGTGGTGGATAATGACAAATAATATAATGAAAAGTAAGGAGCATGGTATTAATTTTTGATTTCATAATAAAATTATTATGAAGGCATTGAGAGGATAATTAAAAGAGTGGTTGGTATGAAAAATAATAAATATTATGGTAATGAGTTAATGAAAACAATTGTTTATATATTAAATAGATGTCCTCCAAGTAGTTACAGAGATGATTCATGGGGAAGAATGGTTAGTGGTATAATTTAATTGTAGACAATTGAGGATGTTTGGGTACATTGTGTACATAAACATGTAAATGTTGAACAATTGAGGATGTGCGGGTACATTGTGTATACAAACTTGTAAATGTCTCAAAAAGAATAGGAGTACATTAAATGATAAAAATACAGATTATGTATTAATTGGCTATTCTAAAAAGACCATGGGTTATAAACTACATGACTCTAGGAAGAAGGAGATTTTGGTGAGTGGAGATGTGGTCTTTAATGAGAAGGAAATTATCAATAAAATCTACCCATGTTGACTTAAGAAACTATTTAGGCATTGAGATGATGATGGAGATGATGGTTGATGAAGCTCATACTTAAAATGTACTTAAATTACCTAAGATGAAAGAAGCTTAAGTGGATAAAAAGGGATTATTCCCCTCTTTACATGTTGACATAAAATTGATAACAAGATTTACTATATTACAAGGAAGAACTATTTTTTTTTTTTGATAGTGCAAGTAAAGAGGAATAATGAGTTGTGAGGAGACTAAGAAAAGTGAAGATCTTCTACTCAAAGAGAGTTGATGCATTGAAGATAAATGATATATGGAAAAGATTGATACCAAGTGGATTCATAAGACAAAATATTAATACCAAGTGGATTTGTAAGACAAAGTACGAGTCTTTGAGTATACACATTTTCAGAGTGAGTAATCATAATGTAAGAATTTATAGCTTACACTCTGTTAGAGTTTAGAAACATCCCAATGTTTCAAATGGACATTC
>LPNX010199845.1:875665-888612 GCA_001517045.1 Pseudotsuga menziesii | reverse complement strand
TATTATTGATAAAATTGCCTTCAAATTTTCCTATATATCGGAGAGATTCACCCAATTTTTATACATATAAATCTAGGGGGGGTTCTTAAAATCATCCATGATAAACACTGTTATATCTCCAAGGATGGAAAATAGATTTGCCCCTTTATGGCTTCTTGTTCTCCATGACCTCCCTCTAGGATACTCCCAAAGGCTTAATCAATTCAATGGGGAAAGGATTCATTTGAGGAGAACTTGGGATGGTTCTTAGATTGGTTAGACCTGGAGGAAGTGGATCACGATGATGTTAAGGTCGGACTGTTTGCTCAAACTCTAGCTGGAGAAGCGAGAAAATGGTATAAAAAGATCCTAGCCGACTCCATCCAGAACTATCAAGCCTTTGAATATTCTTTCAAGGACAAATGGGCAGACCAGAAGAACCCTAAACAATATCTCTCTCAATATCATTCCATGAGGAGGAGGGAGAGTGAATCTGTCCAAGAATTTTCTGATAGGTTCATGAAAGTATATAATTCCATCCCTACCCAATTTAAACCTCCCATTGGTTCTTCTCAACTCAAATATGCTGAAGCATTTGATAGTGAGTTTACCTTGTGGCTAAGTGAAAGAAGATCAACCTCCTTGGCAGCTATGATAAAAGTTGCCATAGAGGTGGAGGTAAACCTGATTGCTACAAGTAGAAAAAAAGAGATGAGGGAGAATGGGGAAGGGAAGATGGAGAGAGGAGAAGGGAGGATGGAGAATGGAGAATGGAGAAGAGAGGAAGGAGAAAGAGGAGAGAGAAGAAAAGATAAATAAATTGAACAACCCTCTACCTCTAGCTCACAAGAGGCCAGAATAGACACGATGCTGAGAACCATGGAAAGAATAAAGGATAGACTCGTTGTGGATGGTAGACCACCTCCCACGGAAAATTAGGAGTAGCAGAACAGGAACCTAAATGCCAAAAGGCCTCCAATTCCCTAAAACAGACAAAGGGACCAAAGAAACCCTCATGATCCACCTATCAGGCCTCCCTTTCAGGAAAATAATGTAGAGCAGGTTGGAGAGGATCAAGCAGAAGATGAAATCCATTAGTTGGACACCGACTCACCCCCCACCTTTCTGACCAAAGAAGAAAATGATAAGGCTTGTCTTTAAAGGGGAGAGATGCATGTCGGGGAAACGTATGACTTCAAAAGGGGGTATCAGCTTGCTGTCATGGAGGTGCAGAGACAAATTGGTCTGAGGAACAGAGATGTTCCTATAGAAAAAATAAAGAGGCAGCGAACAAATCCTCTACAAGCAAATCAAAGTATGGACACCCCCACAAAGGTACTAGATCCCAAATGGAGGAAGAAAAAAGAAGATAATCCAAGAGGGTCAGATCAGGGGCAGGACTCTTTTAGTCTGGAGGATGAAATTGCAAAGATAAAAATATTTGTCCCGCTCACCAAGCTGTTAAAAAATTTCTGAATATCATTCTAAAGTTGCCACAATGTTGAATCCTCCTAGAGAAGTCTTTGCAATGTCAGACTCCCTAAATCTCCAAGATGATAATCCCACCTTCCTTTTTGGGCCCTGTGTAGAAGAGTTTGCTGATGAAGGTACTCCCCATTTTTATGTCAACCTAAACATCCATAACGCCATCTTACACAATGCCATGTATGATTCAGAATCCTCCCACAATCTAATGCCTAACATGGTCATGGAGGAACTGGGTCTGGAAGTGACCAGACCATACAAAGACCTTTTCTCTTTTGATTCCAACAAAGTCAAGTGTCCGGGGATGATCAAAGATCTGGTTGTCTCTTTGATCCAAATCCCTTCCAAAAACATGGTCATCAATGCAGTTGTAGTTGACTCTCCTAAAAAAATTGGGATGTTGTTATCAAGATCTTAGGCAGCCAAACTTAAAGGTTCCCTTTAGATGGATATGTCCTATGCCACTATCCCTATTTTTGGAGTGCAGAGAAGGCTCTTTAGGGATAAAAAGATAGCATACATGGTGACAAGTGTTGAAAGGAAAAACAACCACCCCATCTATGCACTAGACATTGAGATGGGATCAACCATTTTCTTCACAGAAGGGGACACATACAGTTGTAGTTCACAGAACACTACCTTTGTACCCACTTAGGAGGAGCTGGATGGAGTATGGGAGGTAAGTTTTGATGGGGCATCATGTAGAGGGGGCAGGAGCTGGAGTATGGGTGAGAACCCCAGGAGGGATAACTTTGAACTACTCCTACATACTTACCTTTGATTGTACAAATAACGAAGTAGAGTATGAGGCTATGGTGTTATCCATTCAGATCCTAAAGTATTTTCAAGTCTGGAGGGTAGTGATACATGGATATTATGAGCTGGTCATTAAACAGATGACAAGTGAATATTAGTCTAGAAAGCCCAGAATGAGAAGTTACAGGACTGTTTCCTAGGACCTGATAGGGGGTTTTGAAGAGTGCAAGTTTAATCTAATCCCTAGGTTGCATAATTATATAGCTGACTCTCTGGCCACTTATACTGTTGGTTTCAAGGTTCCCATACACCCTAATGGAAAATATGAAATTAAGGTCAGGAACAAGCTCTCTATGCCTGACAATGTCAAAAGATGGCAAGTTTTTTATTATGACAAGCAGATCCAAAAGTTCCTCACTCTCTAGAGGAGGTTGCCTCCTCTCAAGAGCCCTTGCAAACATAGTTTTATGATCCCAAATAAATTCCACAAGAGGAGGTGGTTCCTGTTGAAGATGCTGATGGCGGTAAAACCGAGGAAGCTTGGGAGCCAGAGTTGCAAGAGGCAGATGGACAACATGAATTTGTGAAAAATCTTTGTGGCAAGGAAATCCTACAACTGAAAGGTAATTCTATCCCCAGGAGTCTAGTTCCTTTAGAAAAACTGTTTGACCCCAATGATGTGGCCAAAGAACCTCAACTGGTCCCAAGCCATGAATATGTTGAGGATGTAAATATTGGGACAGAGGATCAGCCCAAGGTCATGAAGATATCAAGAACCATATCAGCAGAAGCCAAGCAAAAATATATTTAACTGATGACTGAATATTCAGATGTGTTTGCTTGGAGCTACAGTGACCCAAAGGCTTATGATACAAGAATAATCTAGCATACCATACTACTCAAGAAGGATGAGGTGCCTTTCAAAAATAAGCTAAGAAGGATGAATCCTAAACTATTACCCCTGATAGAAAACGAAATCAAGAAGTTATTTGAGGACAAAATCATTGTGGCCCTCAGATTTTCACACTGGGTGGAAAATATGGTCCATGTCAGGAAGAAGAACAGGGAAATCAGAATATGCATTGACTTCAAGAACTTGAACAGAGTTTCTTTGAAGAACCATTACCCACTTCCCAAGATGGACCATATATTGCAGAGAGTAGTGGGTTCATAGAGGATCTCCACTCTGGATGGATTCTCAGGTTATAACTAGATCGTGGTGCGCCCGGAAGATCAAGAGAAGACAACCTTCACCACACCTTGGGGAATGCTCATGTATGCAAAGATGTCATTCAGACTTATGAACATAGGAGCGAATTTCCAACGGGATATGGACATAGCCTTCACCAATGAAAATGATTAAATTCTGGTCATCTACATGGATGACATCACTATCTTCTCTAAATCTGATGAAGAACATGTTTCCCACCTGTTGCTGATGTTCAAAAAATGCAGAAAGTTCAACATCTCCATGAACCCCCAAAAATAATTTTTTTCTATGAAAGAAGGGGAACTATTAGGGCATATAATCTCTCAGGAAGGAATTAGGATAGATCCAAAGAAGTTTGATGCAATTAGCAAAATTGAGCTCCCTCAAAATAAAGTCGAAGTCTAGTCTTTCCTAGGGAAGGTAAACTTTCTGAGAAGATTTATTGCTGCATTTGCCGAAATAGTGAAATTTATAATTGATATGCTGGGGAAGGAAAAAGAAATCAAGTGGACTCCTGAATCCAAACAATCCTTTGAAGACATAAAGAAGGCCATTTCTTAAGCTCGTATTCTAGCTAGCCCTAATTTTTCTAAAGACTTCCTCATATTTTCATTTGCCTCGGAGCACACAGTGGTAGGGGTATTGCTGCAAAAGAATCATGAGGGACATGAACAACCCATTTCTTTTTATAGCAAGACCCTAAGAGATGCTCCCCTGAAGTATAATATCCTGGAAAAGCAAGCTTATTACCAGGTGCAGGCCTTAAAGGACTTTCGAGTGTACATCATGTACTCCCATATCAATGCTCATGTCCCCACCAGTGCTGTAAAGGACATTTTAACCCAACATGGACCTAAGGGGCGAAGGGGAAAGTGGATAGAAGTTCTATTGGAGTATGATCTAGAAATCAAGCCCACAAAATTAATCAAAGGCTAGGGACTATCCAAGCTCATGGCCCAATCAAACTGCGATGCTCTCATCTTGCACATGATTGTTGAGTTGTCAGCAAAAGATCAAGATCCTCAGGGACAACCAGGTTCCCCAATATGTAAGCATTTTTTGTCATCCCTGTGGTACACTGATATCATTTTTGTGTTGCAACATCTACAAGCCCCACAGGGTATGGACAAGACAAAGGCTAGATTCCTCAAATAGAACGAATCTAGGTTTTACATTCTGGAAGGGAAATTGTATTGGAAGGAGCTAGGAGGAGTGCTAATGAACTGTGTGGAGGAGAAGGAGGAAAAAAGGCTCATTAAGGAGTTCCATGTAGGATAATGTGGGCGCCATCACTATTGGAATGCCACCATAAACAAAATCATGAGCGCGGGGTTTTATTGGCTCATCATCTTCTCTTATACTCATAAGAAAGTTGTTTCCTACCACAAATGTCAAGTCTTTGAGGGGACAAGGAATCTATTACCACTACCTTTGAAACCCATACATGTATAATCCCCTTTCCAGCAATGGGGGCTAGATTTCATTGGAGAAATAAATCCACATTCCTCAAGGCAACACAAGTGGATCCTCACTGCCACTAACTACTTCACAAAATGGATAGAGGCCATCCCCACAAGACAAGCCACGGAGACGGTGATCATGCAGTTTCTGGAAGAGCATATCCTATCAAGATTTTGGGTTCCCAGGAAGATAATCACTGACAATGCCCCTACTTTAAAATCAAAGAAAATGATTGAGTTTTGTTCCAAATATCACATACAATTGGGACATTCCACAGCCTACTACCCTTAGGGGAATGTGCTAGCAGAATCTTCAAATAAGAGTCTCATGAGAATCATTAAGAAGCTGATGCAGGATAAAAAAAAGCTTGGCACACAAAGCTAATTCATGCTCTGTGGGCTAACAAAATCAACGTGAAGAAGTCCATCGGCACCTCACCTTTCCAGCTGGTGTATGGATCTGAAGTGATTTTTCCTAGTTCCCTGAGCTTTCCAGTGATGAAATTTCTACAGGAAGAGGAAACAGATACACGTCCAACCCAGAGGAGGATATATCAGATGATTGAACTATAGCAGTAGAGGGAGAATTTATTTGATAAAACTCAAAAGTTTCAGGAAAAACTGAAAGAAATCTTTGACAGAAGGACTAAGCCCAACGAATTTCAGTTGGGAGATGTAGTTTTGTTGTGGGATGCACCACATGAGGAAAAGGGGAAGCACGGTAAGTTTGATCACTTGTGGAAGGGTCCATATAAAATTGCATCCTTCAGAGGAAGGAATGCATATGTTTTGGATGAGATGGAGGGCGGTCTAGTATCTGGAGCTCCTATAAATGGGAGGATTCTTAAACATTATTTTTTGTAAAAGTAAGTTTAGTTTCATTGTCATTATATATACCATTTTTATTTTAACATTGCATGTGTGGATATACCCCCTGTTAGACTTAAATGCCGAGGTGAAGGCATTAAGGTCTCCAACAGGGGCTATCATTTAGTTTTCTTTTTAAGGAAAATTTGAAATTGCAGGAACGTGGTCTACGTGGTTCTTTGCTACCTCATAGGGAGGATAGCATCCCCAAATTGGAGTCGTTGTTAGCACATGTACTAAATTTTGAAGACTTCTACACAAATCACCTGCACTAATCTTCCCTCCAAAGGTCCAGACCAATGAAAATGAGGGGTAGGGTAAAAAAAATTTCATGTCTTATGACCTAGAGGTATGCAGGAAGGGGTTTTGATGTTGCTAGGGAGGATTATTCCTAGGTCGAAAGTCAAAAGGGTATGATAGGCGTGATGGAGTTCTTGGGTGAGTGGGAGTGACTCTAGGCAACATTTAATGGTCCAAAAGGGCCAAAAACCACCCAAATACATGGATGGGCACCTATGGTCAAACCAATTCCTATTTTAAGGACCAGGAGTGCACCAAGGACTGAAATGTCATAAATGAGGGTGCATGTGTCTCCTGGATGATCAAATGTGTACGCCTGGGTGCATTAATTAGTCGAAAACATCCAAATACCTTTCTTGACCAACATAACAAAGGTTTGGACCATATGACATAAGTACAAAACAAATGAAAGTGTGTCCTAGGTGTATGTGACCATGGTACTAAGTGGTATGATGCTCTAAAAAAATTTCTTTTTCTTTTCTCTTGGAGCGTTGTCACACCCTTTCTGAAGGAAAATTGTGTCACTAACCCACCGGTGCACCTTGTATGAAGGAGAAGTGTGTTGGTGACGCACCTTGTCTGAAGAAAAAGTGCGTTGGTGATGCACCTTGCATGAAGGAAAAGAGTGTCACTGACACCACTGACACAACTTGTCCAAATGAAAAGTGCATCGGTCACTGTTCACTTACAATTTTTTTGACTAACACACCCTTATGGTGCCCTGTGATATCTATACAAGTTGTGTCGACTATTTTAAACCGTTCAAAAAAAAAGATCTCTAGTTATTCATACCGGCATGGATGCTGCTAGCACAAGCACCTCAAATTTGAAGCAGATCTCTAGTCCTGCATTGACCGATACCAACTATGAGTTTTGGTCTATCAAGATGAATACATTTCTCCAACTCAACAAATGTTGGGATATGGTTGAAAATGAGTTCAAAGAACTTGATACAAATTCTCTTTCTGCAATGAGTAATACCCAGAAGAATGTCATAGAAGCTCACAGAGACTGAGATCTCACAACAAAATGGTTGATCCAAAGTTGCATCGAGGAGTCCATTTTCCCATGGATATCAAGAGCTACCAGCGCATATCAAGCTTGGAATATGCTCGCATCTGCCTACAAGGGAACTCACCGAGTAAAAATGGTAAGATTGCAAACTCTTCGACTTCATTTTGCAAGTCTAAAAAAGAAGGAAACTAAAAATGTAGATCAGTTTATGACTAGTGTTTTAGGAATTGTAACCAAATTTCAAACATATGGAAAACCTCTAGAACATAAGGTAATTGTTCAGAAGATTCTAAGGTGTCTCACCAAGAAATTTTCTATGGTAGTAACTGTCGTAGAAGAAGCAAAAGATTTGTCTCATTTCACCCTTAGAATAATTGATTGGATCCCTTCTATCTCATGAAGCTTGACTCAATTAAGAACAAGAATCGATGACCAATTCTTTCATCACCCAAGATTCCATTAGCATAGGTCAAGGAAAAGGAGGACTAGTTATAGGAAGAAGAGGTTGAGGGTCTCCTCCTACATAGGACATAACCATTCATGAACATTCAGATCACTCAGACCACTCTCACAACTCTCAAGGTCAGAGGGGAAGAGGTAAGAGATGGAAAAATAAGCCCAATATTCAATGTAACTACAACAAGAACTATGGCCACTATGAACAAGAACGCAAAAATAAGCAAGAAAACCAAAACAATGGTAGAGCCAATGTCTCTAAAGAAGAAGAAGGCTTGTTAGAGGTTATATTCCTCTCCTTTTTCCATTAACTGAAGAACATTGCAGCTTAGATTTATGGATACTAGATAGCGGCTCCAACAATCACATGACAAGTAACAAGTCACTTTTCTCCAGTTTGGATTCCGTTGTTGTCACGAATATCAAGCTAGGAGATGACTTTCTGGTTCCAACAAAATGAAAAGGTATTGTTCCTGTATTTACAATGCAAAATGAAAATAAGTTTATTCATGTGGTTTCCTATGTATCACATCTGAATGTCAATCTGATCAATATAGGTCAATTACTTCAGAACAAGTATGATCTTCAATTTTATGATACATAATGTGTCATTTATGATAAACCCCCCAGTACAAGACTCATAGCTAAATTTGAAATGACTGAGAACAAAAAATTTCCTCTCAGTCTCAGAAGTGCCAACCTTCCACAGTTTGTAGCCCATATTGTTTCTAGTCTAGATGAAACCTGGTTATGGCATTGTAGATTCAACCATCTTCCCTTCAAGAGTCTCAATCTCTTGCACAAACAATCCCTTGTTAATGGGTTACCAGTTATACATGAACAATCCAACTCTTGTGAGGATTTTATCATTGGGAAACATCAAAGGGACAACTTCCCCACTTCCACATCTTGAGCTAAAGAACATCTTGAAATAGTTTGAGAGAGTTATATGAGAAATGGTACAACAAGAACAAGAACCACAAGTAGATATACCATCTCAGAACCAGTAAACCAAAAGTTTGAGAGAGTTATATGAGAAGACTCCTACTATTGATGAGCAACTTCGGTATGCTCTATTTTCCCGTCAGCCCAAATATTTTGATGAAGTAGTAAATGATGCACAGTGGGTACAAGAAATGAATGAAGAGAGTGATGTTATTGAGAAAAACCAAACATGGGATCTTATTGATATCCCTGCAGACCAAACCAATATTGGAGTCAAGTGGGTCTATAAGACCAAACTGAATGAAAAAGTAGAGCTTGAAAAACACAAGGAAAGGTTGGTTTCCAAAGTATATGCACATCAGTATGGTGTAGATTATGATAAAACTTTTGAACATGTAGCAAGGATGGATACCATCAGAGTTGTACTTTCCATTGCAACACAAAATTAGTGGCATGTTTATCAAATGGATGTGAAATATGCCTTTCTCATTGATATTCTTGAAGAAGAAGTTTATGTATACTAGCCACCTGGATATACTGTCAAATCTCATGAACACAAAGTGCTTAAGCTTAAAAAGGCCTTGTATGGTCTAAAATGAGATCCACGAGCTTGGTACAGTAGGATTGATTCCTATCTCATCAACAATGGGTTCAAGCCCTCCTTCTAGCGTTATACTAAACTTCTACTCTAAATTTTCTGTGAGTGAAAAGTTCTATCCTAAGAAAATGGAAGTGTTGAAAATTCCAAATGCACTCGAAGAGAAAAGTTCTATCCTAAGAAAATGGAAGTGTTGAAAATAAAAATTCCAAATGCGGATGTTGAATACGACCAAATCGCTTTGCAAGGAAAAATTTCAAATCGCAACAAGATGGGTTCATTTATTCTCTCACTGATTTGCAACAAGATATTAGATTGAAGTCAGTTGCATGTGTCAATCCTTGAAACCTTGTTCATTTATTGGACCAAATTGCATGTGTCAACTGCTGGTTGGATGCATCACTCATGTAAGCCGTCTTGGTATTTCGAGAAATGATTACACCATGGGAAACCTTGGTGACACTGAACATAGTTTTGGATTTGGTGCTACTAGAAATTTTTCAATATCAATAAAGTTCTTAGATTATGGTACATTAATGATAAGTTTTAATAGAAATATGTTCATTAATCCTCAAAACATTAACAGATGTATAAACTCTGAAAAGAAAAGCTGCAAAACTTAAAATGCCCAAAAAAACCCAAGGGCTTTTGAACATTATTTTCTTCTTAACTTTCAAAATCCATAGATGCAACAATTCGAACATTGAACCTGGTGAACAAAAGTTTCAAAAGCAAAAGCAAGCTCAAGAAGCAAAAATCCCATTACTAAATGCTTATAAAGTTCAACGCATGCACATCCCAATAATTATTTTATTCTCAGTAGTTAAATTCCTTGTAGATATTATGCACCGATTCAAAAATGAAATCAGGCTTCTAAACAAAGCACAGACAGACATACCACCCGCAACATGAAACCACATGCAAAAAAGGACATATTGAAGAAGGTAGAGAAACACAAGCAAGGAAGTACACGCATTGAAGGTTTGATGATGAAATTTCATTAATAGTAGCCAACCATAGCACAGGATCCATTGTTGAATAAATGTGAAGATCTCAGATACCTAATAGTAATAATACCCATGCATTACAAAAAGGATGCGGTACATCAGAATTCATACAACACCCGCCCAGGCTTGGTGACGACACCCTATGCAAACCTCACATGGACGGAGCCAATGGGATGCTACATATTGCATATCTCACATGGACAGAGCTAATGGGAGGCCGAGCGTCTTATATACTGGACAAACTTTTACTTGGGAGGGGAGCCTATTAAATGGGTATCGATGAAAGATATACCCATTTGACAGGCTCTCCTCAAGAGGGAAAGTCTGTCCAATAAATAAGGATTGCAAAAGGGAAAGTCTGTCCAGTAAATAAAAATTGCAAGAGGCTACCAAATATGTAACATAGAAAATAATAAAATCACAAATAAAACAAACTATGCAAGAGGCTACCAAATATGTAATATAGAAAATAATAAAATCACAAATAAAACAAACTACATAAAAACTTTGCAAAACCTACAATTTTTTTTATTTGGCCCACAACTAATATCCTGACCGGATAACTATACGTCCGGGACAAATAATATGGTTAATGGACTTCCATATCGAGAAGATAGTAGACATTTATTTGGCCCATAACTAATATTCTGACCCGATGATATATGTCGAGGACATAATAATCATGTCGTCATACCTGCGTTAATGAGTTTTAACTTAGTTGCTTTTTCGTTTTTTTTGCAATGGACTTGTGGTGATTAAATGTCGCGACGACCGGACTCTCTCCAATTTCTGCAATGGCTTTCGAGAAACAACTTGTGCAGCCTTGTTTTATCTAGTGGCCTGGAAATGTCTTTATGTAGAATGGATACCGCTCGTGAGGGTTATGTTTTTTAACTTGTTTTGTTATATTTCCTTCTTATTATTGACAAGGGCGGTTTTCGGTATCCATTGTAATAGGCTTAAGGCAGGTCTAAGGAACCCTCATGGTGTTTCGGGTTTGTTTGATATATAGGTTGGGTTGCCATTTTTTGTGTTCTCTTTCTATGTATTTGCAAAATAGGGTTATTTTTGCTCAGTTGTGTTGTAGCAGTTGAATGTCTCGTGTAAAGAAATTGTAGGAGAGCCTCTTGTATAGTAGTTGTTGTGATAAAAAAAAGGAAAGATTTACAGAAGCAGTGGAAAACAAGAAGTTCAAGAAGATGAAGCAATATTTCTAAGTTGGAGCATTTTGAATATGAATGTGTATTATACTTTGGTTTTTGGCTATGTTTTCGAAAGTCTAAATACTGTAAAGTGCCTTTTATCTAATTTGTTTTTGTTTTTGTTTTTATTTCACTCTGCTGGGCAAAGTAAGCTTAGTCATGCCGCGCCATATTCTTCATATAGTGTAAGTGTCTATATTGTAAGTGTCTAGTGCAAATGTCTATGTGTAAGTGTCTAGTGCAAATGTCTATGTGGGCTTCAAGTCTTATGGACTTCCAAGTCTTAGAACTTCCATATCTAGAAGATAGTAACCATATTTGTAAAAGTTGTTTTATAGGAAAACAACAATATTTGTAAAAGTTGTTTTATGGGAAAACAACATGGAAAAGTTTTCAAAAGTTAGAAAATAAAGGCTAAAGAGGTAATTTGACCTTTTCATTCATATCTATTGGGTATATATGGACTTTGTTTTTTGGTACGGAGATGTATTTTTTGAATTTCATTGATGACTACCTACCTAGATATATATTTTTAAGGAAAAGTTTTGAGTCTTAAACACTTCATGTAGTGCAAATCACCACTATAAAGCATAGTGACCCTAAAATCGTATAACATAAATCTAAAAAGTACATAACGGAGGAGTTCACTAAATATTATGCACATAATACTTAAAAAATAGAAGAGTGGTGGATAATGACAAATAATATAATGAAAACTAAGGAGCACGGTATTAATTTTTGATTTCATAATAAAATTATTATGAAGGCATTGAGAGGATAATTAAAAGAGTGGTTGGTATGAAAAATAATAAATATTATGGTAATGAGTTAATGAAAACAATTGTTTATATATTAAATAGATGTCCTCCAAGTAGTTACATAGATGATTCATGGGGAAGAATGGTTAGTGGTATAATTTAATTGTAGACAATTGAGGATGTTTGGGTACATTGTGTACATAAACATGTAAATGTTGAACAATTGAGGTTGTGCGGGTACATTGTGTATACAAACTTGTAAATGTCTCAAAAAGAATAGGAGTACATTAAATGATAAAAATATAGATTATGTATTAATTGGCTATTCTAAAAAGACCATGGGTTATAAACTACATGACTCTAGGAAGAAGGAGATTTTGGTGAGTGGAGATGTGGTCTTTAATGAGAAGGAAATTATCAATAAAATCTACCCATGTTGACTTAAGAAACTATTTAGGCATTGAGATGATGATGGAGATGATGGTTGATGAAGCTCATACTTAAAATGTACTTAAATTACCTAAGATGAAAGAAGCTTAAGTGGATAAAAAGGGATTATTCCCCTCTTTACATGTTGACATAAAATTGATAACAAGATTTACTATATTACAAGGAAGAACTATTTTTTTTTTGATAGTGCAAGTAAAGAGGAATAATGAGCTGTGAGGAGACTAAGAAGAGTGAAGATCTTCTACTCAAAGAGATTCGATGCATTGAAGATAAATGATATATGGAAAAGATTGATACCAAGTGGATTCATAAGACAAAATATTAATACCAAGTGGATTTGTAAGACAAAGTACGAGTCTTTGAGTATACACATTTTCAGAGTGAGTAATCATAATGTAAGAATTTATAACTTACACTCTGTTAGAGTTTAGAAACATCCCGATGTTTCAAATGGACTTTC